>CM067374.1:19434035-19802712 GCA_034401795.1 Chaetoderma sp. LZ-2023a
ATTATATTCATGCTCATTCCCAGGCTAATACAAGCGATATGCAGGGAGTAGTTAACCCTCTTGGCATATTGGTGTTTCAGGCGAGATACATGTTCGTTAGTTCTCTCCCTTTTCTTAGGAGGAAAAAGGGGGGGGGGCTGTGACGCGAATGTGATTCGGTTCCGTGAACTTGACGGTCCTTTTAGGTCTCCGTTAGTCAAGTTTGAAGTCTAAAATCTTTCTCCAAGGGGCAAAATTAGCATTTATGGCTTGCCCCTTCCCACCAGGTTACTGATCAAATCTGGTGTATATCAGAAGTAACAGAATGGTGAGTATTGATCGAAGGAGAATGCAGGAAATGTCAATTTCCCTTTCTCCGAGATCTAACAATACTCACCATTCTGTTACGGACCCAGCCTCCCAGCCCCACGGAGGCAAGCCATAGTTTTCTCTTGTTTGGTGGCTATGCAAACAATATGAGCTCTATGGTAAACGGGTACTCGGCAGTGGCGAGCCGGGTACCCGGTTCCCAGGAGTCGGTAAAGCTTTCTAAGTCTATAATCCTAGAGCCGCTGTCAGGGCCAGCTGTATATCAGAAGTAACAGAATGGTGAGTATTGTTAGATCTCGGAGAAAGGGAAATTGACATTTCCTGCATTCTTTCCAGACCAAGAGAATGCCATTTTTGAAATTTTAACACTAGAATGACTGACTCGATAGCGGAGCCCTTCATTCAAGTGGTACACCCTGGGGAAAATAATCTCTTGGCTTGCAAAGGGCATTCAGGATATTTTTATTTTCTTGACCAGATTAGCCATTACAGGGTTAAATAAATACATATGCATCCATACATACCATTTATACACACTTGGAAACACATAGTCATGATATTGTCTAGCAGTAAGAGAAGATCTATTGTTGGAGTTTGATAGATCACAAGTAAAGCGAGGCGACATATATGGGTAGCGGTGAGCATTTATACAAGCATACATTATGTCAGTTACATCATGGGCAGATATGAGCGAAGGTAAGGCCAGGTGACATGTATCTTCGGAGTTTGACAAGTATTCAAATCACGAGTTAGACAAGCATATAGGCATTGGGAATGTAAGTTCATTTATGGATATTCAGGTAACAATCATTTGGGTCATTGAAGCTAGAACAGCTTAACCATTTCATTGAGAAGTTTCAGAAAAAGTAAAATCTTTGTGTTATCGGGCGTATACTGTTGTGTCTTTTGAGATCATCCTGACTGGGAACCATTGCTGCCTAAGACTGCAACGGTTTCCAGACAGATTTAACTGATAATATTCAGCAGTTTTCCGAAGTGGTGACGTTGGAACTGAGATATATGGGTAGTTCATTGGTGAAAGTGTTGGGTAATGGTTTCAGGCATTTAAACATTATTGTTAATTCACGTACTTAGGTAATCGGTAGGACAGACAAATATACATTTGGACTACATTTAGCACATACAGTATGTACAACACCACTTACCAAAGCAGACAGACAACAGATAACACATAGTGGTTTGTGTACTATATATTACCGTGTTGAAGATTTGCCTGGTGTCACAATTTGCAAACTATTCTGTGTGGCTTCAAGTGTTATCATCATCTGTAAAATAATAATATGAAAAATTAGAATATTATATACATTTAACCCTTTCGCGACAGGCCAGCCTCTGCTGTGGCCTTGAGGAACTTCCATTTTTTCCAGACCACGAGAATGCCATTTTTGAAATTTTAACACTGGAATGACTGACTCGATAGCGGAGCCCTTCATTCAAGTGGTAAACCCTGGAAAAAATAATCTTCTCTTGGCTTGCAAAGGGCATTCAGGATATTTTGATTTTGTTGACCAGATTACAGGGTTAAATAGATATATGTGCGTCTATACATACTCTTTATACATATTTGGAAACACATAGTCTTGATACTGTCCAACAGTAAGAGAAAATTTGTTGTATATTATTTACATTTAATCCTTACACGGCAGGCCGGCCTCTTCGGTAGCCTCGGGGAACCTACATTTTTCCCAGACCAAGAGAGTAGCATCTTTGAGATTTTAACACTGGAATGACTGGCTCAGTAGTCGAGCCTTTCATTCCAGTGGTAAACCCTGAAAAATAATCTTATCTTGGCTTGCCATGGGCATTTAGGATATTTTGATTTTATTGACCAGATTAGGGTTAAATAGATATATGTGCATCTATACATACTATTTATACACATTTGAAAACACAGTCTTGATATTGTCCAACAGTAAGAGAAAAACTATTGTTGGAGTTTGATAGATCACAAGTAAAGTGAGGCGACATATATAGGTAGCGGTGAGCATTTATATAACCATATGACGAGTATTCAGATCATGGGTTAGACAAGCGTATCTATAGGGATTGGGATCGTAATTACATTTATGGATATCCAGGCAACAATCATTTAAGTCATTGAAGCTAGAACAGCTTAACACCTTCCTTGAGAAGTTCTAGAAAAAGTCGAATCTTTGTGATATCGAACGTATACTGTTGTCTTTTGAAATCAACCTGACTGGGAATCATTGCTTCCTTAAGACAGCAGTGGCTTCCAGACAAATTTAAACGTTGAAATTGAGATATATGGGGAGTTCATCGTTGAAAGTGTTGGGTATCGGTTTCAGGCATATAAACATTATTATTACTCCCCGTACTTAGGTAATCGGGAGGACAGACAATTAGACATTTGGACTACTTTTAGCACATACAATTTGATAGTATGTACAGCACCACTCACCATAGCAGACAGACAACAGATAACACATAGTGGTTTGTGTACTATATATTAGCGTGTTGACGATTTGCCTGGTGTCACAATTTTGCCAACTGTTCTAGATGGGTTCAGGTGCTTTCATCATCTGTAAAATAATAATATGAAAGATTAGAATGTTATATACATATAATTTCACGGCAAGACAACCTATGCAGTGGCCTTGAAGAACTTCCATTTTTTTTTTCTCCAGACCAAGAGAATGACATTTTTGAAATTTTAACAATGGAATGACTGGCTCGATAGGCTGAGCCCTTCATTCCAGTGGTAAACCGTGAAAAATAGTCTGTTGGCCTACAAATGGGCATTCAAAATATTTTGTTTTTTCTTGAGCAGATTAGCCATTATATGGTCAAATAAATGTGCATCTGTGCATACTATTTATACACATTTGGAAATACATAGTCATGATATTATGTAACATTAAGAAAGAATTCAAAAAGCTAGAGTTTGGATAGATCATTTGGTGACATGATTGGTATTTTTCTACCAGATCTGAGTAGGCATGTCACTCTTCCATCGATTGTCCAAGCATTTTCAACAGATTGATGTCGTTGAACATCCTTAAGTAGTTGGAACCTTGCTGGTGTCAGGCTTTCTGTTAACGTGATTCCAGTGTTCTTTAGAAACTTTTTACGGGTGAAGATTTCATTTTTCTTGTTGTATGTAGTGAGCCTAAAGATAATTGGTCGGTGGCGTGCGGTTGTAGCCTGTGTGAGACTTTTTCTTCCGAGTCTGTGACTTCTGCAGATGTCTGTGCTGCTCAGTTTAACACCATGGGCGTGAAGCTTTTCATTGACTGTTTGTATAACAAGCTCATCGGTGCTCTCATTCGCTTTTTCTGGGACGCCATGTAGCAGCAGACATGTTCTCCTTCGATCAATACTCACCATTCTGTTACTTCTGATATACAGCTGGCCCCGACAGCGGCTCTAGGATCATAGACTTAGAAAGCTTTACCGACTCCTGGGAACCGGGTACTCGGCTCCCAACTGCCGAGTACCCGTTTACCATAGAGCTCATTCTTGTTTGCATAGCAACAAGAGCAATACATGCTTTCTGCATTGAGGATTTTAGTGTTTTTTGTGAAAGAAAATCTAAGTCTTTAATCTGTGATAGTTTGTGTGTTCGTGAAAGGATTAACTAAAGGATACTATGGAGAATGCCACCGAAGATAACCAGGTTGTATCGTTCTTTATTATCCATAGTTAAAAGACTTATGTCTCTAAATTTCGCTGTGTCGCATGTTCCAATTTCTGACCCCATAGAATCTGGGACGTGTGCTAACAACGATATATGCCAGGCGATCGCCTTCTTTAACCCCCAACAGGCGATCGGCAGATATGAAAATAGGTGTTATGCTACGGTATTTCTAACACGAATATTTTTTCATTAATTCGCGCATCTTGTTCTGGGTGCTGCGTACTAAAAATGGTACCGGAAACTTTAGAATGATCAAGTTTACGTGCGATCACGATCGGTTTGCAATGATCGGTGGTTTCAAAATTCTTGAGTAGATGCGTGGTCTGCGGTGTTACCGTGTGATACAGCAGTTTGTTATACATTTTGTTGTTTTCTTCACATATCGTGCTGCTTTCGTTAGGAGTATAATTTATATTGATTAGTAAATATACCCCGAATGCTATGCGATATGATTCCTGGAGCCGTTACACATCCTGGAGGATCTATTATGGGTGTGTTTAATGCCTCGTTCTTGTCGTCATAGTCAATGCGATCGTTGTTGTAACGTGGCGGGGTGGGGTGCGGAAGGGTTACAGTTAATTTATGAGTCAAATTATTTGAAAATTAATTGTCTGCCTTCCATCCGGGTCTCGTTCCGCTTGTTTATTGTAGGTTTGTGCTTATGTTATAGGCCAAGCCAGCCCCGCCATCATGTGACGAATGCCACAAGTTTGTCCATGTCGTGTTCAAGGACCATGTCTGTTTTAGGTGTTCCCTGTGTAATATTGATCATAGGTGTAATGTTTGTGCAGTGTGGTCCGTTGCGATGATGGTTAAGTTCCTTGCCAGAAGGACTTGGCTGGGTCTGACGCGGGGTCAGGCGGTCCGAGAGTAAATCGTGGAGCGCCCGGTTCGGCCGGTGGGGGTGCTCCACGTCCCCAGCTGGAGGTGGCGGAAATGGCATCGCCGACGTGGTTTGGTCCGGCTGTGCAGGTTTTTTCTACATAGCGTTCTGCCCATGCTGGTATCGTCCCTGCTACCAAAGGTTGGGGGGCAGTTTCTCCCCATGCCTGGACGGATCCTGTCCTCGGACAGGATTCTGGACTGGTTACCGAGGGGGCCGTCTCGTACGGCCCCCTGGCAGTCCCGGTTTCTGTTTCTCTGCGGCCACCTCCGGGTGGTCCAGTAGCGGTGGCCGGTCCGTCAGGTGTGGGAGCCGTCCGCCAGGACGGTTCCACGGTTGACTCGTCTAGTGACGACTCTTCGGAGTCTGAAGACGAGGAGGAGAGGTTGCTGCGGCCCGTGAAGCCGCAGGTGGAGAATATGGAGGTTGATTCCGTCCTGGACGGAACCGGCCTCCATTTGTCTGGTTTGGCGCAAGCCAGGTCAGCGGCTCCACCTGTGGCTGAGGCAAATCCGTTACCGTGCACCGGTTCCGTGCGGCTTGGTTTGGCACCAGCCGTCACGGGAACAGGTGTGCCGGGCCGGGCGTGGTACTCGCCTGGTCCGGCAGTCGGACGTGGGGTGCCGTTGGCGCCCGTGTCCGGCTATGGTTCCGCGACTGCTACGGGTCCGTACGGTTTTCCGTGCGGACCTACCCCATGGACCGGAGTGTTTCATGGGGTGGCGGCGGACCCGTGAGCACGTCAACGGGTGACGTGTTTGCGGGGGTGTCTTCATCGGAGGTAGATTGGTCAGATGCTCTGGCGTGGCTAGCCAGGGTTGACCCATCTGGTTTCGGCCATGGCCGATGAAGATGCGCCCCGTCCGTCGGTTGCATGGATCAGGACGGGGATTTTGCCCGCGGCCCGGATCCAGTCAGTGGTTCATAGAATTGTTGGATGCTATTTATAGCAAACAACTGATGACCAAGGGTCAGCTCCCTGCGGCCTCCAGGGAGGTGCGGGCAAGATGTCGTATTCCGCGGGGGAAATACGACAGGTATGGTTTAGTCCCGTCGCTCACGGAGGATGACCGATGGGTACTGGGCGTCCATAGTGCCGTGGCGGATCGCCCCGGTCCGGCACTTGTGGACACGTCTCAGGTACACCAGGAAGAAGTCCTGTCCCTATGCGATGAGGGTGTGAGGGCAGCGATGAGCGCTGTCAACCACTCTTATCGTCTCCTTCAGTCGGTGTGGGCTGAAGCGGGGGCAGGCCACCCTGTGCCACCTGTGGCGCTTTCATGTGTCAATGACGGCCTGGTGCTGTCGATGGACGCATTGGCAAGGGTGCAAGCGCGTGTGATGGAATCCAGGAGGCAAATGGTCATTGACCATATGCGTCCGGCTACGGCAGTCAGGGAGCGTCTTCTTGGGACGCCCCTGACAGGGCCTAGCATCTTCGGTGGCCAAGCGCGGACCATCTTAGAGGATACCGCCAGTATCGCGCAGAATCGGTTAGCGGTAAACCTACAGCTAGAGCTAGTGCGGCAAGCGCACGCACTAGGGGCTGTAGGGGAACCGCTAACGGGACAACCTTCAAAGAAGCTGAAGAAGCATAAGGGCAAGGCGAAAGCTAGGCCTGTTGCGACTTCTGCTTCAGCTGGGTTTTCGGAGCCGCCGCCGGCGAAGAAGCCCAGGAAGGTTGTAGAGGCGCCTACCCTCCCCAATGTTGCTCCTGACCGCCATAGAGGTGGGAAGGGCAGGGGGAAGGGTAAGGGTAAGGCCTCAAAGGGCGGACAGAAGGGGCCGAAGCGTACCTGAGGGTACGAAAGCTCCCTTCATATCCGCCTGGAACGCGCCTGTGCGACAGGAACAGCGGTGCCAGTTATACCCGTCGTGCCTAGAACGAAATGGTTCTCTCTCTCTCTCTCGTTAAGAAAGAGGGGGGGGGGGGGGTGTGGACTGCGAGCCGGACAACCCCGTTAGACGTCGAGGCGTCTATGGTGGGTGGAAGGCTCATGCGTTTCGTCGAGGCCTGGCAAGGTGTGACATCAGACAGTCTGGTCCTGGGATGGTTATCCCAGGGTTACATGCCGGAGTGGTGGGACTTTCCACCAAAAAATCTGTCTTTTGCACCTGTCTGGACACCCGTACCAAGGGAGCCAGACAAGTTAGAAGCCGTTCAAAAGGAAGTGTCAGGTTTGCTTCTGAAGGGAGACAATAAAACCAGCAAACCGAAACACTCCAGGCTTCTATTCAAACATGTTCCTTGTCCCTAAGAGCACAGGGGGATGGAGACCCATACTCAATCTCAGGCCATTAAATTGGTTTATCCATACGCCTCAGTTCCAGATGGAAACGCCGAGGTCGGTAATGGCGGGATTGAGGAAACGAATGTGGTGTGTATCGATCGATCTGAAAGATGCATATTTCCACATTCCTATGAATCGGAGTTGGTACAGGTTTTCTGAGATTTGCGTTTCAGAATCAAGTATGGGAGTTTACAGTTCTCCCGTTTGGCCTGTCGACAGCTCCGAGGGTTTTCACAAGAGTGGTCCTTGCGGTGACAGCGTTTCTCAGAAAAGAGAACGTGGCGCTACACACCTACATAGACGACTGGCTGCTCAAGGCAGACTCGGCAGCCAGGTTGAACGTGGATACTGCTCTGACTCTGAAGTTACTTTCAGATCTAGGCTTTTAGTCAACGAGGAGAAATCCGAGTTGACGCCCACTCAACATTTCGTTTATTTGGGGATGCGATTCGACCTCGAGGAGGGCAGGGTTTACCCGTCAGCCCAGAGTGGTGTCTCCGTTAGCCATCCTCAAGAGTTTTCGAGTGGGAAACCACATTCAGGCGAGGCGGTTCCTTCAGATGCTGGGCATGATGGTCTCCATGGAGCAGGGTATCCCGTACGCTGCTCTAATGCGAAGGCCTATCCAGTTGTATCTGATGTCTCTGTGGAAACAGAGAACAGAACCCCTGTCAAAACTGGTGCCAGTTTTGGAGCCGATAATGTCGCATCTTCTATGGTGGAAACAGCATCAGAATCTCCTATTAGGGGTTTCGCTGCACCTACCCCACCCCCAGCTGTTCGTCTACACGGATGCATCGCTGGAAGGGTGGGGTGCCTGCCTGGGAGAACACCAGGTCTCGGGCACATGGACTCTCCCGGAGAGTCAGCTGCATATCAATCTGTTGGAAATGATGGCAGTGGAACTGGCGTTGGAAGAGTTCCTTCCGATGATCAGGGGCAGGGTGATATTGATACGGTCGGACAATTCGACAGTAGTATCATATATAAATCGCCACGGCGGGACCAGGTTGCCCACTCTGTGTATCAGGGTGTGGCACTTGATTCAATGGTGCAGGAATTACTCAGTTGTTTTGAAAGCAGCTCATATTCCTGGCCGATTGAACATTCTGGCGGATGCTTTGTCTCGCAGACAGAGAATCCTGCCAACAGAATGGTCCCTCAACCCTCCAGTTCTGCGACGGATCTTCGAGCATTGGGGCAAACCCAACGTGGACTTGTTCGCCACAAAGGAAAATGCTCAAATCATGACATATGTCTCGCCGATTCCAGATCCAAATGCCGTCGATACAGACGCTCTGGCGATAAGCTGGAGAGGGATGCACGCTTACGCGTACCAACCATCATTCTTCTACCGAAGGTATTGGTGAAGGTCAGGGAGGAACCGTGTCTGGTCCTGCTAATAGCGCCGTATTGGCCGAGCAGGGCGTGGTTCACGGATCTTCTAGATCTGCTGGTGGAAAATCCTGTGCAGTTGCCCGAGATTCCGAACATAATCTCCCAGGCCAAGGGACGCTTCCTACACGAGAGTCCCGAAATGTTCAAATTGACTGCGTGGATGTTAGCAAACAACGTTCCACGTCGGAAGGCTTTTCTCGACAGGCTGCTGATTTCATCGCGGCTACGAGAAGGAGGTCAACCTTCAAGTCATATAACAACAAGGTTAACAGATTTGCAGAATGGTGTGAAGAAAAGGGTATTGATACCTTTCAATCCACTATCAGCAAATAGCAGACTTTCTCTCTGAGCTGTTCTTTTCAGGACTAGCTCCCGTCACAGTTGCTGGATACAAGTCAGCTTTGGCATCAGTTATCCCTTGTCCAGCCAACAGGGATAGTCCAGAGGTGGCCCAGTTAAATGTGATGTTGAAGGGAATGAGCAATCTCCGACCGAGACAACCGGTAGTCATTCCAGCCTGGAGTCTATCTTTAGTGCTTAATGTACCGGCCAAGCACCCTTTCGAACCGTTGCGTTCGGCTAGTCTAAAGCATTTGGCTCTAAAGGCGGTCTTTCTATTGGCAGCTTCCTCAGCTAGAAGGTGCAGTGAGATCCATGCGCTTTCGGCAGAGAGGAACCGGTTTATTGTTTCTGGAGAAGGTCTGCGTCTTCTGCCAAGAGCAGAGTTTATGTCAAAGAACCAATCTTTGAGATATCCCGGCAAACCGATCATTATACCGAAGTTAACTAGGTTTGATCGTGATGCCAGTGTCTGGTGCCCGGTCCGTGCTTTGACTAAGTACAAGAAACGGACTGACTCGTTACGGTCGAACGATAGACATCTGTGGATCTGCCATAAAAAGCCTTATGGCGCCGCATCCATGGATACTATCTCTCGTTGGGTGGTCGAATGCATTCAGACTACTCAGGAGATGGCGACTGGGCACCAGGTGCAAGGCGGAAGGGCACACAATGTCAGAGGAATAGCCGCCTCGACCGCCCTTTACAATGGTGTTCCGTTAAAGGACATCATAGCCGTTGCACAATGGTACTGTGAGTCCTCATTCACGGATTACTATATGAGGGATGTGTCAGACTCACCCAATCCACTCGCTTTAGCTGTTTTGAAACGATAGTTAGTGACCACACTGCTTTTTACCCTTTTCTTACTTCGGTAAGAAAAGAACCTAAAGCAGGCATGGTCAGGCGAGAGGATGTCAACCAGATTGTGTCACTGATGGCCGAACCAGTGAATGGTTGGAGGCGGTACGTCTGAAGTCCAATTATCATAAGGTAATTCAATAGTGAGAGTTTTTTGTATTATGTATATGTATCATGTTCATTCATCTTATATACTCATGCTCATTCCAAGGCTAATACATGGAATATGCAGGGAGCAGTTAACCCTCTTGGCATATTTGTGTTTTCAGGCGAGATACATGTTCGTTAGTTCTCTCCCTTTTCTTAGGAGGAAAAAGGGGTGTGGGACTGTGACGCGAATGTGATTCGGTTCCGTGAACTTGACGGTCCTTTTAGGTCTCCGTTAGTCAAGTTTGAAGTCTAAAATCTTTCTCCAAGGGGCAAAATTAGCATTTATGGCTTGCCCCTTCCCACCAGGTTACTGATCAAATCTGGTGTATATCAGAAGTAACAGAATGGTGAGTATTGATCGAAGGAGAATGCAGGAAATGTCAATTTCCCTTTCTCCGAGATCTAACAATACTCACCATTCTGTTACGGACCCAGCCTCCCAACCCCACTGAGGCAAGCCATAGTTTTCTCTTGTTTGGTGGCTATGCAAACAATATGAGCTCTATGGTAAACGGGTACTCGGCAGTTGGGAGCCGAGTACCCGGTTCCCAGGAGTCGGTAAAGCTTTCTAAGTCTATGATCCTAGAGCCGCTGTCGGGGCCAGCTGTATATCAGAAGTAACAGAATGGTGAGTATTGTTAGATCTCGGAGAAAGGGAAATTGACATTTCCTGCATTCTGCGGGTGTACTGTTGATGGGCATCCAGCTCCATGGCTAGATGCTCCTTAGCCTGTCGTAGTGATTGGAGCGCCAATTTCATGTTATCAATGTCATCTTTTGTGGATTTGATATCCATGGTGATACCACTGTATACATCTTGCTTGATTTCTTCTATCACTCCTGCTGTCTTAAGAATTGACAGCAGTGCTTCGGGAGTTTTTGCAAGTCGATCAGCTATATTCGTGGCAATTGTTTCTATTAACTGTGACATGAAATGTTTGTCATTGAACAGTGTATTAAATAGAATATCTTTGACCTCAGTTTGCAATGTTGGTTCACTTTCACTATCTGAATCGTGTTCCAGTTCACTCACCGATTTAGCTTCCAGTTCAGTTACCGATTTTTTTTTGGACGACTTTTCTTGTCTTTCACATCTTTTGGAGCCATTTTGAATTTGGGTCAGTTGACACCAGTTTTCGTACTTATAATAAGTTCTTTAGATGACGATCTTTTGACTCACGATTTTAAAATGCACTTCTCGATTTGAAATTGATTAGTTTTACTAGTCCATCGTTGATTTTATACTTGTAGCACTCTATATTATTGGTATAACATCGTTTTTCGCCAGCGACAGCGATTAGTAAACCATTTACATTGTTGCCAGATTAAGAGCAAAAAGTTCACAACAACCA
Source organism: Chaetoderma sp. LZ-2023a (assembly GCA_034401795.1). Lineage (NCBI taxonomy): Eukaryota > Metazoa > Mollusca > Caudofoveata > Chaetodermatida > Chaetodermatidae > Chaetoderma > Chaetoderma sp. LZ-2023a. The sequence continues at coordinate 19,445,295 of CM067374.1, forward strand.
CAAATAAGCTATCTCGGAGTTACGGTGTCGCAAAGTAATATAAACGGTCAAAGCACATAACTTACACAGAATGTTAAGCTACATATTTTCCTCATATCTGGCCTGTGTTTTGTGGTGGTCTTACGTGCCAACTTCTTAGTGACAGCTTGATATGGCATCATATCAAGATATTTATGCGGCAGAATTAGAAAATAAAACAATATTTACGCAATTGGAAGCTGGAAAGAACGCGGTCAAGCGGATTCACCCCAGTACCAATTCGGCCCATTATTTCGCTGTTACGATTATGAGTGGATTCACACTAGGCTGGAAAATGTTCACCTTGCACATGATAGAAGAGCGAATATCATGTGCAAGGTGAACTTTTTCCAGCCTTAACGGAATCGGCCTGCATGGGTCTAATGGCGTATCGGCAAAAATCTGCTCTAGCATTCTAACAACATATGTTATACCACGTCTAATCTATGGACTGGAGATATTCACTCATCAAAAACAGCATGTAAGCCAGGTGGAAACCTTTCATCTCCGTATGCTTCGGAAGATTCAGTCATTACCCACTAGAACGGCTAAGTGTATTATCTACTTATTGCTTGGTGTTAGACCAATCCTGGCCGAACTACATAGTAGGCAGCTGTCACTACTGGGTAGCATATTGAGAAGTAACAACAAAGCGCTAACCAACATTATGATAAGACAGCTGATAATGAAGGAAGATGATTCTAACAGCTGGTTCATTAAAATCAAACATCTACTTCAAAAATACGATCTCCCAAACATCGATAAACTGATAGCTGCTGTGCCAACAAAGGAGAATTGAAAGTCTATTGTCAAATCAGCAATCAATACATTCTGGACTCAAACACTATTGAGCGACTGCGAATACAAAAGCACTCTGGCCTACTGTAATACTGGTGATCTCTCAATTGGCCGTCAACATTTATCTGTTAGTAGCACTGACCACAAAGTCAAAGATGTAAAGAGGGTGAGTCATTAAAGCTCGCTTCTTAACTGGAACATATACTGTACAGTCAAAGCTAAGCAGATTTAATCAAAACAAAGTCGATCCAACCTGTCCTTTATGCCAGATTACAATCGAAGACTATACCCACATCCTTATCCAATGTAGTGCTCTGCATAACTATAGGAAACACAGTTTACAAGGTATAAAAGCTGCAGTGACCGAGTGCTGTGGTTCCCATCACTGGAACATCTTTGGTGGTGACCCTATCCTACTTACTCAACTTATTAGAGACTACTGCATTGCCCACCTGTGGGATAGTACCGTATAGTTCTGACCTGTATAATGTTGAACTACGTAGCAGACAACTCTTACAACATATACTGCGGCAGAGTTCATATTCTCAACACCATATCAGGATGATTGGCCTATGCCTATAATGGTTCTCATAATAGATTTAGCAATGCATCTGCGGGTGTTGTGTTGAATTACTCTGGCCGTTCCACACATCCCCTAGGCGCTTGGGATGCCTGGTCCGATGGGAACGTATGACATCTTGTGTGGTTCACCTCGGGGTTTCTTGGCACTACCAGATGTAGCAGATGAAATTGACGATCTTATTTTTAGTACCAATATAAACAAATCAACCAATTAATACTGGATTTCTTTTTGGACATCTAAACCTTTTCGTGTTTTGTTAAAATCGATTAACGCCTTAATGCTTTTATTCTACCAAAGCATCAAATAGTACGTTTGTACTTTATTTTAACTCAAATATGTTCTTATGATAAATTCTTTAAAATTAATGCGTCTTAATGTTAGAATTTTATATTGCTCTTGTTCAACCACTCTACCTATTCTCCTTTGATCAATACTCACCATTCTATTACTTCTGATATACAGCTGGCCCTGACAGCTGGCTCTAGGACTATAGACTTAGAAAGCATTACCGACTTCTTGGAACCGGGTACTCGGCTCCCAACTGCCGAGTACCCGTCTACCATAGAGATCATTCTTGTTTGCATAGCAACAAGAGAAATACATGCTTTTTGCAGTTGGAAAGATTTTAAGAGTTTAATCTAAGTCTTTTTGTCTGTGGTTATTTGTGATAGCTAGTGCTTTTCTACAAGGATATTTTGATTAATATGGATACCGCCGATGATAACCAGGTTGTATATCTCCTTATTATTCCATAGTTAAAAGACTTAGGTCTCTAAAATTTCATGTGTCGCATGTTCCAATTTCTAACCCATAAGAATCTGGGACGTGTGTTAACAACGAGATATGCCGGATGATCGCCTTCTTTAAACCCCAACAGGCGATCATCAGATATGAAAATAGGTGTTTGCTACAGTATTTTTAACACGAATAACGGCTGACGTCGTTCTCCGTAAGATCCGAGCGGGTGACGTCACACCCGTGTTGCTCGGATGTTTATGTGAAGAAAATTTTTCATTAATTCGCGCATCTTATTTTAGGTGCTGCGTACTAAAATGGTACCAGAAAACTTTGGAATGTTCAAGTTTTGCGTGTTATCACGATCTGTTTGCAATGATGGTGGTTTCAAAATTCTTGATTAAGATGTGTGGTCTGCGGTTTTACCGTGTGCTACAGCAGTTTGTTTACATTTTGTTGTTTCTTCACATATCATTTTGGCTCCTTGGAACCGGGTACTCGGCTCCCAACTGCCGAGTACCCGTCTACCATAGAGCTCATTCTTGTTTGCATAGCAACAAGAGCTATACATGCTTTTTGCAGGGAGAGATTTAAAGTTTTTTGAAAAGAAATCTAAGTCTTGTCTGTGATTTGATAGTTTGTGCGTTCTTGAAAGGATATAACTGGATAAAATGGAGAATACCGCCGATGATAACCAGGTTGTATAATTCCTTATTATCCATAGTTAAAAGACTTAGGTCTCTAAATTTCATTGTGTCGCATGTTCCAATTTCTGACCCCAAAGAATCTGGGACGTGTGCTAACAACGAGATATGCCAGACCTCGCCTTCTTTAAACCCCAACAGGCGATCGGCAGATATGAAAATAGGTGTTTGCTACGGTATTTCTAACACGAATATTGGCTGACGTCGTTCTCCGTAGGGTCCGAGCGGGTAACGTCACACCCGTGATGCTCGGATGTTTATGTGAAGAAAATTTTTCATTAATTCGCGCATCTTGTTCTGGGTGCTGCGTACTAAAAATGGTACCGGAAACTTTGGAATGGTCAAGTTTACGTGTGATCACAATCGGTTTGCAATGATCGGTGGTGTCAAAATTCTTGAGAGATGCGTGGTCTGCGGTTTTACCGTGTGTTACAGCAGTTTGTTTACATTTTGTTGTTTCTTCACATATCGTGTCGGCTTTCGTTAGGAGTATAATTTATATTGATTGGTAAATATACCCCGAATGCTATGCGATATGATTCCTGGAGCCGTGATACATCCTGGAGGATCAATTATGGGTGTATTTATGCCCGCTTCGTTCTTGTTGTCATAATCAATGCGATCTTTGCTGTAACGTTGCGGGGTGGGGTGCGGGAGGGTTACAGTTAATTTATGGTCAAATTATTTGAAAATTAATTGTCTGCCTTCCATCCGTGTCGTTCCGCTTGCTTATTGTAGGTTTGTGCTTATTTTATAGGCCAAGCCAGCCCGCCATCATGTGACGAGTGCCATAAGTTTGTACGCGTCGTGTTTAAGGACCATGTCTGTTTTAGGTGTACGCCCTGTAACCTAGATCATAGATGTAATGTGTGCGCAGTGTGGTCCGTCGATATGATGGTAAAGTTCCTTGCCCAGAAGGATGTGGCTGGGTCTGACACGGGGTCAGGCGGTCCGATGTTAAATCATGGAGCGTCCGGTTCGGCCGGTGGGGGCGCTCCACGTCCCCAGCTGGAGGTGGCGGAGATGGCACCGCCGGCGTGGGTTGGTTCGGCTATGCAGGGTTTGCTGCATAGCGTTCTGCCCACGCTGGTGTCGTCACTGCTACCGAAGGTTGGGGGGCAGTTTCTCCCCATGCCTGGTATGGACCCTGTCCTTGGACAGGGTTCTGGACTGGTTACCGAGGGGGCCTTCTCGTACTGTTGGGCCTCCGCCTGATGGGTTCTGTCTCTCTGCGGCCACCTCCGGGTGGTCCAGTAGCGGTGGGCGGTTTGTCAGGTGTGGGAGCCGTCCGCCCGGATGGCTCCACAGTCTTCTCGTCTAGTGACGACTCTTCGGGGTCTGAAGACGAGGAGGCTGAGGAGGAGAGGTTGCTGCGGCCTGTGATACCACGGGTGGAGAATATGGAGGTCGATTCCGTCCTGGACGGAACCGTCCTCCATTTGTCTGGCTTGGCGCAAGCCAGGGCAGCGGCTCCGCCTGTGGTTGAGGCTAATCTGGTACCAGTAGGGTTGGGCAATATTGCTCAAGGCATGACGATATCGGTATCTCATTAAAATACTGCGGTATCACGATATATCGTCATTTGGGTGGGGTGTGGAGTTAGGGTGTAAACATAGAATAACATGTATTTCTAATTGGTGGCGTCTGCAGTTATTTTCATTAAATTTGTTGCATTGAAACTGTAAATTGAGATGCCATGATTGCCATTTCCGCATATTTAATACACTTTGACACCCTTCAATATACAGTTTAAAGCAACGAATGTAATGCAGCTAACCGTATTCATCACAAATAAGAAAAATAAAGGATTTTCTTCTGTTCTTGTGTTGTATTTTGTGTTATCTTTACCTCACGACAACTGTCAAAAGATTGAGCAAGGAATACGCATTAACTTCATTGTGCAGAAAGGAATTCTGCAGAGCGAAATCTGATTGGCTGCCGTATCATACTTGAGCCAATCAGTATTCACACTGCAGAATTCCGACAGCTGTTATCACGCCCGCCGCTAATTAATAAAATAACACTGCATGGTTTTGAACGAGAACCAGCGTGAAGACTGGAAACAATTATATCAGATTTTATTTGGTCTGTAATATTAAATACTAATTTGCCCCATTGTAGACCTATTCAAATTCGCATACTACTTAGCGGGTTTATCCAATGATCTCAAGGCGTAGCCGGGATGTGTGAAATTAACCCAGTTAACTCTGCAGCCAAGACTGCCACAACAGATAGAAGACTGGAAATAATTAGGCCTAAATTCTTTATTTTAAGGACGTTTCTCACTTAGAATAAATCCGTAATGTTATATGTGGAATGAATTTTGGTCTGATTCATTTAAAAATGCTAAATATGTTGTATAAAGTTACATAAAACGTATAGCGGTAAAGCAAGAGATTAACTTCCCCCTCACCCACCATTCCAAGCTGTGGTATTGATAAGGGATTAAGTGTGTGTGGTTTCCTAGCGACCTCAAAAGTTTTAAAGTTTAAATCTTTCATGGTCAGAAGAATGTTTAACCATGCAGATCAATGACTAATGGATAAATAGCTTGACCTGTAGTAATGACATCATCAGAATGGAATGTGGGTAGTGCAAATGGTATTCCCCACTGACTAATACTCAGAATGAGGCATGAAAAAACATGGCGTCGTCTATTTGTGTAATTATGAAAAGTGAACAACAAAGGATTATTTTGTACTTTAAATCATTTTATTAGCGCAAACAAACCATGAATTAAATGAGCACAGATTATTTTGGAGTTTATTAAGTTTTTATTACCTTAGACAAAGACTGGATTATTACTTAAAGACTATTACTGGACCGAATAGAGGTAAGAGTATGACATTTCTAACTTAATTATTTATATTATACTCACAGATAAAAGTGCAATATCGTCCTGTCGGTATTGACGATATTTACGATTTTTCGAATTTATGACGATTTCGGTATTCGGTATATCACGATATTGACGATTATATCGAAAAATCGCCCAACCCTAGGTACCAGGCACCGGCCCCGTGACGGTTGGTTTGACCCCAGCTGACACGGTGACGGGTGTGCCTGGCCGGCCATGGTACTCACCTATCTCGCCTGGTCCGGTGGTCAGACATGGGGTGCCGTTGGCGCCCGTGTCTGGCTACGGTTCCGCGTCTGCTACGGGTCCGTATGGTTTTCCGTGCGGACCTACCCCATGGACTTGTGTGTTTCATGGGGTGGCGGCGGAACCGTTTGGTACCGGAGTGCCTGGCATGTGAGCAGCGGCTCCTTGCCAGGAGGCCGTGGCTGGCAGGACCTTTGACAATTCAACGGGTGACGTGTTTGCAGGTGTGTCCTCCTCGGAAGTAGACTGGTCAGAGGCTCTGGCTTGGCTAGCCAGGGTTGACCCGTCTGGTTTCGGCCAAGGAGGATGCGCCCCGTCCGTCGGTTGCGTCGATTAGGACGGAGATCTTGCCCGCGGCCCGGATCCAGTCGGTTGGACTGGATCCACGGTTCATTGAGTTGTTGGATGCTATTTATAGCAAGCAGCTTATGACTAAGGGTCAACTAGCTACGGCCTCCAGGGAGGTGCGGGCAAGGTGTCGTGTTCCGCGGGGGGAATACGACAGATATGGTGTCGTACCGTCGGTCACCGAGGATGACCGATGGGTGCTGGGCATTCAGAGTGCCGGGGCGGGTGGCCCCGGCCCGGCACTTGTGAACAAGTCCCAGGCACACCAAGAGGAAGTCCTGTCCCTATGCGATGAGGGTGTGAGGGCAGCTATGAGCGCTGTCAACCACTCTTATCGTCTTCTTCAGTCGGTGTGGGCTGAAGCGGGGGCAGGCCACCCTGTGCCACCTGTGGTGCTTTCATGCGTGAATGACGGCTTGGTGCTGTCTATGGACGCACTGGCAAGGGTGCAGGCACGTGTGACCAAATCCAGGAGGCAAATGGTTATTGACCATATGTGTCCGGCTACGGCAGTCAGGGAGCGTCTTCTTGGGACGCCCCTGACAGGGCCTAGCATCTTCGGTGGCCAAGCGCGGGCCATCCTAGAGGATATGGCCAGCATCGCACAGAATCGGTTGGCGGTCAACCTACAGCTGGAGCTAGTGCGGCAAGCACACGCACTAGGGGCTGTGGGGAAACCGCTAGCTGGACAACCTCCAAAGAAGCAGAAGAAGCATAGGGGCAAGGCGAAAGCTAAGCCTGCTGCGACTTCTACTTCAGCTGGATTTTCTCAGCCGCCGCCGGCTAAGAAAGCCCGGAAGGTTGTAGAGGCTCCTACCCTCCCCAAGGTTGCTCCTGACCGCCCTAGAGGTGGGAAGGGGAAGTGTAAGGGTAAGTCCTCAAAGGGTGGACAGAAGGGAGCGGATCGTACCTGAGGGTACGAGAGCTCCCTTCATATCCGCCTGGACCGCACCTGTGCGACAGGAACAGCAGTGCCAGTTATACCGGCCGTGCCGAGACCGAAATGGTTCTCTCTCTCTCGTTAAGAAATGGGGGGGGGGGAGCGGACTGCGAGCCGGACAACCCCGTTAGACGTCGAGGCGTCTATGGTGGGTGGAAGGCTCATGCGTTCATCGAGGCCTGGCGAGGTGTGACATCAGACAGTCTGGTCCTGGGATGGTTATCCCAGGGTTACATGCCGGAGTGGTGGGACTTTCCGCCACAAAATGTGTCTTTGGCACCTGTCTGGACACCCGTACCAAGGGAGCCAGACAAGTTAGAAGCCGTTCAAAAGGAAGTGTCAGGTTTGCTTCTGAAGGGAGCAATAAAACCAGCAAACCGGAACACTCCAGGCTTCTATTCAAACATGTTCCTTGTCCCCAAGAGCACGGGGGGATGGAGACCCATACTCAATCTCAGGCCATTAAATTGGTTTATCCATACGCCTCGGTTCCAGATGGAAACACCGAGATCGGTAATGGCGGGATTGAGGAAGGGAATGTGGTGTGTGTCGATCGATCTGAAAGATGCATACTTCCACATTCCTATGAACCGGAGTTGGCACAGGTTTCTGAGATTTGCGTTTGAGAATCAAGTATGGGAGTTTATTGCCCTCCCGTTTGGCCTGTCGACAGCTCCGAGGGTTTTCACAAGAGTGGTCCTTGTGGTGACAGCGTTTCTCAGAAAAGAGAACGTGGCGCTACACACCTACATAGACGACTGGCTGCTCAAGGCAGACTCTGCAGCCAGGTTGAACGTGGATACTGCTCTGACTCTGAAGTTACTTTCAGATCTAGGCTAGATAGTCATCAAGGAGAAATCCGAGTTGACACCCACTCAACATTTCGTTTATTTGGGGATGTGATTCGATCTTGAGGAGGGCAGGGTTTACCCGACAGAGCCCAGACTGGTGTCTCTGTTAGCCATCAAGAGTTTTCGAGTGGGAAACCACATTCAGGCGAGACGGTTTCTTCAGATGATGGTCTCCATGGAGCAAGTTCGCTGCTCTAATGAGAAGACCTATCCAGTTGTATCTGATGTCTCTGTGGAAACAGAGAAGAGAACCCCTGTTAAAACTGGTGCTAGTTTTGGAGCCGATAATATCGCATCTTGTATGGTGGAAACAGCGTCAGAATCTCCTAGTAGGGATTTCGCTGCACCTACCTTGCCCCCAGCTGTCCATGTACACGGATGCGTTTCTGGAAGGGTGGGGTGCCTGTCTGGGAGAACACCAGGTCTCTGGCACATGGACTCTCCTGGAGAGTCAGCTGCATATCAATCTGTTGGAAATGATGGCAGTGGAACTGGCGTTGGAAGAGTTTCTTCCGATGATCAGGGGCACGGTGATATTGATACGGTCGGACAATTCGACGGTAGTATCATACATAAATCGCCAAGGCGGGACCAGGTCACCCACACTTTGTATCAAAGTATGGCACTTGATTCAATGGTGCAGGAATTACTCGGTTGTTTTGAAAGCAACTCACATTCCTGGCCGATTGAACATTCTGGCGGATGCTTTGTCTCGCAGACAGAGAATTCTGCCAACAGAATGGTCCCTCAACCCTCCAGTTCTTTGAAGGATCTTCGAGCATTGGGGCAAACCCAACGTGGACTTGTTCGCCACAAAGGAAAATGCTCAAATCATGACTTATGTCTCGCCGATTCCAGATCCAAATGTCGTCGATACAGACGCTCTGGCGATAAGCTGGAGAGGGATGCACGCTTACGCGTACCCACCCACCATCCTTCTGCAGAAGGTATTGGTGAAGATCAGGGAGGAACCGTGTCTGGTCCTGCTAATAGCGCCGTATTGGCCAAGCAGGGCGTGGTTCATAGATCTGCTGGTGGAAAACCCAGTGCAGTTGCCCGAGATTCCGAACATAATCTCCCAGGCCAAGGGACGCTTCCTACACGAGCGTCCCGAAATGTTCAAATTGACTGCGTGGATGTTATCAAACAATGTTGCACGTCGGAAGGCTTTTCTCGACAAGCTGCTGATTTCATCGCGGCTGCGAGAAGGAGGTCAACTTTCAAGTCATATAACAACAAGGTTAACAGATTTGCAGACTGGTGTGAAGAAAAGGGTATATATACCTTTCAATCCACTATTCAGCAAATAGCAGACTCTCTGTGAGCTGTTCTTTTCAGGACTAGCTCCCGTCACAATTGCTGGATACAAGTCAGCTTTGGCATCAGTTATCCCTTGTCTAGCCAACAGGGATAGTCCAGAGGTGGCCCAGTTAAATGTGATGGTGAAGGGAATGAGCAATCTCCGACCGAGACAACCGGTAGTCATTCCAGCCTGGAGTCTATCTTTAGTGCTTAATGTACTGGCCAAGCACCCTTTCGAACCGTTGCATTCGGCTAGTCTAAAGCATTTGACTCTAAAGGTGGTCTTTCTATTGGCAGCTTCCTCAGGTAGAAGGCGCAGTGAGATCCATGTGCTTTCGGCAGAGAGGGACCGATTTATTGTTTCTGGAGAGGGTCTGCGTCTTCTGCCAAGAGCAGAGTTTATGTCAAAGAATCAATCTTTGAGATATCCCGGCAAACCAATCATAATACCGAGGTTAACAAGGTTTGATCGTGATGCCAGTGTCTGGTGCCCGGTCCGTGCTTTGACTAAGTACAGAAAACGGACTGACTCGTTACTGTCGAACGATAGACTTATGGCGCTGCATCCATGGATACTATCTCTCGTTGGGTAGTCGAATGCATTCAGACTACTCATGAGATGGCGACTGGGCACCAGGTGCAAGGCGTAAGGGCACACAATGTTCGAGGAATAGCTGCCTCGACCGCCCTTTACAGTGGTGTTCTGTTAGAGGACATCATGGCCATTGCACAATGGCACTGTGAGTCCTCATTTACGGATTACTATATGAGGGATGTGTCAGACTCAGCCAATCCACTCGCTTTAGCTGTTTTGAGACGATAGTTAAGTGACCACACTGCTCTTCACCCTTTTTTCACTTTGGTAAGAAAAGAACCTAAAGCAGGCATGGTCGAGCATGAGGATGACAACCAGATTGTGTCACTGATGGCCAGACCAGTGAATGGTTGGAGGCGGTACGTCTGAAGTCCAATTATCATAAGGTAATTCATTAGTGAGAGTTTTTTGTATTATGTCTATATATCATGTTCATTCATCTTATATATTCATGCTGATTCCCAGGCTAATACATGTTGAAGATTTCTGATGTCTTCTGATTCTATTTAATTGTGATCACTTCGACTTCGGTAAGGCCTGTATGTGTGGTTGCTGCGACAACCAGTCTTACCGACGACGAAAGTGATGGATACAAGCTCGCCTCGTTTGTAGATTAAGGTAACGATATTTCTGTCTGTATCCGGGCCTGATCTGACTATTCTAATCGAAGATAATGGTAGGCTACGGTGGTCTTCCGTAGATGCCAGAGTAACCGCTATAGAAAACACGAACTCGTGCCTTGAGGTAAAGTATCAAGGTGATGGCTTTATTCTCTTAATTCTAACTATACAATAATATACTTTGAGCTAAAGTGACTTATACTGTCCAACAGAAGCTACGATAAACTTATTTATTTGATTCAGTTTTCCTACTTACAACGATTTAAGACTTCACTTCAACGTTTTCCTAACTGACTAGCATTACTCTCAGTCGCTCTGATCTGCTATGCTATTCAATTAACTCTTGCCTACTGAAAATACATTCAGCAAGAATTTTGTGCGAGGCGGACCGGACTCCCGATTAAAAGTTAAAGTCCCCCTTTTATACTACTTCAGTTCCTATACTCCCTCCATCTTGGTTTCGCACCGCCGGAGGCTGCTCTGATTCTGATTGGATTATGACATCATTTTGATCAATCAAAACCCTGACCCTCCCTCCCTGGGCGGGTGCTTTCTTCCTAGCACTTGCGGTTTGGCTGGTTCTTGAGTAATGGGATCTGTCGTTCCCCTAACTTTATTTTAGAATTCCATCTGCTTCCCATGACAGAATGACGGATGCTTGTTTGATAGCAAGTTCCGATTTCTGTACCTTACGCTAGAATGACGGATGCTTGTTTGATAGCAAGTTTCGATTTGTGTATCTCCCATGTCAGAATGACGGATGCTTGTTTGGTAGCAAGGTCCGATTTGTGTATCTTACGCCTCTACAATTAATACGTTTTTGATCGTAACTTTCGATTGCGTACCTACCGCCTACAGGACGCTACAATGTCCATGTCATGTGCATTACCTATTGGCCGACAACCTGTGGAATGCTAGAGTTAATTGGCACACAAGTTCCCATGCTTCTGTGAGAACACAGACCGCTATGTAACTAACTAAGTCCGTTTGTCACATCTAATCCCTTGGTCGATTCCAACCTGGTGCTAACCGGCATGATTCATACTCGATTCAGTTTCAAAGCTGTACCGCGCAGTGCTGATAATATATAATTTCCTAACATTACATAGACCCTATTTATTAAAGAGAACTGATGTTTGTGTGTGGAACGATAATAATCGTACACAGCAACTTTTATCTCAATACTTAAACAGCCTGATGGAATGCACTTAGCGAGATTAACCCATTCAAATTGAAGGACGAAACCAGTGAATCGATTAACCCTCAATAATTAGTTGTGGTAGTAAAACTTGATAATGACCTGAGTGAAAGTTGTTGCTGTCTTGGTGCTAAGTCGTTTATGAGCAATAATCTATTTGCAGTAACATAAATGACTGCAGCAACAAACATCAATGAGTTTGATCATGGCAGTATGCAAGTTGTACGAATATTGAATCGTTGTAGACGGGAAGAGAATGTTAACCCTATGTTAACCCTCGATGGCGTAACTTGTTGCGCATTGCTTTTACCGCTGTGAATGGTAATAGCATCCAGCCAGGAGAAGGGAAGCTTTATGGATGATGATCAGTGGTAGTAACGTATCTAAACATAGCCGCTGATCGGTGCATCTTAATATACATGGTGACATAGTCTATTAGCTCACCTGGTATTCACATATGAATATCACTCGGGATTTACTCGTACATACAAGATGTCCAGCGGGGTCATGACTTCCCACAAGACAATCCCATATCTACAATGTGGATATGCAAGGAGCAGTTAACCCTCTTGGCATATTTGTGTTTTCAGGCGAGATGCATGTTCGTGAGTTCACTCCCTTTTCTTATGAGAAAAAAGGGGGTGGGGCAGTGACGCGAATGTGATTCGGTTCCGATAACTTGACGGTCCTTTTAGGTCTCCGTTAGTCAAGTTTTTTAAGTCAAGCTCTTTCTCCAAGGGGCAAAAGCAGCAGTTATGGCTTGCCCCTTTCCACCAGGTTACTGACCAAATCTGGTGTATATCAGAAGTAACAGAATGGTGAGTATTGATCGAAGGAGAATGAAGGAAATTTAAATTTCCCTTTCTCCGAGATCTAACAATACTCACCATTCTGTTACGGACCCAGCATCCCAGCCCCACGGAGGCAAGCCATGGATTTCTCTTGTTTGGTGGCTATGCAAACAATATGAGCTCTATGGTAGACGGGTACCCGGCAGTTGGGAGCCGAGTACCCGGTTCCAAGGAGTCGGTAAAGTTTTCTAAGTCTATAGTCCTAGAGCCAGCTGTCAAGGCCAGCTGTATATCAGAAGTAACAGAATGGTGAGTATTGTTAGATCTCGGAGAAAGGGAAATTGAAATTTCCTGCACTCTGACCCGTGTGTGTTGCAAACTTATGGAACATATTGTAACCAGCCATATAGTGAAACTTACAGACTCACATAACATCCTCTACCCACTACAACATGGATTCGGCTGAGGAGTCTCATGTGACACACAACTCATCAAATTCATTGATGATGTCACAAAAAACATGGACAATGGTAAACAGACAGACTTTATCATAATGGACTTCTCCAAAGCATTCGATAAGGTTAGGCACAGCCTCCTAGTTCACAAGCTTGATCACTATGGTATCTGAGGCAAAACAAACAAGTGGATACACAGATTCCTTTCTAGCCAATCGCAGTCAGTCGTTGTTGACAGGTAAAAATCAAGCTACATTGATGTTGATTCTGGAGTCCCAGAAGGTTCAGTAATAGGACCAAGCCTCTCCTCTTCTGCATCAACGACAAACCAGAAGGCCTAAGATCCAAAGTGTGACTGTTCACTGATGACACTCTTACACCTGACAATATCCTCAGACTCAGATGCAAGAGAGCTTCAAGCAGATCTCCACAAGCTAGCAAAATGGGAAGAAGACTGGCTGATGAAATTCCATCCTGAAAAATGCAATGTGTTAAATATCAGTAGAAAACACCATCCATTCAGACATCAGTACATGTTGCACACTCATCCACTAGAGGCTGTAAAATCTGCCAAATATCCTTGTGTCACTATAACATCTGATCTACAGTAGAAGGAACACATCAGCAACATCTCCAACAATGCAAACAGGACACTCGGTTACCATTTGTGATCCCTACCACCAAAATGAAATTTATTGGATAGATATGGTCCGACATGGACCAATCAAAATGTAGTGTTTAGCAGCCATATTAAATAGCTTTATATAGGTTTTTGTGTATATTGATTTCAAATTTTGAAACTGTCGGATAAACGGTTTAGCGGCCATCTTGGATCTTATTCCCGCCAAAGACTCCCATATTTTATGGGATATCCAATTGGAATTTGGGGAGTCAAAAGATACAGAAATTTAAAATGTCTTCTTGAGGACCGCTGAAACCACCTGAGGGATCTATTCAAAACTCATGAGGCATAATCTGAGGCAACAACTGAACTAAGTTTGTTCAAGGGAACTTGATTGACCCAATGGTTCTGCTGCCTCATGGATGACCTAGTTTTCATGAAAACAACTGAAACGCTGAATGCATCAGGTCAAAATTTGGAAGATATGATTAGGGACTAAAGTAAATTAAAGTTTGTTCAAGGGAAGTTGATAAGTAAATGTAAAAAAACATGGGCACCATGGGCCAATGAAAGCTCAGCCTGTTGGCGGCCAGATTGAATTTTGTTTATTTGATGAATTTTGTTTTATATAGGTTTTTGGCTATTCCGTTTCAAATTTGCTATTTTCAAAACTCGCATAAACACTTTGGGGGACATTTTGGATCTTTTTCCCGCCAAAAGGTCTCATACCAAAGCAATGGGAAATTTAAAATGTCTTCTTGAGAACCCCTGCGCCGATTTCAATTATATTGGGCAGGAATCATCCTTAGGTCATAGAGATCCAAGTTTGTTTAAACAAAACCGATCATTCAACTTAGCCGGCAGCCATCTTTGATTTTGGCCGGATTTTATAAACGTCTTTTATACGTGTCTTCTCTGAAACCGCTTGGGGGATTGATTCAAGACTCATGAAATATCATCTAGGGAAGCAGATGAACCAACTGTTATGATTGTGTTCAAGGGACCTTGATTGGCCAAATGGTTTGGTGGCCGTCTTAGATGACCTTGTTTTCGTGAAAATGATGACTTCTCCAGAACCACTGAACGGATTGGGCCAAAATTTGACAGATATTATTAGGACCTAAAGTCGATTGAAGTTTGTTCAAAGGAAGTTGATACATAAAAAATCTGGCCGCCATGGACCAATCAAAATTTAGTGTCTTTGGCGACCATATTGGATTTTTTTATTTAATCTATTTTGAAATCGAAATTGATTTTACATGTACATGTATATACTAGGTTTTTCAGTACTGGTTCGTACTGGTCTTGAAAAGTAATGCAATTTGAAAATTTAAATTCCGGGCGTGGAAAGTCATCATTTTTTACTATAGGTGATGGAAAGTTAATGGAAGATGGTAATCCTGCAAAATAAAAGAAATCTGTTGACAAAAATTTCTGCCGTCACCTCAGTGCAATACAAGTTACTGTCACTGACGGCTTATTAAAACAAGGCTTTGGCTTGGTTGATGCAAGACGCAATACTCAGACACTGCAAAATAACTCGGATTGTAACTACGTCATTAACATCTAGGTATTTATTGAAGAAACATGGCCGCTGTGTTCGTGTTAAGAAGCCCTTTAGTAATCAGTAATCACCGCAACGTCCACAATATCTAGTGAGCAGCATATCATACAGAACCGCTTCAGATATTTAAATGAAACTTGCTGTATGCCTCGGTTATGATACGCAGATATGCCTTTTGAACAATTCACATTTATAGCTCCAATATTTTGTGTGAAAATGGGTTTTTTAATGCAAAAACTTTTTGTCAATTTCCTGGTAAACACCATATTATACAGAATCACTTAAGATAATTTAATGAAACATAGTTGCTGGCTTCTTTGAAATGGGTGGATGTGCCCTTTGAAGGATTCACCTTTATCAGACCAAGATTTTGGGTGACAAAGGGCTTTTTAATGCAAAGACTCAAGATTTTTGTCAATTTTTTTCGTAAACACCATATAATACAGAATCGCTTAAAATAATTTAATGAAACTTGACATATGCCTCAGTTATCATCCGCAGATATGCCTTTTGAAAGATTCATCTTTATAGGTCCAAGATTTTTTGTGAAAAAGAGGGGTTTTAATGCAAAAACTCATGATTTTTGTCAATATTCCACTAGATGGCATATCATACGGAATCGCTTAAATTAATTTAATGAAACCTTGCATAAATGTGGCTTCTTTATGATGGGTAGATGTTCATTTTGAAGGATTCATCATCATAGGTCCAAAATTTTGGGTGAAAATGGACTTTTTAATGCAAAAATCCAAGATTTTTGTCAATTTTCTTGTATACAGTATAACATACAGAATCGCTTAAAATAATTAAATGTAACTTAGCAGGTAGTTCTTTATGATGGGTAGAGATGCCCTTTGGAGGATTCACCTTTATAGGTCCATGGTTTTTTCATTGTAAAGCAATGGAAAATTTAAAATATCACTTCGAGAACCAAGGACTGATTTTAACCAAATTGTGTTTGCACAACCTTTTTCTTGGTGTGGTTCTGCCCAAACCTTAGTGTTCTACATAAAGGCGATGACATCTTTAGTTGAAATACCTATTTTGCACATGTTCCAGGTGGGGGGATACAGGCCCCTAAAGCCTCTTGTTTTTTAAAAAACACCTTGGCGGATTGGGCTGAAATTTGGGAGATATGATTAGTGACTAAGGGCCATTAAAATTTCAACTTTCTGAGGGAAGTTGATATGTAAAAAAACATGGCCACTGCATTTTTGTTACAATTCTGGTCAATTACTTAGGGTTCTACTTATAGTTAATGGTTTTTCTACAAAATGTAGTTAAAATGCCTATGTTCCAGTTGAGCGATACAGGCCCCTTAGGCCTCCTGTTTATTTGATGGATTCTGAAACCGAAATTGGTTTTATATATGTTTTTGCGTATTCCGATTTCAAATTTTCTATTTTCGAAATTGTCGGATAAACGCTTTGGGAGCCATCTTGGATCTTTTTCCCCGCCAAAAGCTCCCATGAATAAACATTGTCAAAAAAGTCCACTTTTCCGGGAAACAAATCAGGTAAAAGACTACTCATTAACCACTTGTCATTTTAACCAAGCATGCCAAGCCTAGCTGGAAACGACCCTATGGCAATGTATGGTGGTACATGTAGGCTTCAGAAATTCTATACTGAGCTTGGTCACCTTTTCCTGGGACCATCTTGGATTTTCCAAATAATTCCAGTAAATCACTTACAAGCCTACTCGTCATGAACCACTTGACCGATTTGAACCAAATTTGGCTGGAAGGATCCAATAGTGGGAGGCTTCAGAAGAGGTTTACAGTAATTTGATTGCTCTATCTTTTCTTGCAGAGTCTGGCGCTGTCTTCACATTTGGCAAGAGCAAGTTTGCAGAGAATATTCCAAACAAATTCTGGGTACGGAATGACAAGGTCGTGCACATAGCCTGTGGCGATGAACATACTGCACTGGTAGCAGGTTGGTATTGCATTATTAGGTAAACAACTGTTGCAGCTTTGTATTGCATTGTTATGTAAATCAGTATGGGAGGTGTGTATTGCATTGTTAAGTAAATCATTCAGTAGGCTGGGGGGAGGTGTGTATTACATTGTTATGTAATTCAGTATGGGAGGTGTGTATTACATTGTTAGGTAATTCAGTATGGGAGGTGTGTATTACATTGTTATGTAATTCAGTATGGAAGGTGTTTATTACATTGTTAGGTAAATCAGTATGGGAGGTGTATTGCATTGTTATGTAGATCAATAGGGGAGGTTTGTATTACATTTCTATGTAAATCAATATGGGAGGTGTGTATCGTGTTGTTATGTAAATCAATATTGGAGGTGTGTATTGTGTTGTTATGTAAATCAGTATGGGAGGTGTGTGTTACATCAGGGCTCCTGAAATGGCCATATTGTCCAGACATGACCGACAAACATTCTCAATGACTGATAGCGTTTTTAGACCCGTCGGACATCTTAACAGATTTTTGCGATTGCTCAGAGAAAAAAATCAATATTTACCGGCGAAAATATCATCGAAATCACGATACTTCCTTGTATGAACTGACTCCTATAAATGAAAAAATGTTATCAAACAGGTAGCCATTATGCGGATCAGATCGAATGCATAAAACTCGATAACCATCGTGTAATGATCATATGTAGAGTAATTTCTAAGTTCCAGAGTCCAAGGTCTATAAATAATAAGCGACTACCGAGTACTCACTCTAATTATTGACACTTTAATTTGTTGAGTTTAGGTCCCCACTCTGGTAGCTACTCGAGTATGTGAAAGTACCTAATTTATAACTTGTATATATACATTTCACCTTCTATATAGAAGCACCACGAAATGCATGATAAATGTCCTTAACCTACATATCCTATCATGGCCAGCACCAAAGTGCTTATGTATGAGGGTTTTTTATTCATACAGATGCAACCATAAAAACCCTACTCGGGTATGAATATATAAGTTTTGGCGCTACCCGGGTAACAACCTAAACTCGTCCTTAGCTGATTATATTTGCACTACGCCATTTTATGTCAAATTGTGGATTCATTTTGATTTGATGTAATAAATGCTGTTTATTCAACCATTTAATAATTTCACTACCGCGATGATGGATATGATGTATACATTAATCATAGTCGTAAGACCGCAACAATTTGTACCGTGAAAATGTGTTCTATTTTCGTGGTAGTGTCTATTATCACCTACCAACTTAGTCATTTTAGAGAATCGTTTTTTCTTGTGAAATAAAGAAATATGCGCAATAGAAGTAGTAAAGATTTGGATTTAAGCAATTTACAGCCTTATCCTATTTGAATCTGTGATTGAAAATATGGGATTGTTGGTAATTAATTTCAGTTACCTTAGCAGCACCCACCCCCAGTCATCACCCCATCCTTCTCCAACTCATGGCCGGCTGGTATAAATTTGTTTCAGGAGCCCTGTATTACATTGTTATGTAAATCAGTTTGGGAGGTTTGTATTACATTGTTATGTAAATCAATATGGGAGGTGTGTATTGCATTATCATGTAAATCAATATGGGAGGTTTGTATTACATTGTTATGTAAATCAGTATGGGATGTGTGTATTATATTGCTATGTAAATCAATATGGGATGTGTGTATTACATTGTCATGTAAATCAATAGGTTTGTGTTACATTGTTATGTAAATCAATATGGGAGTTTTGTATTACATTGTTATGTAAATCAGTATGGGATGTGTGTATTACATTGTTATGTAAATCAATATGGGATGTGTGTATTACATTCTCATGTAAATCAATATAGGAGGTTTGTGTTACATTGTTAAAACAAATTTTGAAACACAAAAAAATTTACATAACTTCAATATTTAACCGGTTTTGATTTTGAGTAACCATGATACATATTTCACCGTTGAATACACCAAACCATTTAGACTAGGCAAGGACGTCCTACACATACTTTGTCTATCAATCCAATCACCCACAACATAGTTGCCATATCAGAAAAAGGTGGAGCCCAAAAATGCCCACTCCCAGTTGACAAAACTTCGCCTCTGATGAGTTCTGCTCAAGGAATGAAATGCCATGAAGTCTGAATCAAAAACAGTGATGGCTACACATTATCATTGCCCATACAAACAGCCAAAAAATCTCCACTACAGGAGCAATACCTCTACGAACTTGACCTACAGAAACCTTTAGAAATTTATCATCAAAATGACCTACAACCGGTAAAAAACCTAAACCGCCAAAAATAAGTTTTTCCAACCACCAAAATGGATAAAACCAGTCAAAAACTCACAACCGGTAAAAATGACCACAACCGGCAAACAAGTTGCCCAACTGCCAAAAATGGCAGAACCTGCAAAAAACTTACAACCGGCAAAAAATATCACAACCGCCAAAAA
Organism: Chaetoderma sp. LZ-2023a; assembly: GCA_034401795.1. NCBI lineage: Eukaryota > Metazoa > Mollusca > Caudofoveata > Chaetodermatida > Chaetodermatidae > Chaetoderma > Chaetoderma sp. LZ-2023a. The sequence continues at coordinate 19,464,894 of CM067374.1, forward strand.
ACTGTCACTAACCGCCAAAAAAGGCACAACCAGTAAAAAAAGTCACAACCGGTAAAACTTGACCCAACTGGTAAAACACAGGTCAACCGGTAAAACGTTTGTCCATACCGCCAAACCTCCAAAAATTTCAAATGGGGGAACCGCCAATCTGGTTCTTTTCTGCCCATATATAGTCATGATCGACTCAATCCACAGACTCGCCCAGGAAGGGTATAAAAGGGATGAAAATGCCAGTCCAGGTCATTCAGCCTTTTGGTCTCACATCGCGACAAAGCGTCAAGCTAAATAACCTCCTACAAGTAGCTCATATAACTGACTACGTTGTTATTCTCTGTCAATGCCTCTGAAGTGTCTACCATTGTGAAAGGCCAAGTGACCTTATTGCATGACGGCTGTCCGTCCAGTGTCTGGCATCAATCAGTCAACTTTTCAATTAAAATGCTACTCCTCGTTAACCGCTTGACAGATTTTAACCTAATGTGGCTGGAAGGACCCTATGGGGATTTGGCTTCAGAACATGTATACAGAATTTTGATTGATAAATATTTTGTTTGAAAATCTTAGATTTTACTTTAAATTTACCAGAAATTATCGAAACGCTAACCTGTACTCCTGATTAATCCCTAGATGGATCTTAACTGGATGGAAGGACCCGATTGATGGAGACATCAGCACTTGTATAAAGAAGTGCTCCTTAACTGCTTGGTGGATTTTATCCAAATTTGACTGGAAGGACTCTATAGTCGCAGGGTCTAGAAATTCTATACAGAATTTTTGTCGCTCAATTTTTTTAGCGCCCATCTTGGATTTTTTTAATTTTTCTGCAACCATTTAAAATGCTACTCCTTAATTAATGATCCGATTTCAACGAAACTTGGGTGGAATGATCCTATGGCAGTAAGCTTTAATATATCAAACACAGATTTTGACTGGTCAATTTCTTTAATATCCATCATGTTGATTTCAATGCAAATGGTTCAAATGCTAATGGTCCAGGTGAGCATCCCAGGGCCTCTTGTCTATGTATTTGTCTGGCATTCAGTTATGATTTGCACATATCCCTGAATGCCTCGTGAAGAGCTACTATTTGTGACGTGTGATCGATGTCTGAGTACAGGAGGTAATACAATTCTTTATTGACACTTTAATGCTCACACTAGTCAGCAAAAATCATCCTTAGCAGTAGTCTGGAAAAATATCCATGTGCTGGCCAAGAGAAAACTAATTTTGAAATTTTACCACCCGAATAGCTGGATCGATAATGGAGCCAGTCATTCCAGTGGTAAATATTTAAAACCCATCCTCTCGGCTAGTAAATGTACACTGGCTAAGCAAACATTTCAATTTTCCTGAACAATCTTGAGTATTCAGTGTTAATACGAGCTTCATTGTCTGCCAGTAGCCAGCTTCATGAGTGAATGACATGATCATAAATGATAATACTGATCAGATACATGGTTCATTAGCTATAGCTTTGTTTATAAACACTGGCATGACTCGTGTACAGATACTACATTCACAAACAACTAACAAATTACACTCAGTCTGCCCATTAACCCTTTAATGGTCAAGATTTCTTTTACAAAAATGTTAATGTTTCGTCAGTGTACATGTCCACGCGCAGGCCAATATAAGGCAATTTTTGAAAACTTATCACTGGAATGTCACTGGCTCAATTTTCGAGCCAGTTATTTCCGTGGTAAATTTTCAAAAATTATCTTGGCCTGCAAATGGACACTCGAACTGACTTGACCATTATACGGTTAATCTATAATCTAGTCTTATCAAACAATTTCATGACCATACAATAGACATAGTAATGAATTGATTTTTGTCCAGAACAGTCAGGCTTTGTCCTTGTTTATTGATTAGCGGACAGGAATGCTTTATATTGAGCTCGCTTGTTATTGATTTATAGTCTCAGGTCTGGCTAGCATCTTTACTCTTTTAATCCCAACAGCCTGGAATCTCAATTTTATGTCATCCATACATGTAGGTATTGTTTAAGTCATAGTTGATTATCTTGAAACTTATTTGCCTGCAAGATGTAAAGCTCTACAATGCCCATGTAGCATCATTTTCTAGTCAAATTACTTTAAAAACATTCAGTTGAATATTTATTATAGTAGGCCTACATGGTGTGTCCTATTGTTTGTTGTGTTGAAAGGAATATGAAATGATAGCAGTAAGTTATTACTGGACTACTCCATTATATACTTCAATACAAGGATCCATTTCTAGTTATATTCTGACGCCTATGGAAAAATGTTCAATTTTATTATTTATTAGTTGTTACATTGTAACTTTATCAAAGACATGCATTTTCTACACTTTGTGACAGACTGGTCAATATTTGTGACAGACTGGTCAATATTTGTGACAGACTGGTCAATATTTGTGACAGACTGGTCAATATTTGGGACAGAGCTAACATCTTGTTGTAATGGATGGATCCAATCTGCGAGTCAAGTATATGGCATCCTAATCAATTACATCACATTTAAGCTGACGACATCACAATCATAACTGACAGAAATACTTCGTTAGTAACCTAGAATTTAGTCCATCAGTTGTACAAATTGTATGTCTTTACAACATCTTATCTGCTTATATTTCGGGATTGCTTTAGCGTAATGAAACACATCTTGGTTACATTGTTACTTCCACAATGAGGATGCTTGTTGATGACAGGGAGGTCACTAAGTCAATGGTCAAGGTCATTCTGACCTCTACAAATCTTTGTTATTTTTAAACGTTATGTTATTGCATTTACCAAATCTTATCAAGTTATATTTTGGGATTGCTTAACTCTAATGGAACACAACTTGGGTACATGGTTGCTTATACCAAGAGGATTCATGATGGTCACAGTGAGGTCACCAGGTCAAAGGTCCAGATATTCTGACCTTGCTATTTGACTTCTCCTTTTCATACCCCGCCAAGTTTTTTAGCAGGGTATTATGTGATGGCGTGGTCTGGGCAGGTGGCAGGCAGAGTTGTTTCCGGATGATAAGTCCGTTACCGTTTATCAGATCACTTTGACACTTCATAGAGTGGATGGACTGTGTCTGGAGAATCAATGTAGCGAAATCGACGATGGTCCGAAATCCAAGATGGCCACCAGTCAGCGGTGGCCATCTTCAAAATTGGTTTCCGGATGATAACTCTGTTACTGTTTATCGGATAGTTTTGAAACTTCATAGGGTGGTTGGACTAGGTCTGGGGAAGATTACTATCAAAATCGACAATGATCCGAAATCCAAGATGGTCGCCAGCCACCGGTGGCCATCTTGAAAATTAGTTTCCGGATAATAACTAATTAAACATTTATCAGATCGCTTTGAAACCTCATAACATGATCGTACTCAGGTCTGGGGAAGAAACTTATCAAAATCGACAAAACCGCCAGCAACCAGCGGCCATCTTGAAAATTGGCTTCCAGATGATAACTATGATACTGTTTGTCGGATCACTTTGAAACTTTATAGGGTGGTTGGACTAGGTCTGTGGAAGAAACCTAGCGAAATTGACGATGATCCGAATTTTAAGATGGACACCAGCCTCGAGCAGCCATCTTGAAAATTGGTTTCTAGATGATAACTGTGTTCCCGTTTATCGGATCACTTTCAAACTCCGTAGTGTGTTGGACTAGGTCTGGGGAAGAAACCTAGCGAACTTGACTCTGATCCGAACTCCCATATGGCCACCGAAAATTGGTTTCTGGATGATATTTCCATTACCATTTATTGGAGCACTTCATAGGATGATTGGACCACGTCTGGTGAAGAACCTTATTGAAATTTACGATAAACCAAAATCCAATATGGCTGCCATCTTGAAAATTGGCTTACGGACGATGACCGTTTAACTAGTCTTGGACACATCATCCCCTATAAAAATAAGGAAGCTGTGTGCTGATAGTTGCATCACTAAATCCAAGATCATCCAGGTCATCGTAGCCTGGATATTTGACCGAGCCAGCCATTCCAGTGGTCAATTTTCAAAACTAGTCTTCATTTGGCCTGCAAATAGACATTCAATAAGTTTATATTTAGATTTTTTTGGACAACATTTAGTCATTAATGGGTTAATGGAGCAGACTGTTTTCTCTTGGTGATATAAAAACTTACAGAAAGATTGTACTCAAAATGTATCATCTAATTCTTCCAAATAAGTCAATGCTCAGTCATGATTAATGTGTCAAACCCTACAGACCATATAATGCACACCACATTCATTATCACAGGAGATCGAATATGTTGCATCTAATTACTTGTAGATTCTAGATTCAAGATTATTTATTCAATAATTCCAGATAAACAATATTCACCAATCATAACGGGTTGTACTACGTGTATAGTCCTGCTTTGAAGTAATGAAGGACTATTGTACAGGGTTAGAAATTAACCACTGATCCCATAGTATGTATCAAATTTTTGCATCCGGATCAGTAACGGATCACTATATTATAAGAGTAAGTGATCCGTTTAGCAGACATGGTGGAAGTAGTTAAGACAAAATTTAAAAAGTATTTTCTGCTTATGCTGTAATAATCAGTTGGCGTAATTTCTTTTGACAAAATTACTGTTTAAACTAAAATTGGCTTCTGTAGTGGTCTTGAAAAATGTCTATGTGCAAGCCAAAACTATTTTTGAAAATTTACCACTGGAATGATTATCGAGCCAGTCAGCCAAGTGGTACACTTTCAAAAATAGTCTTCTGTTGCAGCTGGCGACCAGATGGACAATAACTAAGGAAATAGTTTCACTTTCTTGATAAATGTTGCCAAGTATTAACTAATAACCTAATAATATGATGTAAATGATGCAGTCAGAACATTGGACTAATTTTATATGCTGTGCCATACAGAACAGATCAGCACAAAATGTCAGAGATTTCTGTATTTTCCGATGTACTGATCCGTATAGATCACCATTAAATAAAGTTAATTATTCACTCTGATTGCAATAATCCTCTGTCTGTCTGTCTGCCTGCCTGCCTGCCTGCCTGCCTGCCTGCATGCCTGCCTGCCTGCCTGCCTACCTGCCTGCCTGCCTCTGTCTGTCTCTGTGTGACTGTGGTGGCTTAATTCAAATTCTATAGGTAGATCTTCATCAAATTGGGTTCAGACCTTGCCCCTGTGCTAAATAAGTAAAATAACACACTTCATTTTGGGCCACGTTAAGGTTGATTTTAATGGGTCAAAGCTCATGATAATAAAGAATGGTGCAGAGGTGTGATGACTCAACTTCATATTGGGGTGGGGGTGGGGGGCAGGTTGTAATCTTCAACAAACTTAGTGAGAAATATCCTGAAAACACCATTTGATTTTGTGGTCAAGAGGGCATAATTTAGTGACCACATGGGAATATTCAACATTGTCATGAGACAAAAATGACTTGGTGTTCTGAGGTATATAGCATTTGAATACACTCACAATGTTTGGATATATTAACTTTCAGAGAGTGGTCGTATATTTACATTTGGCATCAATGATTGGGGCCAGCTTGGTCTGGGCCACACAAAGACTCTGAACAAGCCTAGCTGTATCAAATGTACGTATGATTTCTTTAGTACATAGATATAGATACAACATGTAGGTCTGTAAGGACTGTTAAAATCAGGTAACTATCTCCCTCTTTTTGTTGTTATCTATGCTATGGCGTGTACGATTATTGGTTTGATTGATCATGATTGATTATTTAATATGAATAATAATGATTACTCGATTAATCATCTTGGGTACAAATTATCCAGACATAACAACAAAAGAATATCAATGACGAAAGCTGCAATGGTGTTTAAGAAAGTCCATTTGCAGGCCAAGAGAAGACTATTTTTGAAAATGTATCATGGGAATGCCTAGTCATTCCAGCGATGCATTTTAAAAAAACAGGTCTCTTGGCCTGCAAATGGAGAAACAAAATTTAAATTTTGACACCCGATCGTTTTAAAAAGTAATTAAATGGTAAGATTTAAAATATTTTATGCAGTATAAATTATTCACGATTATTTGATTATATAATTTTTATTCATATAAATTCATGATTTAAAAAAACAATTGTGATTTTCAATTTCATCACGTAATCGCGCAAGTCTAATCTATACAGATATTTCACCAGCTGATTCTATCTTCATAGAATGTACCATCTTCATATCTCACTGACTGACATTGTATTATTTAAAGGGATGACTTTTGTGATGATCTTTATACTTACACCAACAGAACAGATTCTTGTGGCAACATTACCTGTGTGTGTGTGTGTGTGTGTGTGTGCGTGCGTGCGTGCGTGCGTGCGTGCGTGCGTGCGTGCGTGCATGCGTGCGTGCGTGCGACTGTGTGTGCGACTGTGTGTGCGACTGTGCGTGCCTATATGTGTGCGTGCATTCATCCGTGTGTCTGTGTGTGCATGCATACATACATGTGTGTATAATAAGTATATTTTATATGAAACAAATGTGCATTATCATTTCCCCTCAAACTGTTAAATTTTATTTAAAGTACCAATTTATCTTTAAACATGTTAAATATAATGTTTTCTTGAATACCTGAGCAGCTTTGAAACATGAGAAGGTGCGCCATGTGGCATGTGGGAGGTCACATACAGTTGTTGCTACAGGTGAGAATAATGATGTCATTAATTAATCATTCATATGATAGGTATTTGCATTTTGTCTGATACACGATGGTTTATGGAAACAACTAATCCTCTCATTCTGGCACATCAACTACTTTACAGTACATAAAGTAGTTGAGATTTTTAAAACTAATTTGTTTGCGAGATTCTAATCGATTTCTTTTAAAGATATATACAAGTTTTGTTCGTATGAAATGTAGAGTGTAATTTCATGGGTAATAGATGGTACGAAGCTTTAATGTATTGACTTACTTATGTTTTCTTAGTCAGCCTCGCATAAATGCATTATTAGTGAGGCTGACTTAGATAGCAAATGTAGGTCATATTGCTAGATATTAGTGCGTTTATGTGAGGCTAACTTAGATAGCAAATGTAGGTCATATTGCTAGATATTAGTGCGTTTATGTGAGGCTAACTTAGATAGCAAATGTAGGTAATTTATTGTTAGGCTTGTTAATTAATGGAAAGATCAATTTCCAGCTATGCCCCACCCATTTACAGACATGTAAGCTGTTAGCTGTTCAGACATGTGTGCTGTTAGCTATTCAGACATGTTAGCTGATAGACATGTAAACTGTTGACTATTTTGAAACTAATTTGACTGCAGATTGTTGCTGCCTATATAACAGCAATAGTTCCTAATTAAATTAGATTCAAAATATTTAACGTAAGGTTTATTAAATACTAATTTCATGTTCAAAACCATACGATTCATATGCTATTGACGAGCTGTATGGAGCTATGCATCATTGTGATTGTGATGTCAACTAGTGACGTAATTGATTATTACATCACATACTTGAGTGACAGATCAGGTCCTTTGTAACATGATCAGCGTTGTAACCTATATATAAAAGACACATTGATGACCCTAGAAATTTGGCGCTAGAAATCTGTACACTGGTGTCCTTTATATTGATGATTAAATGTATTGCCTCCTTGATTTTGGGATTAATAAAAATATGCTGTATATAGAAATCTCCAGTATAATGAATAGATAGCATGTACCTTTGTGCTAGGAGAGAAAATTAACAGAAATAAGACAGGTGGACTAAACGCATATATACCATGAAGCTGAATGACATCGATTTCCAGCTATGAGATGTATTATTTCATGAAATTTTCATGGTGTGTTTTTTGTGGGTTTACCCCCCCCCCCCCCCCCCCTCATTATATGAAATATATTTCTTAGTTATATATATTTGCTTGTCTTGTTTAGGGAAACCTACGGTGGGTGGGTGTCTGTGTCTGTTTTCACCAAACTTGGGTAAACGGTTGGGATTGAGGTCGCAAAGAAGTATAGTGATTGTGGGGTCAAAGGTCAAGGTAATACAAATGGTGACAAAATAAGTTTGTCGCAATACTTCATGGTCTACTCCCTGAGTTACGAAGACCTGTGTTGATTTGTCTTCATTTACGATCAGTGAAGAAGGTCAACTAAACCGATGGGATCAGGGAATATTTTGTTGGAAAAAAATTGCATAGCAGTAACTGCTAAAGAAATCGAATAATGCATAGCAGTTCATAGCACTTGCATAGCAAACAAACTGTGTTGAAACTGGTTGGTGTTCCAACGGGGACGAAGGAATACCAGACTTGGCAAATCAGTAGTCCGTCTAGAAAATTAGTAGTCCGTAAGGCGTGTAATATGCGACACGTAGTTTACACAAATTGCACAAATGTGACATGAACAGATGGTTGAATAATTAATATTGGACTTCTGAGAATGTTATTGAGGATAGTGTATCAGTCTTCAAGTCTACAGTAGCCAGTATTGTTATTTGTCAGTATAACATATGTCAGATTCAGAATATGCATGCACTGGCTCTGGCCAAGGTCAAGGAGTATAGGAAACCTAAAATAATACATATTGGCAGATTTGGCAATTACATTGATTGGAAGCTGTTGCTGCTTAAGGCAGCAACATATCCCAGTCAAATTATTTTCAAAAAAATCAATAATGTACCTCCCATGAATACTGTGATTTCATTGCCTAGGGTTAACATATATTTTGTAACTTACCAACCTACATCACATATCCCTTTCAACTGGTAGGCTAAACAAAATACACATCATTCAATACAATGTAAGAAGGCTGAATAGTGTTAGTGTTTAACTGGAAACTGTTGCAGGCTATGGCAGCTGTGAGCAATAGGTCCCCCTTAAAAACTTGCAACATATTCAACAGCTTATTAAGATGAAATTGAGTTTCTGCGATACTATGACTTGAGTTGAAAGAGTTAACAATTTTTATTTAAAAATTACTAATGGTTGTTTTTCTCTGGCTTAAATAGTGAATGATAAAAAGTTTTACTGTGATCATCGTGTATCAATCGGCTCACATGTTACTAGTTTTACTACGAATACTACGAATGCTATGTATATGCTACGACGTCATTCTTAAAATTACTGCGTAAAACATTGTTTATTTTCTTTACCGTCGGTAGTTTCCTTGCGATTCATTGGTTGCTCTCCATATAGTTATATTTATTAACCAATAATCTTGCGAGAAAGTATGTTCCCGACTTTGGAGAAGAGTACTCGAGAACACTCTCGCGCATGCGTCGATCTTGATGACATGCCATTCTAAATCTGTCGCTTGCGTGAATCAAGTGGGATACGCCGCCGTAGCATGGCTAACTATACTGTGTCGGCCTTGATTTGGGGATGCGCCAACAGGAGTTTAGCATTGCCGATGATATAACTCAGTTTTCTGAGACAAACATTGTCTAAATCGACCAGAATCAACCTAGATAAACTTGTATTTTTAAAGTATATCATAGCGCTAATGACGAGGCAATGATCAATAGCCATACCCCCCTATAGGAGAATTTAGATTTACAAGAGAGTCTGTTACGAGCAATATGTCGATGATCGTGAATACCCCATGATACTGAAGTTTGTAACAGTTTATTATTATACCAGAAGAAGGAAGCCACTAACGCATGCGCGCATTGCTAGCTTTTAGAATTTTGATCTATAGAGCGCTTACTGAACTCGCGTCACCGGCGGTCATTTGTCCCATAGTGAAGGAAGGTATGAAGATATGCGCTCTATAGTTATATATGTCTATGGACTATATCGGAAATCAGTCTCCAACGTATGCGCATCTCGCTTCCTCGTTTTGCAACTTTTAGCGACTTTTTATCAAAAATATTTCAAAATTAAGTGTGTCATTCATTAAGTGAATTGACTGAATTTTACATCAAAATTATGTATTGCCGCAAATAGCTAAGCGAAGTTGTGAATGTGTAGCAACAGGTACTCATTTGCATCGCATTTTGCGATGCGATACTGCTCAAAATATTCCTTGGGGATGGTCAATGCCAGAAGACACAAAGGGATATTTTGCATGCGACCATTTAACCAGGAGCACCACCAATACGTCAATAATATAATATTTTCCGAAAACTCTCCCACAATTAACATCAAGTTTTGTCGAGCCGGACATAAAGTGGAGCATAGTTTAACTTAGTGATCCAATGACCTATATTGAATTTTGGGTCAATTTACGGTCAACTAAAACTTGATGAGATGTCCAACACGGAATGCTTATAGTCTTTCATGTTTTATGCCATTTTTGCAGAATCTGGTCATCTGTATACGTTTGGCAATAATGGAGAGAATCAGCTCGGTGTTGATGACATGCCTGGATCAAACGACCCAAAATGCATCAACAGTCTGCCAGAATTACAGTATAAAATGCTCTCAGCAGGGGCAGACCACTCTGTTGCACTCACAGGTACTACATTGCAGTTATATATGTATACAGTATAGAACATCTCAAACTCAGTGCAGTCTTTTGCCAAGTTTATCACACAATTCTAGTAAGATCTGAGTTGGCGAAAGCTTTAGCGGGTTCTAAATGAGATCTTCATTTATAAACAAGTGTGATCTATTTGACAGTAATAGCGATGCTGTTTCAATGTTCTATCACATGCGATGATGATGATATATTTGACAGGAATAGCGATGCTGTTTCAATGCTCTATCACATGCGATGATGATGATGATGATATATTTGACAGGAATAGCGATTCTGTTTCAATGCTCTATCACGTGCGATGATGATGATGATGATGATATATTTGACAGGAATAGCGATGCTGTTTCAATGCTCTATCACATGCGATGATGATGATATATTTGACAGGAATAGCGATGCTGTTTCAATGCTCTATCACGTGCGATGATGATGATGATGATATATTTGACAGGAATAGCGATGCTGTTTCAATGCTCTATCACATGCGATGATGATGATGATATATTTGACCGGAATAGCAATGATGTTTCAATGCTCTACCACATGCAATGATGATGATATATTTGACAGGAATAGCGATGATGTTTCAATGCTCTATCACATGCGATGATGATGATGATATATTTGACAGGAATAGCGATGATGTTTCAATGCTCTATCACATGCGATGATGATGATATATTTGACAGGAATAGCGATGATGTCTCAATGCTCTATCACATGCGATGATGATGATTATGATGATGATGATGATATATTTGACAGGAATAGCGATAATGTTTCAATGCTCTATCACATGCGATGATGATGATGATGATATATTTGACAGGAGTAGCGATGATTTTTCAATGCTCTATCACATGCGATGATGATAATGATGATATATTTGACAGGAATAGCGATGATGTTTCAATGCTCTATCACATGCGATTATGATGATGATTATGATGATATATTTGACAGGAATAGCGATAATGTTTCAATGCTCTATCACATGCGATGATGATAATGATGATGATATATTTGACAGGAGTAGCGATGATTTTTCAATGCTCTATCACATACGATGATGATGATGATTGTGAGACAATGTTTGCATTAGGCCCCACCCCAGGGTAAGGTTGGGGAAGAATGCCAAAGTTGATGAAAGCATGGGGATTTGCGATGGCGTGCCATTGGACTGTACATTCTAGTTATTTTAGTATTGTGTGGGAGGAAATATTGATTGACATGGGGGTTTTTCTTTTACAGATGCCGGTCATGTGTATGTGTGGGGCAATGGCAGTGAGGGACAGCTTGGACTGGGTGATAAAACAGAATGTTTAAAACCAATGCAGTTAGAGTTTGATAAGACTGTTAAGTGTATTGCATGTGGATATTATCATACAGCTCTAGTAACGGGTAAGTCTCTGTGTAATGTACAGCTCTGAAATAAGCTAACATGTTTTCAAAACAAGAACAGAAACATGTTCGTTGATACAATTTTGAACATGATGTAAGAAATGTTCTGTTGAATAATTTGAACCTATACACCTGTGCAAAAGTTAAGCACCAGCAAAAACAATAGAACGTAGAAACATGATGGTACAACTAGGCTGCCATACTTTTTGTCCCCGCGTTAGCTGACATAATTCCAAGTACGAAATGCACATGCATGCATGTCTTCACGCCGCTTGATGTCCGTGCGTGGCGGGAAACAGCACACGTGTTCAGTCATGTAAAAGTCCAGTTTGAGGTGTAGAACATTACATACAGATTTAGGCGACAAGATTAGGAATTTTGTGTTCATGACCGTGGTTTATTTGTACAGAGAGAATTAGCTCTTGATTGTGAACCGCTATGGCAAGACGAAGGTTAAGTGATCGTGTGAAATGGCAAATCATAGGCATGCATACCACTGGTATGTCATGCAGAGAGATTGGCAGACAGCTGAACATTAACCATACTGTAATCAGTCGTTTGATTGCAAAACATGGGCAAACTAACGAGGTGAAGGACAGGCCTAGATCTGGAAGACCGAAGAAGACTACTGCCCGTGATGATCGAGCCCTAGTACGCCTTGTTAGGAGATCTCCATTCACCAACAGCAGAGTGCTCAGCCAGCAATGGGAAACGCGCAATAGAGTGTCAATGTCTACCGTCAAAAGGAGACTGTATGCTGCTGGCATGAAAGCTAGGAGACCTGTCAGACGTCCTCTCCTCACTGCACACCACAAAGAGGAGCATCTGAGGTGGTGCAACGAAAGAAGACACTGGAACATGAGATCCTGGAGACGGGTACACTGGTCCGATGAAAGTCGGTTCCTGCTTCATGCCACAGATGGTCGAACTCGTGTATGGAGGTCCAGACGCACGGCGTACGACCAACGTAACATCATGGAAGAAGTTCCATTTGGTGGAGGTTCCGTTATGATATGGGGGTGCATCTCATTTGATTGTAAGCTGCATCTGTTGACTATACCTGGAACACTAAATGGACAAAGATATCAAGATTCCATACTGGATAGAGTTGTGGTCCCTCATTTTGTAAATCATGCACCTGGAACCCACCCTATATTCATGGATGACAACGCCCGACCACATCGTGCTAGAGCTGTGCATGAATACCTCCGCCAGAATGCCATCGAAACCCTACCATGGCCAGCAAGGAGCCCTGACATGAACCCTATTGAGCATATCTGGGACATTCTGGGAAACATGGTGAGAAGGAGGGATCCTCCTGTGCAGAACCTACAGGAATTAACAGACGCACTCCATCTTGAATGGCAACGAATACCACAATGGCGTATCAGTCGGTTGGTGACCAGCATGAGACGTCGTGTCCAGGCCGTCATCCAGGCACAAGGTGGATATACCCGGTATTAATAATGACAGTCTCAAACTCGTGCACAGATGTTAAACTTCGTTTTCAGACACCATTAATGACAATCTAGCCACGTGTGTCAACTGTAGGGCAATAGTTGTCAGTTGTGTCAACGTAACCATATTCAGGCCTCGTTTTCAAGTTCAAACAAAAACATACAGTGTTTCCCCACCATCATAATCCGCATTCCTCTAGTTGCATTATTACCTCTTGCACTAAGATGGATGGGTACATAAATGTTTCTGCTATTGCTTTCTTCATAGCACATGAATATACCCTCGCATGTGCGTAAAAATAGGGTGGTGCTTAACTTTTGCACAGGTGTATATGTTGCAATGTCTTCCAATCAATTAGATTCAAAATATTGAACAGTGTTTTAGAGACCTGTAAGTCATTTCTTAGCTGTGCTATAATATATAATATCCATATTAAATCAAACCATTTCTCAGCAATTGTCTCAAATTATTTAACCCCTTAATCACTAAATATTTATCAAGAATATCAAAGCAGTTTCTTATTTAATGTCCATTTGCAGTCTAAGAGACGACCCTTTTAGAAAATTTACCACTGGAATGAGTGGCTCAAGTTATCGATCCAGTCATTTCAGTGATTGTTTTCTCTTGGCCTGTAAATGGAGTTAGCTGTTATAAGATACGTTTTACTGACACTGTATTTATCTTGAAGCATTAAAATCTGTCATGTGAAATATATTGTTCTAATGTAAAGTTTTATTTTGTTTTTGAATTGTACAGTGTGTTTGTTTTATTTTCAGATGATGGCGAATTGTATATATTTGGTGAGCACGATGGTGGCAAGCTTGGTCTTGGTGAGGAACCAGATGAAACAAATACACCTCAACATGTTAGTTTTATACATGATCGTGTGTCATGGGTGGCATGTGGCGGCTCACATACTGTCGCTATCACAGGTTAGTTTTATCGTGTGGTGGCTCACATACTGTCGCTATCACAGGTTAGTATTATTGGGTGAGGGCTCACATACTGTCGCTATCACAGGTTAGTTTTATTGTGTGGTGGTTCACATACTGTCGCATTCACAGGTTAGTTTTATCGTGTGGCAGTTCACATATTGTCGCTATCACAGGTTATGTTTATCGTGTGGTGGCTCACATACTGTCGCTATCACAGGTTAGTTTTATCGTGTGGTGGCTCACATACTGTCGCTATCACAGGTTAGTTTTATCGTGTGGTGGCTCTCATACTGTTGCTATCACAGGTTAGTTTTATCATGTGGTGGCTCTCATACTGTCGCTATCACATGCTAGTTTTGTCGTGTGGCGGCTCACATACTGTCGCGATAGTTTTATCTGCAATAATGTCATTAGGCAGCAATGGCTTCCAATCGATCAAGTAAAAAAACATTCAACAGATCATTCCTTACATTGTGTTCAATATTGCACTGATTGAAAACATGTTAAGTTATTTCTGAGCTGCACTGTAAAACTATGTAATTGAGGTCAGGGAAAATAAGAGCAAGAAACTCTAATGATCAAGATGTCCAAAAATTCCTTATGAAAGTCCACTTACAGGCCAAGGGAAAGAACTTTTGGAAAGTTAAATAGCCGAACCAGTCACTACATTTGTACATTGACAAAAATAGCCTTCTCTTGACTTGCAAATGGACGTTGATTGATTAGGGAAAGATTTAGACTTTAATTGCCTGACTGCTGAGTTTTTGCAGACGACATATTCCAGGAGTCATATCCCTGAACAGGCTAAATATTTTGAAAACAATTTAACTGAAAGTTGTTGGTGCCTTAGCCACCAACAACTTTCAGTCAAATTGTTTTCAAAATATTCAACAAATCAATTTTGAAACTCGTTTGACTGAGATCTGTTGCTGCAGTATATTAGTTTCAAAATAATCAACACCTTGCCTGTATAATTACATTGAAATTTTGATTCTGGGAATTCAGGTTTCAGTTTTAAAACACGAATAAAAATGAGCTTAGCTAGAAATGGATTCATCTAATTGTGCACAATGTACATATGATTTAGAGTGATTTAGAGTTGTACAGATCAAGTTATGAATCATTCTCCGAACATGTTCAGCATTTCATCTCCATTCTATTTCAGAGGTGTTATGATCATGACAGGATGACCATTCAGCAATAGGCTCGTCAGTGTCATGATTGCTCTTTATTTTCTGTATTTTTCAGAGAAAGGTGATGCATACACATTTGGTTGTGGTTCAAATGGTCAGCTAGGTCAAGGCACACAGCTTTTACAAGTGCAGACTCCGCAGAAACTGAACTCTATAGATGGCCGCGTGAAGTTTGCCTCGTGCGGAGAGAATCACACGGCACTCGTTACTGGTAAGGGGAATATAGTGTGTGATTTACGTGTGTACAGATGCTCGCTTGAGAGACCACATACCTGTTATGGACGGTAGATGGCTGGTGATAGAGCACTGACTGTCTTCACCTGTTATGGTATAAATTTGTCAGCAAAATCAGAATATTTTGATTGTTTTCTTGGCCTGTAAATTGACAATTCTCAAGACGATTAGAAAAGCAGTTTATGTCCCGCTTGAGTGTAGATGGATTAAGAAATGGTTTAATATGCAAGGATATAGCTATCTTTTTACACACACGCATGCACGCATGCATGCACGCACACACACACACACACACACACTACTGTTTATGAAATTTGGGATAGCGTTTATTTTATGTTTCATCCACACATATTACATTGGAATATTTATTCAGATTTAATGAGATTATACATGTACAAGGAGTCTCTATCGCACATGGGCCTCATTGTGAAATCTAATTTGGTGACCATTTTTGTGTGGCCTGCCGATGATGATTGTGGCGTTAACGTTAACTGTTGTCTTTAGTAAATATCTTTATCTTATATTTCATGATCAGTTGACTCATGTTGAAACTAATTATGGATACATGGTTTCTTATACTGTTAGGAATTTCTGTGATGAGATTGAGGTCACAAGACCAATGTCACTGTGACGTTGGTACAAAACTCAATGTTAAGTTTTTACAGAATCTCAGCCTATATATATATTGAACACTGTTCAAATCCTGGAACTAAGTTTGGATGTACACGGCTGTAGATGCTGTTAGAAATCAGCATGATGACATTGATAGTCACAAGGTCAAGGTCACTGTCCTTACAACATGATCTCAACATTTTTCAATATTAATATTTTTTCCCCTGGCTCTGCAGCTCATTCTGTCTTTCAGCATTAATCAATGTGTAGGGAATTAAACTAGCACACATGTTGCCATGAAAGTGTCATCCAATGATTTTTGGTTGAACATGTTACAAAAATTAATTTCTTATCCTTGCCTCAAATTCTATGTACACACTGGGTAACACACCTCACGCTACCTTTGAAGAGATGAATCATCATTTTGATTTAAGAGGTCATGGTCATGCTGAACTTGGCACACAAATAAACATAAAAGAAAAATAAATAAATCATCAATTTATTCTCCCCAATGAATTTGATTAGAGTTCTGATGTGTATCACTCATAAGGAGGACGGACAAGAGATTTAATTACACAAGATTCTTGTTAACCGTCTGAAAGCTCAGTTTTTGCCGACGACACATTCCAGGGGTTATATCTCTGGACAAGTTAGCTTAGCCACCAACAACTTTCAGTCAAATTGTTTTCAAAATATCCAACAAGCCAAGCGTTTTTACTCATTGGAACTATTGTTGCGTGGCTTGCAGTAGCGAGACAGTTAAAATTGCTTTATATTTCAATTCCCATGATGGAATTATGATGTCTTTGAATTTAATGTGACTAGGATTTAACCATCTCCAGTATACACATAATGAACCCTCTCTTCTCTTCAATTTCTGAATTATGAAAGATTTCTTTGTTTCACTTACCAGAGAAAGGTGAACTGTATACTTTTGGAGATGGTCGCCATGGAAAACTGGCTTTAGGGATGGATAGCTTTGCCAACCAGTTCAAACCTTGTATGGTGTCACGATTTCAAAAGCTATTTGTTGAAAAAGTAAGTCATAAAATCAGAGGTGCCAACCATTACGATTTTGGCATAATCATTACGATTTTATCATTCGTATTACGCTATTACGATGTTATAAGCATTTATTACGCTAACATCCATTTTTCATTTAAAAAATTTTTTTTTTTTATCATTACTGCCGTATCGTAACTCCTACGTAGGGAAGTCACATTAAGTTGGTACCCGACTCCAATTACTCATAATCACAATAGTATCCTAAGCAAGAGAGTCGCCAGCGAAGGAATGAGGAGTCGGGTACCAGCCTAAAGTCACATGAAATGTTTACGTTTATCCGCCATTTTCTTACACAAATTTACCCAGGATATAAACATTCTGAACAGGATTTATCTGATCAACGATTGGCTGATAGATTGAATGAACCAATCACATCACTCATATGAAATATTAACGGGAACTGAGATAGTTCTGTTACACAAACTCCAAAATCTGCCAAAACTAGCCTGGTTCCTGGCTACGATTTTGCAAACATTATCTTCAGACGATAATGTTCCCAAATAGTAGCCAGGAACCAAGCTAATGTTGGCAGATTTTTGAGTTTGTGTAACAGAACTATCTCAGTTCCCGTTAATATTTCATATGAGTGATGTGATTGGTTCATTCAATCTATCAGCCAATCGTTGATCAGATAAATCCTGTTCAGAATGTTTATATCCTGGGTAAATTTGTGTAAGAAAATGGCGGATAAACGTAAACATTCGCCCTGTCGCGAATCGACTAAACCAAAGCATACAAAGACCGTGGATCAGAAATTTAAACAAGATTACAGTGCAAAATTTCCGGTTTTAACGAAATCACGATTAAGCGAATATCATGCGCACTGTCAAACGTGTGGAATTGACTTCTCGGTAGCTCATGGTGGTTCAAAACATCTAAAGACGCTTGGACATATACGCAAAGCTAAAGCCGCATTGGAATCTAGTAAAATTACAAGTTTCTGTGTACGTGATACAGACTATGGATCAATAAAAGCCGAGGTCTTATTTACCAACTTCATAATTGAGCTGATATTTTGATATACTTGAACAAATTGAACCATGAAAAGGTTGAGCCGCTACGTTCTAAATACTTTATCCTTACAAGCCTGAAATTCCTTTATATGCATCTAAATTTTGTAGCAATGTGATGATTATTTTGAAACTAATTTGACTGGAAGCTGTTGCTTCTACAATGGGCTGGAAAATGCCCATTTGCAGATCTAGAAAACATTAACCGATTCTCATTTTGAGCTGTACATGACAGAAAAACATTAAGTTCTGGCGCGTAACTAGTATAAATAAGTCTCTGTCGGTTGATTGGTCAGTCTGTCTGTCTCAAGATTTTTAACAAAGCTGCCTAAGTCGCAACTATAGCATGTTCACACTTTTTTAAAAAGGTGATTTGAATGGTTATGAAGCACATAACATGGTTGAAGGAAAGGGGAATTTGAGTGCTAGAATGAGCTTAGAATGCACCACAGAGCATCTAAATGCATAAAATCATTGAGCCGAAGAATGAACATTCTTCCCACGGAATGGCAACTAAATCAATATGTGGCGGACCATCTGTTCAACCACTGGGGCAAGCCCAACATAGATTTATTCACAACGAAAAAGAATGCGAAGATGACGATGGATATCTCTCCAATTCCAGATCCGAGCGCTATCATAATAGATGCGCTAGCTATCAGCCGGAAGGGAATGTATGCATACGCATTCCCGCCAGCAATCCTGATTCCAAAAGTTAAATCAGGCAGCAGGAATGCAAAGTGCTTCTGATCGCCCCAAACTGTCCAAGCTGATCATGGTATACGGATCTGCTGGACCTTCTGGTCTGCAATCTTGTTCCTCTGCCTCTGATGGATGACATAATCTTCCAGGGCAAGGCCTTGCACAACAACCTGCAGTTAAGGAGGGCTTTTCTGAGCAAGCAGCCATGTTTATGGCAAGAGCCAGAAGGGGGTCAACCTCCAGAGCATATAATTATAAAATCAACAGATTTGCTGAATGGTGCTCAAAAAGATGTATTATTTCACTTCAAGAGTATACTTACCTCCCTAATACTTTTGATATTGCTAAATATTGGCTTTCACTCAATAAACACTCAGATTTAAAACAGTTAGGTGCCCCTACTGGGCAGGGAGTCAGAGCGTAGTCTGGCGGATGCCAGCCCCACCACCGCGCATGCGCAGACTAGCACTTCCTCTTTGCTAGATTATTGGCAAAGAGAACACACATGTTTTTCAGTCATAAGCTTTTCTTGCTCATTAACGTTTTTATTGGTGTTATTTTGGAAGTGATAAGACCTGATTTGGATGGCGGGAGGATACACTTCGCCACCGGAGGACGTTGGACCTTTAAATCAGGTGACTTCTAGTAAAATTAGCGAGTTTTCTTCCCGGTGTATTGTGTTTCCGGGACTCGCGTTTACCGTGATAAGCGCCTTAGTTAGTTGGTTTAGGTCAACTCGGTGCTACCTAGGACTAATTTCTCTTTCTGTTTCTGTCCACAGGTCTGTATGACGCTAGGTTGTGACGTCACAGTACCAGAGAATTAGTATTCTCTCCACCATGGTTCCATTTCCTACTAACACTGTTAGGTTATCTAACCAAATGAAAAATTATGTCCAGTGAGTTGGAGGCCTGGTATAAAGGTCTTCTCACTTTGCCCTCTTGATCCAATTCCTTCCCCATGAGGTGGAGAGAGTTAAGAGGCGTGCAGATGGTGGAGTTTCCGGTTCGTCACGTTGGATGGTTTGTCTATACAAAGTGTCAGGTATCTAGTTATTGATAATGTGGTGATGTTAATTATTGTAAACAATCAAAGGGAGATAATTAACATTTTTGCCAGTCAAGAGTTATCTATATGTATCTGATGGTTGTGTAGTCAACTTATCCATTCAGCATACAATTCGTCTTTGCACTTGGATGTTTTGTTGGGATCGAATTTTTCCTGTCACGGGATTAATGACGTCATAATCAGCTGGCTATGTATTTATTAGCAATTCAAGCGCTATGCTGGTTTTTGATGTATATTGATCTTTATGATCGTTTTCCTTCTCCTTGAGTTGGACTGAGTTTCTAAGCTTAACTAGTTGCTCATACTCCTTGTCCTTTGCCCTGTTTCAGGGACCGGGTTGCGCGTCCTGTGGACGTTTTATGCATGTAAAGTTCTGGCCGCATCTGTGTTATCGATGTAGCCCTTGTGGTCCATTGATTAATTGTGACATATGTAAGCACTGGGGGGGCGAGTTAATGTCCGAATTCTTGTGCTGCTTACAGGCGACGGACAAGGTGGTAGAGGAGGAGAGGAAGAAGAAGCGGAAACGAGAGGTTGTAAGTAGGAAGGGTAAGGGGAAGGTCTCGTCCGCGGTGGATATGGAGACCTTCCGGACCGAGATGTTGGGAGAGATGAAGAGGACAATAAAAGATTTGGTTCCAGGGTTGCTTCGTGGCATGCTTCCTGGACCGGATCCTTTATTGTCCTCATCATCGGCTTCGGAGCAGGTAATCCCCGCCTCTGGATCGATTTTCCTTAGTCCGCTTCCGTTGTCCGACGATTCAGAGGTGGCCCCATTAGAGGGGGCGTTCCACGGCCCTGGCAGCAGGCTTATTGCCGCGCCGATAGGGGACCGTGGACGGTTGTCGCTGGAACCCGCTGGCTGCTTATCAGTCCAGGGGTATCCGCACGCCGCGGTGGCCAGTACCTCCTATGGCACCGTCCCTGGTCAGCCCGGGTTAGCTCTCTTTGCTGACCCGGGGTCTAATCTTTCTGACCAGGGTGATGAGGATTACCTGCTAGGGTCGCCGTCTGACGACGTGGACATGGATGAAGACGTTTGTGCACCCCTCGCGGGGAATACAGGCGCTTTTTTCCACGGTATTACTCACCCTGGAGTAAGGTCCGCGGTTCAGGTGGTGGCCCAGGGCGCTGCTGATGGCCAGCGGTACCGCATACCTCGGCTTGCCGAGAGTGTAGCTGGTGCTGGCCGGGCCCGTGGTAGGGCTATATATACCCCGCGCTCTACCGCGGTGCCTGCTCCTGGTCAAACCAGTGATATTCTCATGCCGGTGCTGTCAGGCCCGCATGTTTTCCCTGGCTTGCCAGGTGTATCAGCGTACCCGCCGTCAAGCTCTACTGCTTGCGCTCAGGAGGAAGACGAAGGACCCCGTCTTGT
The DNA here is from genome assembly GCA_034401795.1 of Chaetoderma sp. LZ-2023a. Lineage (NCBI taxonomy): Eukaryota > Metazoa > Mollusca > Caudofoveata > Chaetodermatida > Chaetodermatidae > Chaetoderma > Chaetoderma sp. LZ-2023a. The sequence goes on from CM067374.1 coordinate 19,486,354, forward strand.
AGAGCGCTCGCAGTTAGCCACGGAGGAGGATTGGTATGACGCTTGCCAGTGGTTGGTGAGCGTTAGGCCTGATCTGCCCGTGGAGCAGTCGGCTAGCCACCGTGTTCACACGCCGTGGTTAGCTGGGAAACCAACTGCTAACGCTATGCCTTCTCTGCCGCTGGCGGAGCATGTCGTTGACATGTTCAAGGCGGCGGAGGCGTCCATTAACACGAGTGGACGTCTCGCGAAGGCCCCTCGCGAGGTGGCCAGGCGTTGTCGCATCGTGCCCCTGGACTACCAGCGGTACGGTGTGGTACCCAAGCCCAGCGTGGATGACCGCGCGGCTTTGGGTGAGGATACGCGGCCAGGCTCCCGTTCTGACGCGGGGGTCTTGTGCGCGAACGCGTTGCGTTCGGCGAATACCGCGTTGCGTGATGCGGAGGAGAGTGGGAGGGCTTCGATTGCCGCTCTGTCCCACGTCTCCCAGCTGTTACAGGGGGTAGTAACGGCATCCGCATCGCGCCAGCCAGGCCCGCTCGCGGTCCAGCGAACCATCCAGGATGGTATTAACCTGGCGCTGGACTGTATGACGCGGGCGGTGACCAGGAGTGTCAGGGCAAGACGCACATTTGCCCTGGACAATCTGTGCCCGTCTCAGGACCTGTATAATAGGCTACTCCGTACGCCTATGACGGGTCCTGGTCTTTTTGGAGGTGAGGGATGTCGCCACCTCCAGGAGACGGTCACCCTGGTGAATAACCAGAGGGCGCTGCGCGAACAGTTTGAGGTACTGCGTCGTGCTAACGTTAGCGCCGCGGCCCCTGCGTATCGTCCCCTGCAGGCTCGAGGTGGTGTTGGCCAAGTCAGAGGCCAGCCGCCGTCGCAGCGCCGGCCTCGGCCGCGTGCGATTCGGCCAGCAGTGAGGGGGGCGCAGGCTCCTCAGCCGCCGTCAGCCAGGCAGCCGCCCGTGCACCGAGGTGCGCGCGGGGCGGGGCGGGTCGCGCGAGGATCTGGGCGTGGTTATCGTTCCTGACAGGGCGCTTACCGCGGTAAGGACCACGCCGGTGTGTATGGCGACGGAGACAGTGCCGCTCTTGCATGCCTTGTGTCCACCGCGGTCCCTAGGTGGACCGGTGGGAGGCCGGCTAGCCGACCACATGCAAGAGTGGGAACGGTTAACTCAGGACCGTTTAGTCTTGCGATGGCTTTCCGTGGGGTATCATCCAGAGTGGATGACAGGCCCGCCGTCGCGACTGTCTCTGGTGCCAGTCTGGACTCCCATTCCGAGAGATCCAGATCAAAGGTTGTGTATCGAGGAGGAGATAAATTCCCTCGTACAAAAAGGAGCTATTCAGCCGGCACAAAGGTGTCCGGGCTTCTATTCAACCCTGTTCTTGGTAACAAAACGCACCGGTGGGTGGAGACCGATTCTCAACCTCAAGCCATTGAACAAGTTCATCGAGACGCCCAGTTTCAAGATGGAAACGGTGCGCTCGGTGTTGGCGGGGTTGGAGAGGGGGATGTGGACGGCGTCGATAGATTTGAAGGACGCTTATTTCCACATCCCCATCCACAGGAGTTTCTGTCGCTTCCTGAGATTTGCATTCCAGGGCAGACAGTGGGAATTCAGGGTGTTGCCCTTCGGAATTTCCACGGCTCCTCGGGTTTTCACCCGTGTGGTTCTTGCGATCACAGCATACCTCCGCAGGAGAAGCATAGCAGTCCACACGTACATAGACGACTGGCTGTTGAAAGCGCACACCCGGGAAAGTTTGTCCGCCAATCTGGAGATTGTTTTGAAAATTCTCACAGACTTGGGCTGGATGATCAATTTCCCAAAATCAGAGCTGACTCCATCCCAGAAGTTTGTTTACCTGGGGATGTTCTTCGATCTGGAGACAGGATATGTTTATCCTACTCAGGAGAGAGTTCAAATACTCATCTCGTTGATTCAGTCAGTGTGCGACAGTCGTCATGTCCTGGCACGGGTTTACTTGAGAATGCTGGGGTTGATGGTTTCGTTGGAACCAGTCATTCCTCAGGCCGCCTTACGCAGGCGGCCGATCCAGTTGTTTCTCATGACACAATGGACCCAGAGTACAGGTTCGCTGGACTCGAATGTGTCAGTGTTGGCGCCTCTGATTCACCACCTGCAATGGTGGTTGAATACAGAGAATCTCTTACCGGGGGTTTTGCTAACCCCTCCCCACCCTCAGGTGACTGTGTATACAGATGCATCGATGGAGGGCTGGGGAGCTTGCCTGGAAGAATCCACGATATCAGGGCTTTGGAATCTGGAACAGTCACAGGAACATATAAATCTACTGGAGCTAAGAGCAGTAGTCCTGGGCCTGGAACATTTCTTACAGAAAGTTCAGGGCAAGATTGTTCTTATTCGTTCAGACAACTCAACAGTTGTGACTTACATAAACCGCCAGGGCGGAACGAAGTCGCCCAGTCTCTGTATGATGACATGGAAACTGCTTTGTTGGTGTCTGGATCACCAGATTACCTTGAAAGCAGTTCATATTCCGGGAAGGTTAAACCTGCTAGCAGACTCATTGAGCCGAAGGATGAGTGTTTTACCCACGGAATGGCAACTAAATCAATGTGTGGCGGATCGTCTGTTCGACCATTGGGGGAAACCCAACATCGATTTGTTCGCAACGAAGAAGAATGCGAAGATGACGACGTACGTCTCTCCGATTCCGGATCCAAGCGCTTTCGCAACAGATGCGTTAGCTATCAGCTGGGGGAGAATGTATGCATACGCATTCCCTCCAGCAATCCTGATTCCAAAAATTCTTCAGAAAATCAGACAGGAGGAATGCCAAGTGCTTCTGATCGCCCCGGATTGGCCAAGCCGATCTTGGTATACGGATCTGCTGGACCTTCTGGTCTGCAATCCGGTTCCTCTGCCTCTGATGGACGATATTATCTTCCAGGGCAAGGCCCTTCACAACAATCCGTCAATGTTCAGATTGACTGCGTGGATGTTGTCAAGGAATCTAGAATTAAGGAGGGCTTTTCTGAGCAAGCAGCCATGTTTATGGCCAAAGCCAGGAGGGGGTCAACCTCCAGAGCATATAATTATAAAATCAACAGATTTGCAGAATGGTGCTCAAAAAGATGTATTGATCCAATGGATTCATCTATTCAAGTAGTAGCTGATTTCCTCTGTCACCTCTATGATGCCTATAGCCTCAAGCCTAACTCTATTGCTGGTTATAAGTCAGCATTAATGTCTGTTATTCCTTGCTTGGCTAAGAGGGGAAGTGATGAAGTAAATACATTGAATGTATTAATTAAAGGCATGGGCAATCTAAGACCAAGGAATCCTCCTGTGGTTCCGTCTTGGAGTTTATCGCTAGTGCTTCAAGTACTAGGTGATAAGCCTTTTGAACCACTTAGTTCCATTTCTATGAAACTATTAACACTGAAGACTGTGTTTTTAATTGCTGCGGCCTCGGCTAGGCGTAGGAGTGAGATTCATGCCTTATCAGCCGAGGATGACCGTTTTGTGGTTTCAGGGGAAGGCCTTAAGCTGCTACCTAGGATTAATTTCTTGGCTAAAAATCAGTCGTTGAAATATCCAGGTCAACCTATTATTTTGCCTGCTTTAACTAGATATGATCCTAATTCTAAAGCATGGTGTCCCGTCCGGGCGCTGCGCCGGTACAAACAACGTACGGCGGCATGGCGCACCGACCAGTCAGCGTTATGGTTGTCATATATTGAACCCCATGGGAGGGCTTCTAAGGACACCATTTCCAGGTGGATTGTGGAATGCATTCAGTTTTGCCATAAATCCGCCACCGGGAAACAGGTTGACGTGGCCAAGGCTCACAGTGTCCGCGGCGTAGTGACATCCACGGCCCTATTTAATGGGGTCCCTGTGGATGATATTATGTCGGTGGCTCAGTGGCACTGTGAGTCAAGTTTTACAGACCATTATCTCCGTGACACCTCTAATCCTCTCGCCTTGTCGGTTTTGAAAAAATAAATCGGTTTATATTTTTTGAGGTGATTTCCTCATTACTTATATATATCACAATTAATTTATGGAAACACCCGCATTTTTGGGCCTGCATCAGTCTTTACCGATGGGAAGATGATGTCAGCAGCCATTGTCAACAAGGTCAGTCTTGTTCATGTGTTGTCCGTTGTTGATTGTATTGTCACGATTACCCGTTATTAATATGGTGATGGTTTGTGTATTTGTGTGGTTCATTGTTGAGAGTTACGAAAATGGAGCTTTTTCGTCTCTGTCCTGTAGTACATGGCACTTGTACGTAGAGAGCGTATAGGACATTGAGGTCAGTCGACTCTTCCTCCCAGGAAGGAGGGGGGGGGAGCGCATATGACATTCGGTCATCTCTCATACATCGGTCGTGTTATCCGATGGTTAGTCAAATCCTGACTGTTTTTTCTTACAGTTTCAGAAGTTTAAGTGCCTTAAACACAGAAAAGCGTATAGGGATGAGCTGGTCTTTTGACCTCGCCTCCCTCCCGCCAGATTCACTTTCGAATTCTGGCAATATCAAAAGTATTAGGGAGGTAAGTATACTCTTGAAGTGAAATAAACGAAATCTAGGATTTCTTTTTTCACGAGAGAGTTGATACTTACCTCCCTAGATACGGACCCGGCCTCTCCACCCCACAGAGGCTCGGTCTTCAGGCTCTTAATAGTTGCATGTGTGTCAGCCAATAATCTAGTCAGAGGAAGTGCTAGTCTGCGCATGCGCGGTGGTGGGGCTGGCATCCGCCAGACTACGCTCTGACTCCCTGCCCAGTAGGGGCACCTAACTGTTTTAAATCTGAGTGTTTATTGAGTGAAAGCCAATATTTAGCAATATCAAAAGTATTAGGGAGGTAAGTATCAACTCTCTCGTGAAAAAAGAAATCCTAGATTTCGTTTAATCCAATGGATGTATCTTTCAGGTAGTAGCCGATTTCCCCTGTCACCTGTATGATGCCTATAGCCTCAAGCCTAACTCTATTGCTGGGTATAAGTCAGCTTTAATGACAGTTATCCCTTGCTTGGCTATTAGGGGAAGTGATGAAGTAAATACATTAAATACTTTAATCAAAGGCATGGGCAATCTAAGACCAAGGAATCCCCCAGCGATTCCGTCTTGGATTTTATCACTAGTGCTTCAGGCGTTGCTAACTGATAGGCCATTTGAACCACTGAGCTCCATTTCTATGAAAATGTTGACGCTTAAAACTGTATTTTTAATTGCTGCGGCCTCGGCTAGGCGTAGAAATGAGATTCATGCCTTATCAGCTGAGGAAGACCGTTTTGTGGTTACAGGGGAAGGCCTTAGGCTTCTACCTAGGATAGATTTCATGGCGAAAAACCAGTCTTTGAAATATCCGGGTCAACCTATAATTTTACCAGCTTTGACTAGGTATGATCCTAATTAAAAACTATGGTGTCCAGTCCGAGCATTAATCCGGTACAAACAACCTACTCAGGAATGGCGGACGGACCCAACAGCGTTATGGTTGTCATATATTGAACCCCATGGCAGGGCGTCAAAGGACACCATTTCCAGGTGGATTGTAGAGTGTTTTCAATTTTGCCATAAATCCGCCACAGGTAAACAAGTTGACATGGCCAAGGCTCACAGTGTCCGAGGTGTAGTGGCTTCCACTGCCCTATTTAATGGGGTACCTGTGGATGACATTATTTCAGTAGCTCAGTGGCACTGTGAGTCAAGTTTTACAGACCATTATCTCCGTGACACCTCGAATCCTCTCGTCTTATCGATTTTGAAAAGCTAATCTAGGTGTACATATTTTGATGAGGTATCCTCATTTTTTAAATATATTTTCACATTTAATCAATGGGAACATCTACTTTATGGGCTGCATCAGTCTTCTACTTCGAATAATACTTACCAGATGTACTATTATGATAATGTCTATTATCTAGGCTAGCTCAAAATAAACAATTAAAACTCCGCAGCTCTCCTGGTCCTGCCCACACTGGGTCCGGGAATTACCATAGGCCATCACTGTGTAGCGTGCGCGAAGTGTAAAGTGGGAAGCCCATGTGATGTGTGTGCCAAGTGGTCGTCGGCGATGGTGGCAAAGTTTGATCGGGATCGACGTGCGCATCTGGAGAGGATCGCGAGGGACAAGGCGGCGAAGCTGGACCAGGCGTCTCTGAAGGGACTAGAAGGTCGTCTGAATGACCGCATGGATTCAGCTCTTGGCGTATGGGCGGCCCAGTTTAAGGCTATGTTTGAGTCTTCATTCCACGGTCCCGTCGATGCAAGCTAGTGCAGGGCAACCCTTAGGTGGTCCGGCTAGTTCTGCGGAGGGTCAAGCACCTGCCCCTTCTCTGTCCTTGGCTCAAGAGCCGACGGTAGAGGAGGAAGATCTTCTTATGGAAGATTCCGGCATGCCGGATATTTCGATGACGGCAATGCCCAGTACTTCCCAGGGGTCTCCTTCGGGATTTGTACGGGTCTGCCAGGCAGATTTTCCATCCGGGGTTTGTGCAACCAGAGGTGTCGGCGCAGCTTCGAGTCAATTCCCAATCAAAGTCAGATTCGTCTATTTTGCGCTTTTACAAGTCGCATGTTTTTGTAGTGCTCAAATTATTCTAATTTAAGCGGATTTAGCGTTGTTTCTTGAAAACCATCGTTGGCTTCATGGAGGAGTTAGGGAAATCATCACAAGGGCAGGTTGTATCAATCTAGAATTTATACATTCGTGCCATAATGACTGTTCGAAATTTCCTTAAATTGGCACATTGTTTTAAAATGATAGCCATTGTTGGAGTCGCTTCTGTACCCGTTAACTTTTAGTTTTAATTCAGGTACTCGGTTAATTTCTCTTGCGACTCGGTTCCTCTCAAGATGGATACGTCCTTGGCCAAGATGGCGGCGCCCATGAATTATGTCTTGCTTGGCTTGGCGTGTCTAGGCACTCTGTTTTCGCCGATTTTTAGCTCTCGCTTCATTGTCGAGGGTGTTTGTAGCGATCGGTGTTGTATTCTTGGTTGTTTAACGTTAGTTAACTGCTAAGTTGTGTTTTTTAATTTTCACTCAAAAAAGTTTCAAATATTTCCTGCCTAAAGGCTTGATTATCATTAATTTAAGAGAAAGTTAATGTTTTCTAAGTAATTCTTTTACTATCAAGTCGATTGTGCGTATTGCTCGTCATCGTTTGTCATGTGCAGCGTTTTAATTCTTCTCTGTGTTTGCAGAAACCAAAGAACCAGGACACGCTTTGTCAGAAGTGCAACAGGTTCATGAAGCGCAAGTACTCAGGCCATCACTGTGTAGCGTGCGCGAAGTGTAAAGTGGGAAGCCCATGTGATGTGTGTGCCAAGTGGTCGTCGGCGATGGTGGAAAAGTTTGATCGGGATCGACGTGCGCATCTGGAGAGGATCGCGAGGGACAAGGCGGCGAAGCTGGACCAGGTGTCTCTGAAGGGACTAGAAGGTCGTCTGAATGACCGCATGGATTCAGCTCTTGGCGTATGGGTGGCCCAGTTTAAGGCTATGTTTGAGTCTTTTCATTCCACGGTCCCGTCGATGCAAGCTAGTGCAGGGCAACCCTTAGGTGGTCCGGCTAGTTCTGCGGAGGGTCAAGCACCTGCCCCTTCTCTGTCCTTGGCTCAAGAGCCGACGGTAGAGGAGGAAGATCTTCTTATGGAAGATTCCGCATGCCGGATATTTCGATGACGGCAATGCCCAGTACTTCCCAGGGGTCTCCCTCGGGATTTGTACGGGTCTGCCAAGCAGATTTTCCATCCGGGGTTTGTGCAACCAGAGGTGTCGGCGGAGCCGTGTTTTGCGGTTCCTCCTGGTATCCCGGCAGCTTTGGGTGCGGCTCCTATCGGAATGCCGTCACCTGCCGTAGGTAAAGCGGACGTGGTCCAGACTCCCGTGCTGGAGCCGATGGACTGCGGGGAATCCGGGGCCGGCGATTCGTTGGACACCGGTGCCGCTGGTAGTCGGGCTATGGATGCGCTGTATGTTGGTAGAGTTGTGTCTCATAGCTCTCAGCATGGATCGTCGATGGCCCTCTCATCCAAGGGAGAGAGGGAGGATGAGAACGGAAGTTCCTTAATGGACGAATCCGTTTTCTTCACCGAAGCTGAATGGGTGCAGGTCCTTGGATGGATGTCCGACCGTCTCGGGTTGGCATCTGATCTTGGATCTCAGCGCGATCCGGCGATGGAGCGGATGTCAGAGCGAGCGGCAAGCGCTCTGTCAAGTGGCTCTTCTGCCATGCCAACACTCCCGTTGAACACGCAGACTTCCGACATGCTGGAAGTTGCGGCATACCGTCTGGTTCAGCCGGAGTATGCATTGCCCAAGGCCCCGAAGGGGATAAGGAGTAGGGTCCACTTTCCGGAGAAGGCCTACCATCAGTATGACCGGGTTCCACGGCTTTCCATCGGGGAACGAGAGGCGCTGAATAGGCCGTTGGATGGGAAGTCTAAGGGGCGTTCTTGTCCTTTGGTTTCGCAGACCAATAAAGATCCGTTCAATGAGCTGACGCTCATTGAAGATGCGCCGAGGGCAGCCATGGCTGCGCTCTCGCACAGATGTACCGTCCTGCAGGGTATGCTGACCTGCGCGGCGGAGGGTGCGCAGGTGCCAGAGGCTGCTCCCGGAGTTATTCTGGACACCATGCGCATGTCTCAAGATTGCCTGGCGAGGGTGATTACCAGGACATTGGCAGAGCGACGGAGAATGGTTCTTGATTGTGTAGAACCAGGACCGGAGATGAGGGCTGCATTGTCTTCTGCGCCTTTCATCGGTCCAGGCTTGTTCAGCGGTTCGGCACGGCAAGCTCTCCAAGGTTGCGTCAATGGTTGCGGAGCAAGAAGTGGTCGGCAAGTCGTGGAAGACGACTAAGAGGACGCAGCCGCAGCCCTGCTACCGGCATCATCGACAGGAGCAGCAGAGGCAGCGTCCAAGATCGCCCTTCCGTCCTTCTGGTCGTGATGCCCATCGGCCATCCGGATCACAAGGACCTGGCCGTTCGTCCTCATACAAGTCCTCTAATAAGAGGTCGTATGAGGATGACAAGAACGGTGGCGGTTCGGGCCGCGGCGGTTACCGTAAGGATAGCCGTGGCGGCGGTTCCGGACCGTCATATTACAAGAAGCCGCGGGCCGGCCATGGAGGTCGGTCCTGACGGGTTTTCGGCGGAACCAGATCCGGTGACATCAGGAACGGATGGAGTCGAGAATCTTCACCCAAGCGATTTAGCGTCTTCTCATGCAATCTTGACCGCCAGCTGTGTGCAGATTCCTTCCGTCGGAGGCAGGCTTCAACTGTTCTTAAGCCAATGGGAACAGGTCGTGCGTGATTGTTTAGTCTGTCAATGGATAAGAAACGGGTACGAACCGGACTGGCTCATCCATCAATCGTTAGTTCCGTTAACATCGACTCCAATATGGACTCCCGTTCCAAGGGAGTCAGATCGTCTAGAGGCCATTTGCTCAGAAATAGAATCTCTTCATCAGAAGAATGCGATTCATCTAGTCCGCAATCAGTCTTCTCTGGGCTTCTATTCGATGATGTTCCTCATTCCGAAACGTACGGGAGGATGGAGACCAATTCTCAATCTCAAACCGTTGAACAAATTTATTCTTTCTCCCAAGTTTCAGATGGAGACTGTAGCAGTGGTAATGACAGGGCTGAGAAAAGGCATGTGAGCAGTGTCGATAGATCTGAAGGATGCTTATTTTCATATTCCAATGTCAATTCCTTTTCAGAAATACCTTCGCTTTGCATTCCAAGACAATGTTTGGGAATTCAATGCGCTTCCATTCGGCCTGACCACAGCTCCGAGGGTCTTCACCAAAGTGGTTCTCGCCATGACTTCTTTACTTCGCAGGAGAAACATAGCTGTTCATACTTACATAGACGACTGGCTGCTAAAGGCAGTCACTCTGCGCAGCAATCTTCAGGTAGTCCTAGCCTTATTAAAGGATCTAGGATTGATTGTGAATCTAGAGAAATCAGAATTGACTCCATCCCAGGAGTTTGTTTATCTGGGAATTTTTTTCAATCTCAGGGACGGCGTAGCTTTTCCGGCGGAGAGCAGAGTCAAGAACCTGATTGCAGTTTTGGAGTCGGTTTCTCTAGGAGCCTATCTGACGGCGTGCCAATTTCTCAGGATACTGGGGTTACTAGTATCTTTGGAGAAGGTGGTTCCATATGCGGCACTCAGGCGCAGGCCAATTCAGATGTATCTAATGTCATTCTGGTCTCAGAAAACGGATCCGTTATCTCTGAGGATACCAGTAAAAGAACCATTGATATTCCACCTTCAGTGGTGGTTATCGGAACAGAATCTCCTGCGAGGTTTTCCTCTACAACCTCCTCAACCTCAGATGACCATCTTCACGGATGCATCATTGACGGGTTGGGGAGCAGTATTGGACGATCAGTCAGTGTCAGGGGAATGGGATCGGACCAATGCGCAGAAACATATCAATGTGCTCGAACTGTTAGCGGTGGTATTGGGACTTCAAAAGTTCGAGAGTCTAATTCAATACAAGATTGTCCTAATAAGGACAGACAACTCAACAGTGGTGTCTTATTTGAACCGCCAGGGCGGGACGAGATCACCAGAGTTATGTATGATGATTTGGAACCTTCTGCTGTGGTGCCAAGAGAGGAATGTTATTCTTCGGGCAGCACACATTCCAGGAAGATTGAACATCCTAGCGGATGCTCTCAGTCGAAGGACGGTTTGTCGTCCGACGGAATGGCTGCTCAACCAATCGGTAGCGGAGGTTCTATTCAAACAATAGGGCAAGCCAAATGTCGACCTTTTTGCGATGAATCAAAACGCAAAGATGGTCACTTACGTGTCACCGATCCCGGACCCGCTAGCTCTAGCGGTAGACGCACTGGCGATAAGTTGAAAGGGAATGTACGCGTATGCGTATCCTCCAACAATTCTCATCCCAAAAGTTCTGACAAAGATAAGAGAGGGGATGTGCCAAGTACTACTGATCTCCCCTTATTGGCCAGGCTGATCATGGTTTACGGATCTGCTGGACCTTCTGGTCTGCAGTCCAATCCCTCTTCCAGACAGAAGAGATCTAATCCCTCAGAACAAGGGTCTGTACCTTCACGACAGACCAGAAATGTTCAAATTGACTGCATGGATGTTATCAAGCAGCGTGCAATTGAGGGTGGCTTTTCTGAGCAAGCAGCGAAGTTTGTTGCTTCAGCCAGAAGAGATTCAACCACGAAAACATATAATTATAGAATCAACAAATTTGCAGAGTGGTGTGAGGGAAGAGATATTAATCCCTTTTCTGCAGGTGTTCAACACGTAGCAGATTTTATCTGTTATTTATACGAAGTTGACAAACTTGTACCTTCAACCCTAGCAGCATATAAGTCTGCATTAGCTTCAGTCATTCCCAGTCTGGCCATTGAAGGAGTGGAGAATGACACCTTGAATGAAGTTATTAAAGGAATGAGCAATCTGCGACCTAGACAGCCAATTCCTATCCCAGCATGGAATCTATCTCTTGTTCTACAGGTTTTATGGCATGCTCCCTTTGAACTGATTAGATCTATTGACATTAAACTGTTAACTATTAAATCAGTTTTCTTGGTTGCAGTAGCGTCGGCGAGAAGGAGAAGCGAAATACATGCGCTTTCTGCTGAACAAGACCGTTTTGTCGTCACGGGTGAAGGTTTAAGACTACTTCCACGTCTTTGTTTCCTGGCAAAGAATCAGTCACTTAAATATCCAGGACAGCCGATCAATTTGCCAAGTTTAACTAGACATGACCCAAACTCTTCTGCTTGGTGTCCTGTCAGATGTCTGAAAATGTATAAGAAACGTACTGATGAGTGGAGAGATGACCCGAAATCTCTGTGGGTATGTCTCAAAGCTCCTCATTTACGCGCCTCCAAAGATACTATTTCTTGTTGGATAGCTGATGCTATTCAGATGTCGCACAAAATCGCTACAGGAAAGCAGATTGATCGTGCGAATGCCCATCAGGTCCGAGCACTAGCAGCATCATCGGCCCTTTATAAGGGTGTCTCATTAGTGGAGGTGATGTCTGTAGCACAATGGCATGCCGAGTCGTCATTCACTGATTTCTACCTTCGCGACATCTCCAGCGCACTTAATCCGGTAGCCGTCGCCAATTTATCGAATCTAAACTAAGCCACGTCCGACCACTACTTCGCACACATCACAAAGTCTTCCACTTACACTGAACAATCGCTATGCACATGACTGAGTATGACCGTGGATTGGGCCGAGCTCCTGTGATGAACAAGAAAAGATCAAGCACTCAAAATGGTGAGTGTTTACATTAATTAAGTGACTATAAATATGTTTACTTACAGTCAAAATACCAGACTGCTTAGGTGAATAGTCTGGTACAAAAGTATACTTATCCTCTCAAACAGACATTAGACTCATTCCAATTCGAAAATCTAATCGATATACTGATGTTTTTTCAAAATTAGAAGTTGTAGTAGCTTCTTTGCACTCTACTGGACTGCCCTAGCTGAGACTTGGTTCTGACACGGGTCTGGTGGGTGTTGCATCCCCATTGACAGCCCTCTGAATTTTGTGCGAACAAAAGAGGGAGGGGAGCGCGGTCTAGACCATGGAAGTTTAGCACTCTATGAGTCAGATGGTAGAACCCAAGCGTATGCCAGGGTTCTAGGCTATTCACAACCTTCTCTGTTGGATGGTAGATGAGTGCTGGTTCGAGCCTCACCTCCTCCCACTGGCATTTCCTGGCTGTCGAAATCCGGAGTTTATCATAATAGTACATCTGGTAAGTATTATTCGAAGTAGAATAAAAAAAGCATCCACTTTTGTTTCTACGAGAATTCTTAATACTTACCAGATGTACTGTGGCCTGGCCTCAGCCGCCCCGCTGAGGTGAGGCTGAGCTGCTTTCGCTGTTTGTCAAGGCAAATATAAGACAAATCTGACTGTGATTGGGAATTGACTCGGTACCTGCGGCTATGGTAATTCCCGGACACAGTATGGGCAGGACCAGGAGAGTGCGGAGTTTTAATTGTTTATTTTGAGCTAGACTAGATAATAGACATCATAATAGTACATCTGGTAAGTATTAAGAATTCTCGTAGAAACAAAAGCGGATGCTTTTTTGATTCACCAATGGGGAGATGATGACAGCACCAATCTTCCACACGGTTAGTCTTGTGTGTGTTGTCCATGGTTTTTTGTAATGTCACGTGACCTTTCGTTATTAATATGGTGATGCTACGTGTTTTATGTGGTTCATTATTGAGAGTATACGAAAATGAAGCCTTTTCGTTTAATGTCCTATAGTACATGGCACTTGTACGTAGAGAGCGTATAGGACATTGAGGTCATTCAGTCTTCCTCCCAAGAGGAGGAAGGGAGCGCATCTGACAGTTGGTCATCTCTCAGCCATCGGTTTGTGTTAGCCGATGTTTTCAATCTATTCCTGATTGTGTTTCAACACAATTTCAGAAGCTTAAGTGCCTTAATCGCAGAAAAGCGCATAGGGAAGAGCTGGTCTTTTGACCTCGCCTCCCTCCCGCCGAATTCCCTGACGAATTCTGGCAATATCAAAGAGTATTAGGGAGGTAAGTATACTCTTGAAGTAAAATAAATGAAATCACGGATTTCTTTTTTCACGAGAGAGTTGATACTTACCTCCCTAATACGGACCCGGCCTCTCCGCCCCACAGAGGCTCGGTCTTCAGGCTCTTGTAAAGTTGCATAGTGTCAGCCAATAAATTAGTCAGAGGAAGTACTAGTCTGCGCATGCGCGGTGGTGGGGCTAGCATCCGCCAGACTGTCTTCTGACTACCTGCCCAGTAGGGGCACCTAACTTTTAATCTGAGTGTTTTATTGAGTGAAAGCCGATATTTAGCAATATCAAAGAGTATTAGGGAGGTAAGTATCAACTCTCGTGAAAAAAGAAATCTGTGATTTCGTTTAATTTGTAAATATTGTTCATAAGGCCATTGACTCACACACAGTGCAATTTAGTGAGGGAATCCCCACTTTTCTGTACTGTTCATATCATCGCCAGCAGTGATTAAAGGGAATCTCATCAAAATAGTAAATAAATAGTAAATATAAAATAGTGAATAGTAAATATGTGGTCCTATATTTGGTGATGGTTATTTTTGTCACGTTTTTTTTATTACTTACTAAAATGGTGATGGTTTGTGTTCTTTGTGGTTCCATCTGAGAGTATACGAAATGAAGCGTTCATCAGATGTCTTAAAGTACTTTAGCACGAGTACATAGAGAGCGTATAGGACATTGAGGTCATCGCTCCCTCTTTTTATAAAAGAGGTGGGGGGAGCGTATGTTAAATGGTCATTACTCTCAACATCGGTCATGTTAGCCAATGTCCAAGTCATTTCCTGATTGTTTACATACACAATTTCAGTTGTTTTTTGTGCTCCAAAAGCAAAAGAGCTTGCTCTTCCAGGGATGAGCCAGTCTTCTTGGTGTGAAATAAATGAAATCACGGATTTCTTTTTTCATGAGAGCGTTAATACTTACCACCCTGATACAATCCTGGCCTCTCTGCCCCACAGAATTGCAATTGTGTTGGCCAATAATTTGGAATAGAAAGAGACAGCCCAACACATGCACGAATTTGGGCCCCACATCTGCTGGACTGTCAGTTGAGTAACCTGCCCAGCGGGGATGGTTTCTTTTTAATTCTGAGTCTTATTGACCCCAGGTCGATATTTGGCAAATATCATAGAGTATCAGGGTTGTAAGTATCAACTCTCGTGAAAAAAGAAATCCATGATTTCGTTTATTCTGTTTTCATTGGCTTGTATGGGAGAATTTATCCAATCAGAACAGAGAAATAATATTTCCCTTCAGAAAAAATTAATAATGAAACTGTTTTCTCTCATATTGTGCATTAATTTTGTAAAGCCGACCAACATTAAATGATCCAAAATGGAATCAACACATATGACAAAAATTGCTTGTAAGTCCGAGAATTAAAATGAGATAGACTGCTTCTTATGTTGGTGAGCCACTGGCTCTTGCGATTGGAGGCGCGGTGTTCTCGCGAGATCTTATACGCTAACGGGAGTTTGTTATCAACGGGCTACGGATCAGACCTAAAATACAATGCTTAGTTCCTATCGCACAATGATAATATATAGCAATTATTTATATCCGAGTACTCGCTCTATATTAAGGTTCTTTTGCGATTGGAGGCGAATCACACATTTATATCTCTTCTCGACGCCATTTTATGTAAAATTCAGGATTAATTTTGATGTAATAAATGATCTTTATTAATGACTACGCACTATTTAGGCGCTAGTTTAATAATTTCACTTCTGCGATTATGTTTTTGGGGTATGCATTATCATAGTCGTAATTCTTTTGTACTGAAATTGAGATCAATTTTCGTGGTATCATTTTTATACCCTGCCAAAAAGTTTTGCGGGGTATTATGTACTGGCGCCGTCCGGGCAGGCGGGTGGGCGGCAGAGTGGTTTCTGGATGATAACTCTGTTACCGTTTGTCCGATCGCATTGAAACTTCATAGAGTGGTTGGACTAGGTCTTGGGAAGGAATCTATCGAAATCGATGATGATCCAAAATCCAAGATGGCCACCAGCCACAGACGTCCATCTTGAAAATTGGTTTCTGGATGATAATTCCGTTACCGCTTATCGGATCGCTTTGAAACTTCATAGAGTGGTTGGACTAGGTCTGGGGAAGAAATCTATCGAAATTGACAATGATCGGAAATCCATGATGGCCGCCAACCACCGGTAGCCATCTTGAAAATTGGTTTCTGGATGATAACTCCATTGCTGTTTATTGGATCGCTTTGAACCTTCATAATGGTTAGACTAGACCTGCGGAAGAAACCTATCGAAATCGAAGATGATCCGAAATCCAAGATGGCCACCATCCACAGGTGGCCATCTTGAAAATTGGTTTCCGGATGATAACTCCGTTACTGTTTATCGGATCGCTTTGAAACTTCATAGAGTGCTTGGACTAGGTTTGAGGAAGAAAGCTATCAAAATGGACAATGATCCGAAATCCAAGATGGCCGCCATCCACCGGTGGCCATCTTGAAAATTGCTTTCCAGATGATAACTCTGTTATCGTTTATAGGATCACTATGAAACTTCATATTAGGGTGGTTGGACTACATCTGGGGAAGAAACCTATTGAGATTGACATTGATCCAAAATCCAAGATGGCCGCCAGCCACCGGTGGCCATCTTGAAAACTGGTTTCCAAATGATAACTGTTACCATTTATCGGATCATTTTGAAACTTCATAGGGTGGTTGGACTATGTGTGGTGAAGAAACCTATCGAAATTTATGATGATCCAAAGTCCAAGATGGCCACCAGCCATGAGCTGCCATCTTGAAAGTTGGTTTCTGAATTTTATTTATTGAATCACTTCCTACAGTCGTTGGAATGTGTCTGGTGAAGAAACTTATCAAAATTTACGATAAACCGAAATCTAATATGGCCGCCAGCCAGCAGCAGCCATCTTGAAAATTGGTTTCCGGACGATACCTCCTTGACCGGTTAACGGATCGCTTTGACTCTTCATAAGGATGGCTGGTCTGATGGGGCTGAGGAATAAATAAATGTTTTCTGATAGCTCTCATTCATTAGTCTGTCATCATGGTGGGGTATTATGCGCCGTTTGCAGAGCTCTTGTTAACTATTTTAGAAAACTTTAGACCAAAAAAATGTGCTTAAGGAATGTACTCGATTATAGGAAGGACCCTTCCTAGAACATGTAATTTGACCAAAACTTCTCCTCCTTTGGGGGAGATTTAATGGTACACAGATAGCTTGTTGTGCTTGTCATATGTACATATATTATTTGTCTGTATTGCAGGTAGCGTGTGGAGGTTGTCATATATTATCTGTCTAAATTGCAGGTAGCCTGTGATGGTTGTCATATATTATCTGTCTAAATTGCAGGTAGCCCGTGATGGTTGTCATATATTATCTGTCTAAATTGCAGGTAGCCTGTGATGGTTGTCATATATTATCTGTCTAAATTGCATGTAGTGTGTGGAGGTTGTCATATATTATCTGTCTAAATTGCAGGTAGCGTGTGGAGGTTGTCATATGCTGGCTATGGCTCATATTAGACTTGAGAATGGTGAGATAGATGAAGAGAGTACTGATGATGAGATAGGACAAGGTGATGGTGGCAGACTCGGTGCACTAAAAGATGGTTGTATTAAAGGGACAACTTTACAGACATTGAGGACTGATGAGTCACTAGAGCTGAGTGGATCAGCGAGAGACAGAAGAAGAGCTCATGTTGTATGTACTTTAAATTTACACTTTAACCATCAAATTTGGTCAGGAAAATTTAAATATTCTTATAGAAAATGTACATTTGTAGACCAAGAGAGGATTATTCTTTGAAAATTTACAACTGGAATTACTAGCTCGATAACCGAGCCAGTCATTCCAGTGGTAAATTTTCAAAAATTATCTTATTCTGTAATAATCTATTATTCTGTAAATGTTTTGGCCAGCTCGAGTGTTAAAGAGTTACCACAATATTGACACAAAATGATAATGGTCCGGCTCAACTCGCACAATGTCAGCGCTTTGTTCCCGGTGTTTTATTTACCGTAGTAATTTCTGTTATGAAAACGCAAGGAGCAGTGGTTTTAAAAATATGACTTTAATATCAGCAGATGGTCCCTATATTGTGAGACTAATTTTGTCATTGTATGTTAATTAAGCTGTCAAAGTTGTCGAGTATCGTCATCATTCTCAGCGAAACCAAATGAGCTTACTATATTAACGCTTTAACCTTCGATTTTGCTCAAGAAAATTTCAGTTTCCTCATTGAAAATGTCCATTGCAGACGATCTAGTCATTCCACTGGTAAATTTTCAGAAATACTCTTCTCTTGGTCTGCAATGGACATTTCTCAAGTGTCCTGCAAAAGCCATTTTTGGCTGATATGAGTGTTAAAGTGGTAATCATTATCATTATTATTCTCAACAAAACCAAATGAATTTACAATATTAAATAGTAAATCACTAAATTAGACCTATCTTCAGTGTAATTCTGCATCTGTTAAAATTAGACTTTGTAATCGCCGAAGATATGTGTAACAGTGTACTGTCATTAAATTAATTAATTTGCTATAAAATTTGGCCACATTTTAAATGAATAGCCCAGAAATATTTTGTTCATAAACTATAATACTATGTAGTGAATATTAAAATCAATTTCAACCAATCGGCAAGCATTTTGCAGTATGTATGATTACTCTATTCTGCGGCTGGTGGAGTAGAAACAGCCTACAGCTGCAATCAGTCCTTCGCTTTTGCCCAGTGTGTCTCGTCCTCAGCCGAAATCCTTAGCTTCCTCAGGTCCATTCTTGACTTGAGTGTACCGAGTCCTGCTTTCTTGAGGTCACCTCGTAACACGCTTAGCAGAGTTATGCAATGATGTCCTCTCCTGGCTTTGTATTTGCTGGCTCCGAGTATGGCGAATTCCAAGGCTCTCTGCTGCTATTTCTTCTGACATCCTTAGCACATGGCCAAACATGGACCATCTTTACTGGGCGACTTTTACAGAGAGCGGCAACGTATTACACATCTTGTAGAGTGCATCGTTGGAAATTATGCTCTCTGGCCATCGGTGTCCAGTGATGGTGCATAGGTGTTTGCGGTGGCAGGCGTCAAGTTTGTCTAGACCTGTCTTTGGAGCTGCCAAGCTGTTACAGTTATACATCATCAAGGCTACGCAGATTGCATTGTATAAACGTAGTCTTTTTACCAAGGGCATCTTTGATCTATGAATCCATAACTTCCAGAATGACTGGGAAGCTATGTTCCCCATGGCGCAGCGCACAGAAATGTCAGCAGTACTGCAAAGAAGTGAGCCAATGATTTTACTTTTCCTCCATGGGTCACCGCTATGAAGTGGGTCGAGCCCATACAATGTCTGTGCAGCGGCATCCATGTTTGAAGCCACTTTGACATGATCCAGAGAAGTAATCGATCTTGTCTCGGATGCGGCATAGAGTAACATTGGATAGGATTTTCCATATGCTGTTGAGGAGCACAATGGGCCGCAGATTGGCTGGGGGCCCAGGTGGCTTCTTGGGCTTTGGTAGTGCGATAATGGTGCCTTGGCCTACAGCGTCGATGGGATGGGAAGGTGGTGCATAAAAGCTGAATTGATTAGGTGCGTGATCGGTTTTGAGATAATTTCACTTGCATATTTGAATAGTTCATTGCTCATGCCATCAGGACCAGATACACATCCATTTTTTAGGGTTTTAAGTGCCTTCTCAACTTCTGCTGTTTTAATTGGTGTTAGTAACATTTTGCACTGACGTCAGCCAATTAAGGGATGTCTCCTATCTCACGTTAACTATGCATATTTGCATCCCTCGGGAACGAATGAGTTATATTGTAGTAACATTTTCTGATATATGTGGGAAAATTTGATAATTTTCTAGCATGTTTGACTTTCTCTGGTCAAAATGATTTAACCCTTCAACACACAAGCCAGCCTGCTTCTGCTGTTGTCTTGAGAAATGTCTATTGGCAGACTAAGAGAAGACTATGTTTTTAGCTCACTTGGCCACAATGGCCAACTGAGCTTATGGCATGGCGACCGTCCGTCCATCCGGTGTCCAGCCATCAACTTTTGCTTAAAAATGCTACTCATTAATCGCTTGGTGGATTTCAAGCTAATTTGGTGGGAAGGACCCTATGGCGGTAGGCTTCAGAAATTGTATACAGAATTTTAATTGGTCACTTTTTTCGGCGCCCATCTTGAATTTTCTGAAAAATTGCAAGAAACTTTTTAAAACACTGCTCATTAACTGCTCGGACAATTTCAACCAGGCTTAGCTGGGAAGCTAGTATGCTGGTATATTTCAGAACATGTACACAGAATTTAGATTGGTCAATTTTTCCCGCGGCCATCTTGCATTTTCTGAAAATTTCCGGAAATCACTTAAAAGCCTACTTCTCGATAACCACTGGGCCGATTTCAATCAAACTTGGCTGAAAGAACCCTAGCATGGTATCCTCCAGAACCTATTTGCAGAATTTTGATTGGTCCATTTTTCCGGTGGCCTTCTTGAATTTTCCAAAAAATGTTGGGAAATCGTTTAAAATGCTACTCCTCATTAACTGCTTGAACAATTTCAACCAGACTTAGCTGGAAGGATACTAGGCTGGTAGGTTTCAAAACTTGTATACAGAATTTTGATTGGTCAATTTCTTCGGTGGCCATCTTGGATTTTCTGAAAATTTATGGAAATCGCTTAAAAGCCTACTCGATAACCACTGGGCTGATTTCAATCAAACTTGGATGGAAGAACCCTAGCCTAGTATGCTTCAGAACTTGTATACAGAATTTTGATTGGTCAATTTTTCCTGCAACCATCTTGGATTTTCTGAAAAATGGGGTGAAATTGTTTAAAACGCTACTTCTCATTAACTGCTTGAGAAATTTCAACCAGACTTGGCTGGATGGATACTACACTGGGAGATTTCAGAACTTGTATACAGAATTTTGATTGGTCCATTTTTCCGGTGGCCATCTTGGATTTTCTGAAAATCTTGGGAAATAAGTTAAAGGGCTACTCCTCATTAACTACTTGAACGAGTTCAAGTAAACTCGGCTGGAAGGACCCTAGGCCTGTATGTTTCAAAACTTATTTACAGAATTTTGACGGGTTGGTTTTGATGGTGGCCATCTTGGGTTTTCCAATAAATGGGAATTCATATAAAATGCTACTCCTCATTAATCACATGGGCAATTTCAACCAATTTTGGCTGGAAGGATCCTATTGTCATAGCCTCTAGGAACTCTATTCAGAATTTCGATAGGTCAATGTTTTGGCAGCAATCTGATTGTCTGAAAGTTTTCCGGAACCATTTAAAAACGGTACTCCTTCATTCAGTAATCTAATTTCAACAAAATGATCCTATGACGGTAGGCTTCAACATACTAAACAAGAGTCTTGATTGGTCAATTTTTTGGTGGCCATCTTGGATTTTCCGAAAATCATCCATGTCTATTTAAATGCAAATGGTTTAAATTCCAATGGTCTAGGTGAGCGCCACAGGCCCTTGGGCATCTTGTTTAATTTACCACTAGACTAATGGCTCGATAACAGAATCAGTCATTCCAGTGTTAAATTTTCTAAAATAATCTCTTGATCTGCGAAGCGAGATTTTCTATGGACAAATAAAAAATTTCTTAAACAGATTTGAGGGTTAAAGGGTACAGTACATGTTTTAATGGCAAGTGCTGGATAATGTAAGCTGACAGATAATGTTTTAATGGCAAGTGCTGGATAATGTTTTAATGGCAAGTGCTGGGTAATGTAAGCTGACAGATAATGTTTTAATGGCAAGTGCTGGATAATGTTTTAATGGCCAGTGCTGGATAATATAAGCTGACAGATAATGTTTTAATGGCAAGTGCTGGATAATGTTTTAATGGCCAGTGCTGGATAATATAAGCTGACAGATAATGTTTTAATGGCAAGTGCTGGATAATATAAGCTGACAGATAATGTTTTAATGGCATGTGCTGGGTAATGTTTTAATGGCAAGTGCTGGATAATATAAGCTGACAGATAATGTTTTAATGGCATGTGCTGGGTAATGTTTTACTGGCAAGTGCTGGATAATATAAGCTGACAGATAATGTTTTAATGGCATGTGCTGGGTAATTTTCTAATGGCATGTGCTGGATAATATAAGCTGACAAAATGTTTTAATGGCAAGTGCTGGATAAAATAAGCTGACAGATACCATTTTATGTGCCAACGTCTAAGTGCTGGATAATATAAGCTGACAGATAATGTTTTATGTGCCAACGTCCAAGTGCTGGATAATATAAGCTGACAGATAATGTTTTATGTGCCAACGTCCAAGTGCTGGATAATATAAGCTGACAGATAATGTTTTATGGGCCAACGTCCAAGTGCTGAATAACATAAACAGACAGATAATGTTTTATGTGCCAATGTCCAAGTGCTGTATAATATAAATCATGTTTAACATCTTTATTATAGAGTCCGCTGGAGGCTTCATTAAACCGAACATTACCAGCTTTATCTTCCTCTAAGGGCTTATCTTCCCTGAATGGAACGCTGCCTAATCTCACTAGTCAGAAAATCGTGGTAGAAGACACATTATCTAAGTCTCTCGTGCCAGGCATTCGGCCTTCTATGGATGAAGTGGCACCTGGTATGTGCAGGAAGAGTGATGCAGTTTCATAGTATTTAAATTACAAAATTGTTCTAAACCCTTTAGTCGTTAAAATTCCTAAATCTCAATTTCAAGACAACTACACAGGAAAGCTGTTGAATATTTTATCATAGATAAACAACAGGTTCAAGTCAAATTATTTTCAAAATATTCTACAGAATGTTCCTTACAATATAAACAATTTGACGTGTCTGGACTTGAAAAGTGAGAAGGTTACTGCGTCTAATAGAAGAATTCAGTTTATCAATCAGTCATATGACATCATAGTCAACTACATCATATGTAGGCTGATGTCATAATCAATTATGTCTTGAATGACGTGATTTGGTCTGTCATAAAAGCTGAATAGTCCATCAAGTTGTACGAATTATACGTCTTTACTATTTAATAAATATTCTGTTGAACAGCACCCAGTCAAATTAGTTTCAAAATATTCAACAGCCTACCTGTATAGTTTTCTGGAAATTGAGATTGATGCCAACATGGGAAAAGCGTGGGTGGAGCTAAGCCAGATTGACTTCTCACCACTCATCTTAATCCTTTGATGGTCAAGATTGATTCATGAAATATCATCTAGGGCAAGAGCTGAACTAAGTTTGTTAAAGGGAACTTGATTGGCTAAATAGTTTGGTGGCCATCCTGGATGATGTACAATGTAGTTTTCTCGAAAACGAATTCTCCAGAATTTCTGAACGGATCCAGTCGAAATTTGGGAGATATGATTAAGGACTAAGCACCACTAAAGTTTGTTCAAAGGAAGTTATTACATTGAAAAAACCCATGGCCAGCATGAACCAATCAAAATGTAGCATGCTTTGTGGCTATATTGGATTTCTATATTTGATGGATTTTGAAGCCAAAATTGGTTTTGTAGAGGTTTTTGTGTATGTTGATTTCAAATTATCCACTTTCGAAACTGTCGAATAAACATTTTGGCAACCATCTTGAATCATTTTCCTGCCAAAAACTCCCATACTAAAATACTGTCAAAAATGCCCATACTAAAGCAATAGGAAGTTTAAGATGGTTTCTTCTCAAGAACCACTTGGCCGATTTCAATTATATTTGCCTAGAGCCTAATGTGGTAGGCTGCAGAACTTCTATTAAAAATGTTGATTAATTAGTTTTCTGCTGGCTATCTTGGATTTTCAAAAATGTCCACAAACTCGGTTAAACGAGTACTCTTAGACACAGGTCCCTTGAGCCTCTTGTTTTAATTTGTTTTAATTTGATATCAAATTTAATTCTTCATAGGATAATACATTAGTGAGAGATATAGTACTTATGTACGTAGGACAGCATGAGAGTGAACATTTATGCACATTGCTAACATTCGAGTTTCACTATCTGTATATTTCACACAATTTGTATTTCCAGATAGTTCTCTAATCATTTAGGTATATTAACTGATACCTTTAGCGGACCAAGCATTTATCATCAATCTTGACATAAAGAATCATCTACTTTGTAGTAAAAGCTCTGCCAAGAGCAGCAGTGAAGACGTCACCATGGCCCGAAGTTGAGACCCTGGAATCAGATGATGAGGACGATGATGAGTCTGATGAAAGTGAAGATGAACAGAGAAAGGAAGTAGAAGAAACATTGATCACTGTAAGATAAATAGCTTCTAAATGATCTTGCGATTTCTCATATATGAAGTGACTATGTTTTATTAACACTAATTCTATGACAAAGGTAGCTATTATGATTAGTATATGAAGAGAAAGTTATGTAATATATGCTTATTATCCCTTCATAGCGAAGTAGTGCGCCGGTTCATTGTAGATATATATGTACATGCATATTTCTAGCTACATACATAACTAGTTACAGCATGCTTTAGGCATGTTAGGTACCATAGTTAGGCACATCCATAGTTAGGTACATCCATAGTTAGGCACATCCATAGTTATGTCTACACAGCTAGGTACTACATAGTTAGGTCCTACATAGTACATCCATAGTTCAGTACATCCATAGTTAGGTACTACATAGTTAGGTACATCTATTGTTAGATACATCCATAGTTAGGTATTACATAGTTAAGTACATCCATAGTTAGGTTCATCCATAGTTAGGTACTACACAGTTAGGTACATCCATAGTTAGGTACATCCATAGTTAGGTACATCCATAGTTAGGTACTACATAATTAGGTACATCCATAGTTAGGTCTATACATAGTTAGGTACATCCAATAGTTAGGTACTAAATAGTACATCAATAGTTAGGTATTTTCACATCAAGAGTATACTTACCTCCCTAATACTTTTGATATTGCTAAATATTGGCTTTCACTCAATAAACACTCAGATTAAAACAGTTAGGTGCCCCTACTGGG
The DNA here is from genome assembly GCA_034401795.1 of Chaetoderma sp. LZ-2023a. Taxonomy (NCBI): domain Eukaryota; kingdom Metazoa; phylum Mollusca; class Caudofoveata; order Chaetodermatida; family Chaetodermatidae; genus Chaetoderma; species Chaetoderma sp. LZ-2023a. Next base: position 19,510,937 of record CM067374.1, read on the forward strand.
CAGGGAGTCAGAGCGTAGTCTGGCGGATGCCAGCCCCACCACCGCGCATGCGCAGACTAGCACTTCCTCTTTGCTAATTTATTGGCTGAGAGACAACACATGCTTTCATGATAGGATCTTTCTTTACGCTTTTCAAAGCTTTTTAAGACTATTTAAGAGACGTTTTCACCTGACAAAGATGGCTGAGAGAGTGACTTCGCCACAGGAGGGCCTTGGACCTTTAAATCAGGTGACTTCTAGTAAAATTAGCGAGTTTTGTCCCGTTGTAATGTGTTTCCGGGACTCTCGCTAAACGTGATAAGCGCCTTAATTAGTTGGGTTTTTTCAACTAGGTGCTATACAAGACTAATCTCTCTTTGTGTTTATGTCCACAGGTCTGTGTGAAGGAGAAATAAGGACATGACAGCAGCAGAGGGTTTGTGTCTCTCCACCATGGTTCCATTTCCTACTAATACTGTTAGGTTATCTAACCAGAAATTCTATGCCCAGTGAGCTGGAGGCCTATTATAAAGGTCTTCTCACTTTGCCCTCTTGATCCAATTCCTTCCCCTTGAGGTGGAGAGAGTTAAGAGGCGTTCAGTGGTGGAGTTCTCCAGTTCATCAGGTTGGATGGTTTGTCTAGACAAGGTGTCAGGTATTAATTATTGATATGAGAAAGGGAGATAATTAACACTATTTGCCATTGTTATCAGTATTTATCTGATGCTTGTGTAGTCGAAATGTCCATTCTGCACATGTTCTGGTTAAAGATACAATTCGTCCTTGCACTGGGATGTTTGTTGGGATCGATTTTGTCCTGTCATAGGATTAATGACGTCATAATCAGCTTTGCTCTTTAATTACAATTAAAGTTGTCCGAAGCTGGTTTCTCATAAAAATTATGATCTTTATGATCATTTCCTTCTCTTGAGTTGGTTAGTTTCTAAGCGTAACTAGTTTGCTCATACTCCTCGTCCTTTGGCCTTTTTCAGAGACCTGGTTGTGCGTCCTGTGGACGATTTTTGAGGGACAAGTTTGGCCCTCATCTATGTTTTCAGTGTAGCCCCTGTGGTCCCTTGCTTAATTGCGAGATATGTAAGCACTGGGGGGGCGAGCTAATGTCCGAATTCTTGTGCTTGCAGGCGAAGGACAAGTTGGAGGAGGAGAAAAAGAAGCTGAAAAAAGAGGTCGTAAGTAAGAAGGGTAAGAGGAAGGCCTCGTCCGCGGTGGACATGGAGGCCTTCCGGACCGAGATGTTGGGAGAGATGAGGAGGACAATCAAGGATTTGGTTCCAGAGTTGCTTCGTGGCATGCTTCCTGGACCAAATCCTTTATTGACCTCATCATCTGCTTCGGAGCAGGTAATCCCCACCTCTGAATCAACGTTCCTTAGTACGCTTCCGTTGTTTGAAGATTCAGAGGTGGCCCCATTAGAGGGGGTGTTCCACGGCCCTGGCAGCAGGCTTATTGCCGCGCCCAATAGGGACCGTGGACGGTCGTCGCTGGAACCCGCGGGCTGCTCATCAGTCCAGGGGTATCCGCACACCGCGGCTGCCAGTACCTCGTATGGCGCCTTCCCTGGCCAGTCCGGGTTAGCTCTCTTTGCTGACCCGGAGTCTAATCTTTCTGGCCAGGAGGATGATGATTACCTGTTAGGGTCGCCGTCTGAAGACGTGGCCATGGAATATGACGTTTGTGCGCCCCTCGCGGGGAATACAGGCGCCTTTTTCCACGGTTCTACTCTCCCAGGGGTAGAATCCACGGTTCAGACTGTGGCCCTGGGCGCTGAAGGCCAGCGGTACCGCATACCTCGGCTTGCCGAGAGTGTAGCTGGTGCTGGCCGGGGCCGTGGTGGGGCGGTATATGCCCCGCGCTCTACCACGGCGCCTGCTCCTGGTCAAACCAGTGAGATTAGCATGCCGGTATTATCAGGCCCGCATGCTCTCCCTGGCTTGCCAGGGATATCAGCGTATCCGCCGTCAAGCTCTGTTGCTTGTGCTCAGGAGGAAGACGAAGGCCCCCGTCTTGTAGAGCGCTCGCAACTAGCCACGGAGGAGGATTGGTCTGATGCTTGCCAGTGGCTGGTGAGTGTTAGACCAGATCTGCCCGTGGAGCAGTCGGCTAGCCAGCGTGAACACAGGCCGTGGTTAGCTGGTAAGCCTACTGCTAACGCTATGCCTTCTCTGCCGCTGGCAGAGCATGTCGTTGACATGTTCGAGGCGGCGGAGACGTCCATTAAGTCGAGTGGACGTCTCGCTAAGGCCCCGCGCGAGGTGGCCAGGCGTTGCCGCATCGTGCCCCTGGACTACCAGCGGTACGGTGTGGTACCAAAGCCGAGCGTGGATGACCGCGCGGCTTTGGGTGAGGATGCGCGGCCAGGCTCCCGTTCTGACACGGGAGTCTTGTGCTCGAACGCGTTGCGTTCGGCAAATGCCGCGTTGCGTGATGCGGAGGAGAGTGGGAGGGCTTCGATTGCCGCTCTGTCCCACGTCTCCCAGCTGTTACAAGGGGTAGTAACAGCATCCGCATCGCGCCAGCCAAGTCCGGTCACAGTCCGGCGAGCCATCCAGGATGGTATCAACCTGGCTCTGGACTGTATGACGCGGGCGGTGACCAGGAGTGTCCGGGCAAGGCGCACTTTTGCCTTGGATAATCTGTGCCCGTCCCAGGACCTCTACAATAGGCTACTACGTACGCCTATGACAGGTCCTGGTCTCTTTGGAGGTGAGGGATGTAGACACCTCCAGGAGACGGTTACTCTGGTCAATAACCAGAGGGCGCTGCGCGAACAGTTTGAGGTGCTTCGTCGTGCCAACGTTCGCGCCGCACCCCCTGCGTATCGTCCCCTGCAGGCTCGAGGTGGTAGTGGCCAGGTCAGAGGCCAACCACCATCGCAGCGCCGGCCTCGGCCGCGTGCGATTCGGCCAGCAGCGAGGGGGGCGCAGGCTCCTCAGGCGCAGTCAGCCAGGCAGCCGCCCGCGCACCGTGGTGCACGCAGTGCTGGTCGTGGCGCGCGAGGATCTGGGCGGGGTAATCGTTCCTGATGGGACGGTTACCGCGGTGAGAACCGCGCCGGTGTTTCTGGCAAAGGAGACAGTGCCGCTCTTGCACTCCTTATGTCCACCTCTATCCCTAGGTGGACCGATGGGAGGCCGATTAGCCGACCACATGCAAGAGTGGGAACGGTTAACTCAGGACTGTTTAGTCTTGCGATGGCTTTCAGTCGGGTATCATCCCGATTGGATGACAGGCCCGCCATCGCGTCTGTCTCTAGTGCCGATCTGGACTCCAAATCCGAGAGATCCAGATCAAAGGTTGTGTATCGAGGAGGAAATAAATTCCCTCATACAAAAAGGAGCTATTCAGCCGGCACAGAGGTGTCCGGGCTTCTATTCAACCCTGTTCTTAGTAACAAAGAACACCGGAGGGTGGAGACCAATTCTCAACCTCAAGCCATTGAACAAGTTCATAGAGACGCCCAGTTTCAAGACGGAGACTGTGCGCTCGGTGTTGGCGGGGTTAGAGAGGTGAATGTGGACAGCGTCGATAGATTTGAAGGACGCTTATTTCCACATCCCCATACACAGGAGTTTCCGTCGCTTCCTGAGATTTGCATTCCAGGGCAGACAGTGGGAATTCAGGGTGCTACCCTTCGGAATTTCCACGGCTCCTCGGGTTTTCACCCGTGTGGTTCTTGCGATCACCGCATACCTCCGCAGGAGAAGCATAGCAGTCCACACGTACATAGACGACTGGCTGTTGAAAGCGCACACCCGGGAAAGTTTGTCGGCCAGTCTGGAGATTGTTTTGAAAACTCTCACAGACTTAGGCTGGATGATCAATTTCCCAAAATCAGAGCTGACTCCATCCCAGAAGTTTGTTTACCTGGGGATGTTCTTCGATCTAGAGACAGGATATGTTTATCCTACTCAGGAGAGAGTTCAGAAACTCATCTCATTAATTCAGTCAGTGTGCGACAGTCGTCATGTCCTGGCACGGGTTTACTTGAGAATGCTGGGGTTGATGGTTTCATTGGAACCAGTCATTCCTCAGGCCGCCTTACGCAGGCGGCCGATCCAGTTATTTCTCATGACACAATGGACCCAGAGTACAGGTTCGCTGGACTCGAATGTGTCAGTGTTGGCGCCTCTGATTCATCACCTGCAATGGTGGTTGGACACAGAGAATCTCTTGGTGGGGGTTATGCTAACCCCTCCCCACCCTCAGGTGACTGTGTATACAGATGCATCGATGGATGGCTGGGGAGCTTGCCTGGAAGAGTCCACGATATCAGGGCTTTGGAATCTGGAACAGTCAAAGGAACATATAAATCTACTGGAGCTAAGAGCAGTAGTCCTGGGCCTGGAACATTTCTTACAGAAAGTTCAGGGCAAGATTGTTCTTATTCGTTCAGACAACTCAACAGTTGTGACTTACATAAACCGCCAGGGCGGAACGAAGTCGCCCAGTCTCTGTATGATGACATGGAGACTGCTTTGTTGGTGTCTGGATCACCAGATTACCTTGAAAGCAGTTCATATTCCGGGAAGGTTAAACCTGCTAGCAGACTCATTGAGCCGAAGGATGAGTGTTTTACCCACGGAATGGCAACTAAATCAATGTGTGGCGGATCGTCTGTTCGACCATTGGGGGAAACCCAACATCGATTTGTTCGCAACGAAGAGGAATGCGAAGATGACGACGTACGTCTCTCCGATTCCGGATCCAAGCGCTTTCGCAACAGATGCGTTAGCTATCAGCTGGGGGAGAATGTATGCATACGCATTCCCTCTAGCAATCCTGATTCCAAAAATTCTTCAGAAAATCAGACAAGAGGAATGCCAAGTGCTTCTGATCGCCCCGGATTGGCCAAGCCGATCATGGTATACGGATCTGCTGGACCTTCTGGTCTGCAATCCGGTTCCTCTGCCTCTGATGGACGATATTATCTTCCAGGGCAAGGCCCTTCACAACAATCCGTCAATGTTCAGATTGACTGCGTGGATGTTGTCAAGGAATCTAGAATTAAGGAGGGCTTTTCTGAGCAAGAAGCCATGTTTATGGCCAAAGCCAGGAGGGGGTCAACCTCCAGAGCATATAATTATAAAATCAACAGATTTGCAGAATGGTGCTCAAAAAGATGTATTGATCCAATGGATGCATCTATTCAGGTAGTAGCTGATTTCCTCTGTCACCTCTATGATGCCTATAGCCTCAAGCCTAACTCTATTGCTGGTTATAAGTCAGCTTTAATGTCTGTTATTCCTTGCTTGGCTAAGAGGGGAAGTGATGAAGTGAATACATTAAATGTATTAATTAAAGGCATGGGCAATCTAAGACCAAGGAATCCACCGGTGATTCCGTCTTGGAGTTTATCGCTAGTGCTTCAAGTACTAGGTGATAAGCCGTTTGAACCACTTAGTTCCATTTCGATGAAACTATTAACACTGAAGCCTGTGTTTTTAATTGCTGCGGCCTCGGCTAGGTGTAGGAGTGAGATTCATGCCTTATCAGCCGAGGATGACCGTTTTGTGGTTTCAGGGGAAGGCCTTAAGCTGCTACCTAGGATTAATTTCTTGGCTAAAAATCAGTCGTTGAAATATCCAGGTCAACCTATTATTTTGCCTGCTTTAACTAGATATGATCCTAATTCTAAAGCATGGTGTCCTGTCCGGGCGCTTCGCCGGTACAAACAACGTACGGCGGAGTGGCGCACCGACCAGTCAGCGTTATGGTTGTCATATATTGAACCCCATGGCAGGGCTTCTAAGGACACCATTTCCAGGTGGATTGTAGAATGCATTCAGTTTTGCCATAAATCCGCCACCGGGAAGCAGGTTGACGTGGCCAAGGCTCACAGTGTCCGCGGCGTAGTGACATCCACTGCCCTATTTAATGGGGTCCCTGTGGATGATATCATGTCGGTGGCTCAGTGGCACTGTGAGTCAAGTTTTACAGACCATTATCTCCGTGACACCTCTAATCCTCTCGCCTTGTCGATTTTGAAAAAATAACTAGGCATATATATTTTTGATGGGGTTTCCTCATTGCTTATATATTTCACAATTAATTTATGGAAACAACCACTAATTTGGGACTGCATCGATCTTCACCAATGGGAAGAGGATGTCAGCAGCCATTTCAACAAGGTCAGTCTTGTGTATGTGTTGTCCATTGTTGATTGTCTTGTCACGTTACCCGTTATTTATATGATGATGGTTTTGTGTATTTATGTGGTTCATTGTTGAGAGTATACGAAAATGGAGCTTTTCGTCTCTGTCCTGTAGTACATGGCACTTGTACGTAGAGAGCGTATAGGACATTGAGGTCATTTGACTCTTCCTCCCAGGAAGGAGGATGGGGGGGGGGAGCGCATATGACATTCGGTCATCTCTCATACATCGGGGGTGTTATCCGATGGTTAGTCAAATCCTGACTGTTTTTTCATACAGTTTCAGAAGTTTAAGTGCCTTAAACGCAGAAAAGCGTATAGGGATGAGCTGGTCTTTTGACCTCGCCTCCCTCCCGCCGAATTCACTGTCGAATTCTGGCAATATCAAAAGTATTAGGGAGGTAAGTATACTCTTGATGTGAAATAAACGAAATCAAGGATTTCTTTTTTCACGAGAGAGTTGATACTTACCTCCCTAGATACGGACCCGGCCTCTCCACCCCACAGAGGCTCAGTCTTCAGGCTCTTTATAGTTGCATGTGTATCAGCCAATAAATTAGTCAGAGGAAGTGCTAGTCTGCGCATGCGCGGTGGTGGGGCTGGCATCCGCCAGACTACGCTCTGACTCCCTGCCCAGTAGGGGCACCTAACTGTTTTAATCTGAGTGTTTATTGAGTGAAAGCCAATATTTAGCAATATCAAAAGTATTAGGGAGGTAAGTATCAACTCTCTCGTGAAAAAAGAAATCCTTGATTTCATTTAATCCATGGTTTGGTACATCCATAGTTAGATACATCCATAGTTAGGTACATTCATAGTTAGGTACATCCATAGTTAGGTCTATACATAGTTAGGCACATCCATAGTTAGGTACTACATAATTAGGTACATCCATAGTTAGGTCTATACATAGTTAGGCACATCCATAGTTAGGTACTACATAATTAGGTACATCCATAGTTAGGTCTATACATAGTTAGGTACATCCATAGTTAGGTACAAAATGGTACATCAATAGTTAGGTATATACATGGTTAGGTACATCCATAGTTAGGTACATCCAAAGTTAGGTACTACATAATTAGGTACATCCATAGTTAGGTCTATACATAGTTAGGCACATCCATAGTTAGGTACTACATAATTAGGTACATCCATAGTTAGGTCTATACATAGTTAGGTACATCCATAGTTAGGTACAAAATGGTACATCAATAGTTAGGTATATACATGGTTAGGTACATCCATAGTTAGGTACATCCAAAGTTAGGTACTACATAGTTGGGTATATCCATAGTTAGGTATATCCATAGTTAGGTACATCCATAGTTAGGTACTACATACTTAGGTACTACATACATGTAATTAGGTACATTCATAGTTAGGTACTAGTTAGGTACTGTATAGTTATGTAGATATTTAGCTATGCACATGTACATAGTTAGTGCACACATAGATTAAATATATACATAATTAGACATCTGATTCATTTCTTGAACATAACCTTTGAATGACTGCCTGGATTAGCCTCACATTTGACATAACCTTTGAATGACTGCCTGGATTAGCCTCACATTTGACATAACCTTTGAATGACTGCCTGGATTAGCCTCACATTTGACATAACCTTTGAATGACTGCCTGGATTAGCCTCACATTTGATATAACCTTTGAATGGCTGCCTGGATTAGCCTCACATTTGACATAACCTTTGAATGACTGCCTGGATTAGCCTCACATTTGACATAACCTTTGAATGGCTGCCTGGATTATCCTCACATTTGATATAACCTTTGAATGGCTGCCTGGATTAGCCTCACATTTGACATAACCTTTGATTGTCTGCCTGGATTAGCCTCACATTTGATATAACCTTTGAATGCCTGCCTGGATTAGCCTCACATTTGACATAACCTTTGAATGACTGCCTGGATTAGCCTCACATTTGACATAACCTTTGAATGACTGCCTGGATTAGCCTCACATTTGACATAACCTTTGAATGACTGCCTGGATTAGCCTCACATTTGACATAACCTTTGAATGACTGCCTGGATTAGCCTCACATTTGACATAACCTTTGAATGACTGCCTGGATTAGCCTCACATTTGACATAACCTTTGAATGACTGCCTGGATTAGCCTCACATTTGACATAACCTTTGAATGACTGCCTGGATTAGCCTCACATTTGACATAACCTTTGAATGGCTGCCTGGATTAGCCTCACATTTGATATAACCTTTGAATGGCTGCCTGGATTAGCCTCACATTTGACATAACCTTTGATTGTCTGCCTGGATTAGCCTCACATTTGATATAACCTTTGAATGCCTGCCTGGATTGGGCTCACATTTGATATAACCTTTGAATGTCTGCTTGGATTAGCCTCACATTTGATATAACCTTTGAATGTCTGCCTGGATTAGCCTCACATTTGATATAACCTTTGAATGACTGCCTGGATTAGCCTCACATTTGATATAACCTTTGAATGTCTGCCTGGATTAGCCTCACATTTGATATAACCTTTGAATGTCTGCCTGGATTAGCCTCACATTTGATATAACCTTTGAATGTCTGCCTGGATTAGCCTCACATTTGACATAACCTTTGAATGCCTGCCTGGATTAGCCTCACATTTGACATAACCTTTGATTGTCTGCCTGGATTAGCCTCACATTTGACATAACCTTTGAATGTCTGCCTGGATTAGCCTCACATTTGACATAACCTTTGAATGTCTGCCTGGATTAGCCTCACTTTTGATATAACCTTTGAATGTCTGCCTGGATTAGCCTCACATTTGATATAACCTTTGAATGGCTGCCTGGATTAGCCTCACATTTGACATAACCTTTGAATGTCTGCCTGGATTAGCCTCACATTTGACATAACCTTTGATTGTCTGCCTGGATTAGCCTCACATTTGACATAACCTTTGAATGACTGCCTGGATTAGCCTCACATTTGACATAACCTTTGAATGTCTGCCTGGATTAGCCTCACATTTGATATAACCTTTGAATGTCTGCCTGGATTAGCCTCACATTTGATATAACCTTTGAATGGCTGCCTGGATTAGCCTCACATTTGACATAACCTTTGATTGTCTGCCTGGATTAGCCTCACATTTGACATAACCTTTGAATGTCTGCCTGGATTAGCCTCACATTTGACATAACCTTTGAATGGCTGCCTGGATTAGCCTCACATTTGACATAACCTTTGAATGTCTGCCTGGATTAGCCTCACATTTGACATAACCTTTGAATGTCTGCCTGGATTAGCTTCACATTTGATATAACCTTTGAATGACTGCCTGGATTAGCCTCACATTTGACATAACCTTTGAATGTCTGCCTGGATTAGCCTCACATTTGATATAACCTTTGAATGTCTGCTTGGATTAGCCTCACATTTGACATAACCTTTGAATGCCTGCTTGGATTAGCCTCACATTTGACATAACCTTTGAATGTCTGCCTGGATTAGCCTCACATTTGACATAACCTTTGAATGTCTGCCTGGATTAGCCTCACATTTGATATAACCTTTGAATGGCTGCCTGGATTAGCCTCACATTTGACATAACCTTTGAATGCCTGCCTGGATTAGCCTCACATTTGACATAACCTTTGAATGTCTGCCTGGATTAGCCTCACTTTTGATATAACCTTTGAATGCCTGCCTGGATTAGCCTCACATTTGACATAACCTTTGAATGTCTGCCTGGATTAGCCTCACATTTGACATAACCTTTGAATGTCTGCCTGGATTAGCCTCACTTTTGATATAACCTTTGAATGCCTGCCTGGATTAGCCTCACATTTGACATAACCTTTGAATGTCTGCTTGGATTAGCCTCACATTTGATACAACAATCAATACTGTATAACAGCACACGAGTTGAGATTGCATTTCAGTGAACTGTCCTTATTTGACAGGGTTATCTTCCCCGAAAATCTTAAAATGTAAATGTTTTGTTTACACTGAAATACTTTAACGTTTTAACTGATTTAAAGTTGCTGAATATTTTCAAATTAATATGACTGGAACATGTTGCTGCCATGGACTTTGTTGTTTCAGGGTTGTGAGGGTGAAAGCGTTAAGAAGCCTGGGTCACGCTATGTTGTTATACGGTTATATAAATAGCAAATTACGTTATTAATGCATGTTATATTTGGTGAGTTCTTACAGCGGAAAACTGTTCATAATTACATTTTATCTTTACAGAAATCCACATCAAATCATGTTGATAGTGCTCCTAAACCCAAACCACGACTTCAGCCTCAACCTCGCACAGCTCAAGATGGTCTTCCTGTTCAGGTAAAACCAAACCCAACCTCAATTTTTAACCTTGCATTACTGAAAGTGCTCACCACTCATCCAAACCTCAACCTCACATATCATTCTATTTGTGTGTGTCCACTCAAAGACTGACCTCAACCTCACATAGCATTCTATTTTTGTATGTCCACTCAAAGACCGACTTCAACCTCACATAGCATTCTATTTGTGTATGTCCACTCAAAGACTGACTTCAACCTCACATAGCATTCTATTTGTGTATGTCCACTCAAAGACTGACTTCAACCTCACATAGCATTCTATTTGTGTATGTCCACTCAAAGACCGACTTTCACATCAAGAGTATACTTACCTCCCTAATACTTTTGATATTGCTAAATATTGGCGTTCACTCAATAAACACTCAGATTAAAAACAGTTAGATGCCCCTACTGGGCAGGTAGACAGAGGGTAGTCCGGCGGATGCCAGCCCCACCACCGCGCATGCGCCGACTACTACTTCCTCTTTGCTAATTTATTGGCAGAGGGTTCACATGCTTTTTGTGCTTGTGCAAAGTTTTCACTCGTTCTGGGCTTATTTAGTCTTGTTGTGTGAGAGTATATCACCTGGATTATGTCTGAGAGAGCTACTTCGCCGGAGGAAGGCGCAGGATCCTTATATCAGATGATTTCAAATATATTCTAGCGAGTTTTTCCCGTTGTAATGTGTTTCCGGGACTCGCGTTTACCGTGATAAGCGCCTTGTTTAGTTGGTTTATTTCAACTAGTTGCTATATAATACTAATCTCTCTTTGTGTTTATGTCCACAGGTCTAGGTGAGGATATGTAATGGACATCACAGCATCAGAGAGTTTGTTTTTCTCCACCTTGGTTCCATTTCCTACTAATAATGTTAGGTTATCTAACCAAAAGGTCTATGTCCAGTGAGTCGGAGGCCTAGTATAAAGGTCTTCTCACTTTGCCCTCTTGATTCAATTCCTTCCCCTAAGGTGGAGAGAGTTAAGAGGCGTGGTCTTGGTGGAGTGATTCAGTGCATCAGGTGGATGGTTTGTCTCTACCAGGTATCAGGTATCTAACTAATGATATGAGGTGAGGTTAATTATTTGAAAAAATAATGACTGTATTTACCATTGTTATCATTGTGTATCTGATGGTGTGTAGTCTGAATATCCAGGTGAGGACGTTATGTTAGGAATACAATTCGTTCTTGCACTTAGATGCTTGTTGCGGACCGATTTAATTTCTGTCATGGGATTGATGACGTCATAATCAGCCTTGCTCTTTATTTACATTTAAAGTTTTGTCCAACGCTGGTTTCTTATGGTTACTGATCTTTATGATCTTTTCCCTCTCTTTAGTTGGTTTTGAGTTTTTTCTAACCTTGACTAACTTGCTCATTGTCCTCGTCCTGTGTCCTGTTTCAGAGACCTGGTTGTCCGTCCTGTGGTCGGTTCCTAAAGGATCGTTTCGTCCCCCACTTATGCTTTAGCTGTAGTCCCTGTGGACCACTGCTTAAGTGTGAGGTCTGTAAGCAATGGGGGGGGGGGGGGGGGCGAGCTAATGTCTGAGTTTCTGTGTTTACAGGCTAAGGACAAGGTGGTGGAGGAGGAGAGGAAGCAGAAGAGAGAGGGTGTGAGTAAGAAGGGTAAGAGGAAGGCCTCGTCCGTGGTGGATATGGAGGCCTTCCGGTCCGAAATGTTGGGAGAGATGAAGAAGACGATAAAGGATTTGGTCCCAGAGTTGCTTCGTAGCATGCTTCCTGGACCAGATCCTTTGTTGTCCTCGGCGTCTGCTTCAGAGCAGGTGATCCCCACTTCTGAGTCACTTTTCCATAGGTCGGTTACGTTGTTCGACGATTCAGAGGTGGCCCCATTAGTGGGGGCGATCCTCGACCCTGGCAGCAGGCTTGGTGCCGCGCCGAGGGGCCGTGGACGGCTGTCGCAGGAACCCACGGGCTGCTTATCAGTCCAGGGGGATCCGCACGCCGCGGGTGCCAGTACCTCCTATGGCACCTTCCCTGGCCAGTCCGGTTTAGCTCTCTTTGCTGACCCAGAGTCTAATCTTTCTGGCCAGGAGGAAGAGGATTTCCTGCTAGGGTCGCCGTCTGGGGACGTGACCATGGAGTACGACGTCTGTGCACCCCTCGCGGGGGATACGGGCGACGTATTCCATGGATCTACTCACGCAGGAGTAGAATTCACGGTCCAGAAGGTGGCCCTGGGCGGTGCTGATGGCCAGGGTTACCGCATACCTCGGCTTGCCGAGCATGTCGCTGGTGCTGGCCGGGACCGTGGTGGGGCGGTGTCTGCCCCGCGCTCTACCACGGCGCCTGCTCCTGGTCAAGCCAGGGAGTTTAGCATGCCTGTTCTTTCGGGCCCGCATGCTTTCCCTGGCTTGCCAGGGGTATCAGCATATCCGCCGTCAAGCTCTGCTACGTGCGCTCAGGAGGAAGACGAAGGCCCCCGTCTTGTAGAGCGCTCGCAGCTAGCCACGGAGGAGGATTGGTCGGACGCTTGCCAATGGCTGGTAAGTGTTCGGCCAGATCTGCCTGTGGAGCAGTCGGCTAGCCAGCGTGACCACAGGCCGTGGTTAGCTGGTAAGGCTACTGCTAACGCCATGCCATCTCTGCCGCTGGCTGAACATGTCGTTGACATGTTCGAGGCGGCGGAGTCGTCCATTAAGGCGAATGGGCGTCTCGCGAAGGCCCCTCGCGAGGTGGCCAGGCATTGCCGCATCGTGCCCCTGGACTACCAGCGGTACGGTGTGGTACCCAAGCCGAGCGTGGATGACCGCTCGGCTTTGGGTGAAGATGCGCGGTCAGGCGCCCGTTCTGACACAGGTGTTCTGTGTTCGAACGCGTTGCGTTCGGCAAATACTGCGCTGCGTGATGCGGAGGAGAGTGGGAGGGCTTCGATTACTGCTCTGTCCCACGTCTCCCAGCTGTTACAAGGGGTGGTAACAGCATCCGCGTCGCGCCATCCGAGCCCGGCCACAGTCCAGAGAGCCATCCAGGATGGTATCAACCTGGCTCTGGACTGCATGACGCGGGCGGTGACCAGGAGTGTCCGGGCGAGACGCACGTTTGCCTTGGACAATCTGTGCCCGTCCCAGGACCTGTACAATAGGCTACTGCGTACGCCTATGACAGGTCCTGGTCTCTTTGGAGGTGAGGGATGCAGGCACCTCCAGGAGACGGTGACCCTGGTCAATAACCAGAGGGCGCTGCACGAGCAGTTTGAAGTGCTCCGCCGTGCGAGCGTTCGCGCTGCACCCCCTGCGTATCGTCCCCTGCAGGCTCGAGGTGGAGGTGGCCAAGTCAGAGGCCACCCGCCATCGCAGCGTCGGCCTAGGCCGCGTGCGCTTCGGCCAGCCGTGAGGGGGGTGCAGGCTCCCCAGGCGCAGCCAGCCAGGCAGCCACCCGCGCACCGAGGTGGGCGTGGCGCGCGGGGATCTGGTCATGGTAATCGTGCCTGATGGGCCGATTGCCACGGTGAGAACCACTCTGGTGTTTCTGGCGGAGGAGACAGTGCCACTCTTGCACTCCTTATGTCCACCTCTCTCCTTAGGTGGACCAGTGGGAGGCCGGCTGGCCACCCACATGCAAGAGTGGGAACGGTTGACTCAGGACCGTTTAGTCTTGCGATGGCTTTCAGTCGGGTATCATCCCGATTGGATGACAGGCCCGCCGTCGCGACTGTCTCTCGTGCCGATCTGGACTCCGAATCCGAGAGATCCAAATCAAAGGTTGTGTATCGAGGAGGAGATAACTTCCCTCATACAAAAAGGAGCTATTCAGCCGGCACAAAGGTGTCCGGGCTTCTATTCAACCGTGTTCTTAGTAACAAAAAACACCGAAGGGTGGAGACCAATTCTCAACCTCAAGCCATTGAACAAGTTCATAGAGACGCCCAGTTTCAAGAAGGAGACTGTGCGCTCGGTGTTGGCGGGGTTAGAGAGGGGAATGTGGACAGCGTCGATAGATCTGAAGGATGCTTATTTCCACATCCCCATAGCCAGGAGTTTCCGTCGCTTCCTGAGATTTGCATTCCAGGGCAGACAGTGGGAATTCAGGGTGTTACCCTTCGGAATTTCCACGGCTCCTCGGGTTTTCACCCATGTGGTTCTTGCGATCACCGCATACCTCCGCAGGAGAAGCATAGCAGTCCACACGTACATACACGACTGGCTGTTAAAAGCAGGAAAGTTTATCGGCCAATCTGGAGATTGTTTTGAAGACTCTCACAGACTTGGGCTGGATAATCAATTTCCAAAAATCAGAGCTGACTCCATCCCAGAAGTTTGTTTACCTGCGGATGTTCTTTGATCTAGAGACAGGATATGTTTATCCTACTCAGGAGAAAGTTCAGAAACTCATCTCAGTAATTCAGTCAGTGTGCGACAGTCGTCATGTCCTGGCACGGGTTTACTTGAGAATGCTGGGGTTGATGGTTTCATTGGAACCAGTCATTCCTCAGGCCGCCTTACGGAGGCGGCCGATCCAGTTATTTCTCATGACACAATGGACCCAGAGTACAGGTTCGCTGGACTCAAACGTGTCAGTGTTGGCGCCTCTGATTCACCACCTGCAATGGTGGTTGAACACGGAGAATCTCTTGGTGGGGGTTATGCTAACCCCTCCCCACCCTCGGGTGACTGTGTATACAGATGCATCGATGGAGGGGTGGGGAGCTTGCCTGGAAGAATCCACAATATCAGGGCTTTGGAATCTGGAACAGTCAAAAGAACATATCAATCTACTCGAGCTAAGAGCAGTAGTCCTGGGCCTGGAACATTTCTTACAGAAAGTTCAGGGCAAGATTGTTCTTATTCGTTCAGACAACTCAACAGTTGTGACTTACATAAACCGCCAGGGCGGAACGAAGTCGCCCAGTCTCTGTATGATGACATGGAGACTGCTTTGTTGGTGCCTGGATCACAGGATTACCTTGAAAGCAGTTCATATTCCGGGAAGGTTGAATCTGCTAGCAGACTCATTGAGCCGAAGGATGAGTGTTTTACCGACGGAATGGCAACTAAATCAATGTGTGGCAGATCGTCTGTTCGACCATTGGGGGAAACCCAACATCGATTTGTTCGCAACGAAGAAGAATGCGAAGATGATGACGTACATCTCTCCGATTCCAGATCCAAGCGCTTTCGCAACAGATGCGTTAGCTATCAGCTGGGGGAGAATGTATGCAGACGCATTCCCTCCAGCAATCCTGATTCCAGAAATTCTTCAGAAAATCAGACAGGAGGAATGCCAAGTGCTTCTGATCGCCCCGGATTGGCCAAGCCGATCATGGTATACGGATCTGCTGGACCTGCTGGTCTGCAATCCGGTTCCTCTACCTCTGATGGACGACATTATCTTCCAGGGCAAGGCCCTTCACAACAATCCGTCAATGTTCAGATTGACTGCGTGGATGTTGTCAAGGAATCTAGAATTAAGGAGGGCTTTTCTGAGCAAGCAGCCATGTTTATGGCCAAAGCCAGGAGGGGGTCAACCTCCAGAGCATATAACTATAAAATCAACAGATTTGCAGAGTGGTGCTCAAAAAGATGTATTAATCCAATGGATTCATCTATTCAGGTAGTAGCTGATTTCCTCTGTCACCTGTATGATGCCTATAGCCTCAAGCCTAACTCTATTGCTGGTTATAAGTCAGCTTTAATGACTGTTATTCCTTGCTTGGCTAGGAGGGGAAGTGATGAAGTAAGTACATTAAATGTATTAATTAAAGGCATGGGCAATCTAAGACCAAGGAATCCCCCGGTGATTCCGTCTTGGAGTTTATCGCTAGTGCTTCAAGTACTAGGAGATAAGCCTTTTGAACCACTTAGTTCCATTTCTATGAAAATGTTAACTCTTAAAACTGTATTTTTAATTGCTGCGGCCTCGGCTAGGCGTAGGAGTGAGATTCATGCCTTATCAGCCGAGGATGACCGTTTTGTGGTTACAGGGGAAGGCCTTAAGTTACTACCTAGGATTAATTTCTTAGCTAAAAATCAGTCTTTGAAATATCCAGGTCAACCTATTTTTTTGCCTGCTTTAACTAGATATGATCCTAATTCTAAAGCATGGTGTCCCGTTCGGGCGCTACTTCGGTACAAACAGCGTACTTCGGAGTGGCGGACCGATCAGTCAGCGTTATGGTTGTCATATATTGAACCCCATGGCAGGGCGTCTAAGGACACCATTTCCAGGTGGATTGTAGAGTGTATCCAATTTTGTCACAAATCCGCCACTGGTAAGCAGGTTGACATAGCCAAGGCTCACAGTGTCTGCCGTGTAGTGACTTCCACTGCCCTATTTAATGGGGTCCCTGTGGATGACATTATGTCCGTGGCTCAGTGGCACTGTGAGTCAAGTTTTACAGACCATTATCTCCGTGACACCTCGAATCCTCTCGCCTTGTCGATTTTGAAAAAATAATCGCTTATATGTTTTTGAGGAGGGTTTCCTCATTGCGTATATACTTCACAATTAATCAATGGAAACATACACTTTTTGGGGCTGCATCGGTCTTCTCCACTGGGAAGAGGATGACAGCTGCCAGGTTCAACAAGGTCAGTCTTGTTCATGTGTTGTTCATTGTTGATTGTATTGTCACGTTACCTGTTTTTATTAATATGGTGATGGTTTGTGTTTTGATGTGGTTCATCATTGAGAGTATACGAAAATGGAGCCTTTTCGTCTCTGTCCTATAGTACATGGCACTGGTACCTAGAGAGCGTATAGGACATTGAGGTCATTCTAGTCTTCCTCCCAGGAAGGAGGGGGAGGGGGGGGAGAGCGCATATGACATTCGGTCATCTCATCCATCGGTTGGTGTTAGCCGATGTTCATCATATCCTGACTGTGTTTTCACACAGTTTCAGACGTTTAAGTGCCTTGAACGCATGAAAGCGCATAGGGAAGAGCTGGTCTTTTGACCTCGCCTCCCTCCCGCCGAATTCCCTGTCGAATTCTGGCAATATCAAAAGTATTAGGGAGGTAAGTATACTCTTGATGTGAAATAAACGAAATCTAGGATTTCTTTTTTCACGAGAGAGTTGATACTTACCTCCCTAGATACGGACCTGGCCTCTCCACCCCACAGAGGCTCGGTCTTCAGGCTCTTATTAGTTGCATGTGTGTCAGCCAATAAATTAGTCAGAGGAAGTAGTAGTCGGCGCATGCGCGGTGGTGGGGCTGGCATCCGCCGGACTACCCTCTGTCTACCTGCCCAGTAGGGGCACCTAACTGTTTTTAATCTGAGTGTTTATTGAGTGAACGCCAATATTTAGCAATATCAAAAGTATTAGGGAGGTAAGTATCAACTCTCTCGTGAAAAAAGAAATCCTAGATTTCGTTTATTCGACCTCACATAGCATTCTATTTGTGTATGTCCACTCAAAGACTGACTTCAACCTCACATAGCATTCTATTTGTGTATGTCCACTCAAAGACTGACCTCAACCTCACATAGCATTCTATTTGTGTATGTCCACTCAAAGACCGACTTCAACCTCACATAGCATTCTATTTGTGTATGTCCACTCAAAGACTGACCTCAACCTCACATAGCATTCTATTTGTGTATGTCCACTCAAAGACCGACTTCAACCTCACATAGCATTCTATTTCACATAGCATTCTATTTGTGTATGTCCACTCAAAGACTGACTTCAACCTCACATAGCATTCTATTTGTGTATGTCCACTCAAAGACTGACTTCAACCTCACATAGCATTCTATTTCACATAGCATTCTATTTGTGTATGTCCACTCAAAGACCGACTTCAACCTCACATAGCATTCTATTTCACATAGCATTCTATTTGTGTATGTCCACTCAAAGACTGACTTCAACCTCACATAGCATTCTATTTGTGTATGTCCACTCAAAGACTGACCTCAACCTCACATAGCATTCTATTTGTGTATGTCCACTCAAAGACCGACTTCAACCTCACATAGCATTCTATTTGTGTATGTCCACTCAAAGACTGACCTCAACCTCACATAGCATTCTATTTGTGTATGTCCACTCAAAGACCGACTTCAACCTCACATAGCATTCTATTTCACATAGCATTCTATTTGTGTATGTCCACTCAAAGACTGACTTCAACCTCACATAGCATTCTATTTGTGTATGTCCACTCAAAGACTGACTTCAACCTCACATAGCATTCTATTTCACATAGCATTCTATTTGTGTATGTCCACTCAAAGACCGACTTCAACCTCACATAGCATTCTATTTCACATAGCATTCTATTTGTGTATGTCCACTCAAAGACCGACTTCAACCTCACATAGCATTCTATTTGTGTATGTCCACTCAAAGACCGACTTCAACCTCACATAGCATTCTATTTGTGTATGTCCACTCAAAGACCGACTTCAACCTCACATAGCATTCTATTTCACATAGCATTCTATTTGTGTATGTCCACTCAAAGACTGACTTCAACCTCACATAGCATTCTATTTGTGTATGTCCACTCAAAGACCGACTTCAACCTCACATAGCATTCTATTTGTGTATGTCCACTCAAAGACTGACTTCAACCTCGCAAAGCGTTCTATTTGTGTATGTCCATTCAAAGACTGACTTCAACCTCACATAGCATTCTATTTGTGTATGTCCACTCAAAGACTGACTTCAACCTCGCAAAGCATTCTATTTGTGTATGTCCATTCAAAGACTGACTTCAACCTCACATAGCATTATATTTGTGTATGTCCACTCAAAGACCGACTTCAACCTCACATAGCATTCTATTTGTGTATGTCCACTCAAAGACTGTCTTCAACCTCACAGAGCGCTGATTGATCAGCTTTCTATTTTTCTAAGTTCACGCAAACCATGTAACTTCTTCATGCAAGAGGACAATCATGGCTCTGTTCAGCTAGCCATGTTTCCGCAGCTGTGTGGATGCAGGATAAACCATTTGTATTTATATACACGTATTATTCTCATCTGGTAGGAGAAAGAAACTATTGCATTTGTATGCCTGTTTGGCCCCTGGCTCTATCAACAGATGGTCAATGATCTGCAATCCCTGATTGTTGTTAGCTCATCTGGCCTGAAAGGCCAAGTGAGCTTATGCCGTGGCGACCGTCCGTCGTCCGTCAACTTTTCCTTTAAACGACTTCTTCTCAAGAACCACTGGGCCATCTTGGATTTAGGCCGATTTTAGGAAACGTCTTTAAACATCTTCTCCGAAACCGCTAGGAGATTGATGCAAATCTCATGAAATATGATCTAGGGCAAAAGCTGAACCAAGTTTGTTCAAGGGAACTTGATTGGTCAAATGGTTCGGCGGCCATCTTGGTTGACCTAGTTGTAGGGAAAATGACTTCTTCTCCAGAACCGCTGAAGGGATCGTGCCGAAATTTGACAGATATGATTAGGGCCTAAGGTTTGTTCAAGAGAAGTTGATCCGGCAAAAAACATGGCCGCCGTGGGCCAATCAAAATATAGCGTGTTTGGCGGCCATATTGGGTTTTTTTATCTGATGGATTTTTAGGCCGAAATTGGTTTTGTATGTGTTATGCGGTATTCTGATAACAAATTTACAATTTTCAAAACTGTCAGATAAACGGTTTGGTGGCCATCTTGGATCATTTTCCCGCCGAAAGCTCCCATACTAAAGCAATGGGAAATTTAAAATGTTTTCTTCTTGACAACTACTGGTCCGATTTCAATTATATTTAACAGGAAACATCCTTAAGGCATAGAGATTCAAGTTTGTTCAAACGAAGGCGATCGTCCAATTGGGCCGGCTGCCATCTTGGATTTTGGCCGATTTTTAGAAACGTCAAAATCTCCGAAACCACTTGGGGGATTGAGCCAAACCTCATGAAATATGATTTAGGGCAAGTGCTAAGCCAAGTTTGTTCAAGGGAACTTGCTTGGTCAAATGGTTCGGCGGCCATCTTGGTTGACCTAGTTATAGTGAAAATGACTTCTCCAGAACCGCAGAAGGGATCGGGCTGAAATTTGGCAGATATGATTATGGCCTAAGGGCCTTTAAAGTTTTTTCAAGAGAAGTTGATCCATCAAAAAACATGGCCGCCGTGGGCCAATCAAAATATAGCATGTTTGGCGGCCATATTGGATTTTTTTATTTGATGGATTTTGGGGCCCAAATTGGTTTTGTATGTGTTTTGGGGTATTCTGAGCTCAGATTTGAAATTTTCGAAACTGTCGGATAAATGGTTTTGGGGCCATCTTGGATCATTTTCCCGCCAAAAGCTCCCATACTAAAGCAATGGGAAATCTAAAATGTTTTCTTCTGGAGAACTACCTGGCCGATTTCAATTATATTTGGCAGTAAGCATCTTTATAGTGTAGAGATTCAACTTTGTTCAAACGAAGCCGATCGGCCAATTGGGCCGGTGTCCATCTTGGATTTTGGCCGATTTTTAGAAACGTCTATAAAAATCTCCGAAGCCGCTTATGGGATTGATGCATACCTGATGAAATATGATTTAGGGCAAGAGCTGAACCAAGTTTGTTCAAGGGAACTTGATTGGTCAACTGGTTTGGCAGCCATCTTGGTTGACCTAGTTGTAGCGAAAATGACTTCTCCAGAACCACTGAAGGGATCGGGCCGAAATTTGGCAGATATGATTAGGGACTAAGGGCCATTGAAGTTTGTTCAAGGGAATTGATCCGTCAAAAAACCTGGACACCATGGGCCAATGAAAATATAGCATGTTTGGTGTCCATATTTGATTTTTTTATTTGATGGATTTTGAGGCCGAAATTGGTTTTATTTGAGTTTTGGGGTCTTCTAATCTCAAATTTTCAATTTTCGATACTGTCGGATAAATGGTTCGGTGACCATCTTGTTGATAAAGCGCATTCTTGTTGAAATGCCTATGCTCCAGGTGAGTGATACAGGCCCCTTGGGCCTCTTGTTATTATGAGAGATTTAAAAAAGATTTTCTATTGAACCTGATTTGTAGTCCACAGTTCTTTATATAGAAAATGAATGACATCTATCCTCAGTCAAGTTAAGACTTAGTTTGTGATACAGATACTGCATCCGCTACGAGTCTGTTACCGCACACTGTATTGAGGTCTGTGATTGGCTGAACTTCATTATGATGTACTGATTTCTTTATAATAATGGTATGGTATCACATGTTAACCCCTCTTGTATCAAGAGTGCCTGAAAAGCCACCGGTACTTATATCAGTAGATGGATCCAGCTCTATCTTATCATCACCTGTTTCTAGCTAAGCTCTGCCTGCATTTTTCGCAATTTGGGATCGATTTATATAGTTTTACTTTGAACACTGAATTCTCAGAATCCCATTTTCAAGATAACTACAGGTAACTTGTTGAATATTTGAAACTAATTTGACTGGGTGCTGTTGCTGCTTTCAAAAAATTCAACAGACTTTATTAAGTAGTAAATCCATCAAAGACATCCGATTCTAACACTTGACGGACTATTCCAGCTTCAGGATGGGATATTCTCTGTGCTTTATGTTTGTGATGTCACCCTACATGTGACATTATTGCTTATGATGCCACATGCATGCCATTAAGTTGACACGAGAAGGGTTACTAATAGTATACAGGGGGGGGGGGGGCTTCAAAAATGTTCATATTGTCCAGACATGTCCGAGAATTGTCTTCGATGACCGGTAAATGTGATGCCCAGTCGGACAGCAATGTATGTATTTTGTGAAATCATTTTGAATAAAAAAAAACCCAGCAAATGTATCTAATAGAAGTCGCATCCAAATTTCAGCTGTTTGTGCAAATAAAAAAAAGTTTAATAACCTATAAATGTTAAATAAAACGAGATTTGAAACAAAATTTTGCAATAACTTCGCGGAAATACCATCCAAATTACGTCACTTCCTTGTATGCAACTATCAACGGAAAAAAGTTATTTTAACAGGTACATGTACCAAATATGCGGATCAGATTGAATGTAGAATACTCGGTTACCATCTAGTAATGAATATAGTACATTCCGAGTTCCCGAGTCCAGTATTTTAGGTCCATAAAATGCAGACGATTCTACCGAGTATTAATCAGCTTCCGCAATAAGATGAGTTTACGCCGTCACTCTCGTAGCTACTCGAAGCTCCCTTCCTATATATGTGGATTGAGCAAGTCTCTACCTGGGTACTAATATTAGCATCATCGCGCTACTCGAGTAACAACCTAAACTCGTCATACAAAGAGAGACAAAAGCTGATAAATCTGGGATTTCTATTTTATCTCGACGACATTTTATGTCAAAATTTGGATTAATTTTGATGAAATAAACAATGTTTATTAAAGTATGCGCAATATTTATGCGGTCCCAATAAATAATTTCACTCCCGCGATGATGGATATAAGGTATACATTAAGCATAGGCATAAGATGGTAACATTTTCTAGCGTTAAATGTGTTCTATTTTCGTGCTAATATTTGTATCATTTTATTTCGATTTTTTCGTGAAATATACCCCCAGCCCCCCCCCCCCCCCCTTTCCAAAGTGGCATGTCCAGCTGGGAAAATTCTGTTTCTGAACTAGTATACAGTAATATCATTTTTTATATTTTTATTATTATCATGTTTTAACATCATGCGAAAATAGACATATAGTCCAGTCAATCTAGGCCAAAAATATTTTAACCCGGAACAAATTGCAACTGAATTTTTTTACCTCGCCCAGTGTATAGGGGGCCATCATGTACAACATATCAAAAGTCCTCCAAAATTCCAATAGGGGAAAGGGTAAAATTTGCATAATTATTACCAGATTTGGGCCATTTCACCTGAAAAGTCCATTTTTCTTTATTTCTTTAAAACCGGTATGTAATATATGTGTGACTGGGTATTTTTGGACTTTTTTAGTAATAAATGAATACGATTGACATATTCTCCACAAATTAAATGTATTGTGTTATGCCACTTGCATGAATTTACCTAATACCATCATTGATATTGATACAATACATATTATATTTTATTATGTCACGGTATTGTGTGTTTCTAAGCTAAGCTAAGATGAAATAGTATGGCATAGGTACCTGGTTTCTACTAATTTCATCTTGCATCAATTATCCAAGTCATCTTCCTCAATGAGCGTTATTGAATTCGAGCAACTGAGACCCCTACAGTCTTCGCAGGCGGATGTGCAGCTGAGCCCATGTTTTCTACAGGTGCATCTCTTTGATTCACAGCCAGTTTTGCAGCTGCATCTAAATGAATACAGTAAATCGTCAGGTGCTGCCAGCATGTCAGTCTTAACAGGCAGCATTTGGTGGTTGAGAACTTTCCAGCCCCATTCTGTGGGATCCATATCTCCAGCATCTCCTCTCCAAACTTGAATTTGGTAGTACACGTGAAGACTGTGAAACTTTGCGGATGCGGGTGTTGGTGGTAAATCTTGTGCTTCAACATACTTGGAACTTTTTGCAACCTTCTCCCTGAATCGCTTGTACCGCAAAGCAACTAGACTATCCATTGAAGTGCCATTGTATAGAATAAGCATTGCCTTCTCACCTGCTTTTATCACGTCATCTTTATTCGCATTACTCATTGTAAACACTTCAGCAATTTAAGAGAGTTCTTTGCAGCACTGGATTTTGCTAAGGGATGCAGATTTTCCAATTCCATAAAGCTTAGATGTTGAGTCACAGCCAAGGATAGCATGGATAAATAACAGCTGTGAGCACAAACAGAACCCGAGTTTTTCCTTTGCCATTTTAATATTCCACAGTCAGGGTTTCTTTGCATTTTGCTTTGGCTCCGGTCTGAAAAATAGCTGACAGCCATTCATATCAGTATGGTATAGAAGCAACACCAGTAGGTCGGTATCGTCTCCAACAAGAGCAGTATTTGTTGACTTTGAAGCCAAGATAGCCGTTTGCATAATTAAGACATCAGCATCACTGCTTGCCTTTATCGTTAAGCATCCAGCCTGTTCGAGAGATGAACTTAAGATTGATATGAACCGATGTTTGTTCTGCTTGTTACTAAGAAAATCAGGCTTACTCGGAGTTACAACTGTTTGCGGAGTCAGTACAACAGTTGCGCCTGATCCACGAGTTCGCCTCTTATGTGTTACATCTTTTATGTCTTGGCCTTGGTCATAACCATCAGAAACTACTGTAGCCTTTCCATATTTGCTTATGCAATATTTTACATATCTTTGACAAACATTTGCAAATGTCTCTCCACGCTGCCATGGAACACGGTGTAATAGAGCTCCTCCATCAAGCACATAGTGGACAGAATCTGGAAGGACTGCATCTTCATTTTGAATTAATTTCCACAATGCATCAGCAAGTGCCGGCTTATTTGCTTCCCATGGAAGAGATGAATTATCAAAGAGTGCGGGCGGATGAGTGCACAACTCATACTCAAAATAAGATGATGGATTCCCTTTTGATCCATTTGTAGCAATTAAACTGAGTCTTTGAAATAGGAGTTGTGGATCAATTTGTACACATTCATCATCAATCTCGAGAGATGTTTTGGATGCTAAGGTAATAGCTTGTCTCTTTCTCTGGAACGAAATGCTTGATACACATTGGCCACACATCGAATTAATAATTGATTCTCCAATATCTTTAGCATCGTCAACATTGACTGATGCATGTGCAGACAATCCACGAACAAGTCCTCTAAGAGAAGGGTCTGGTCCAAATGGATTCAGTTCACTAAGGATTTTGAGAATTTTGTAAGTATCATCCATATCACGCTTTATTCGAGATTGTGTGGAATCTTTGTGTTGTTCACTTGAATCACAGTTTACCCCAGAGAGCTCTTGCATTGCATTACACACATCTGCACATGCGGGCATAGACAACAACCAAACAAGACGCTGAAGTTCTGTCATTCCACGACCTCGTGTTAGACCACCACTTGACTTTACACTTCTCATAAGGACCTGCTCAATAACTAGATCAGTAGATAACCCTGCCCAATACCTATCACTTCGATGAATGACATGATGACCATTGAGGAAGCTGGTGTGTATATCTGGATGACTTTCAGGTATTTCTAACATCTTTTGTAAATATACATATGCAGACTTGGCGTACAGATTATGCCCAGCGGCTGCAAAATATGGAAGCATCTCACGAACGGTCTGAAGGTGCATGTTCCAATCACCAGTTCGTTCTGCCTTAATGAATTTGCGCAGAATGTCAACCAACTCCATATACAAAAGCCAGAGTCGTGCAGTCCTCTTATCTTTCATGACCACCTTCTCTGAGTCTAGTTTGTCCTTGACATCATGTAATGCATTTTCCGAGGACAATCTTGTAGCTACATACAGATTTTTGATAATGTCATCATAGAGCTCTCCAACTTTAACCAGACTTTTATTTAGGGAACTTTCAATCGTTTCATGTCCTGCAACATTATCATCATTGTCAAACAATTCTTTTGAATGCATTGCAGCGGAATATTCTACTGTGTCAACTTCAGCATCTGCAATTGTAGGTAGTGGTAGGTTGTATGCATTTGCAATCAAGATTGTACTGAGAGAAGCAAAAACCATGAGGTGTCCTCGAACTGCTCGAGAAATTGCCTTTCCACTAAGAATGTGTTTGACAGCATTCTCAGCGTAGACTACCTCTAGAATAGGCGCAAGACCGCTTCCTGCCATTAAGTGACCAATGCAGCCAAGGAAGCTCATCTCCATATGAAGACCTCCGAGTCTTAGAATAATTTGCTTTAATGGACTCCAGCTCAGTTCAATCTCTATGATAGTCATAGCTTTCCAAAATAAGGGCTGATCAAATGTAATCACGGGTGCAACATGGTATCGGTTTGCCTGTTCACAAACATAAGTCAAAGTGGAAAAGATGCAGGTCATGTTACTTGGCTCTAGATCTATCATCGGATTGAAAATAACAGACGATTTACCTGGATAAACTCCTTGGTGAACAGTTTGCATCATGCCAGACCATGACTGTCTCCTTGAACGCAGAAACAAAGAGAAATCCCAGAGGATGTCAATGTCAGCTGTTGGGTCTGTTTGTTCCATCGCAGTTAACTCCTTAAAGGTCAATGGGAAGTTCCTGGTATGCTGAGACTCAAAGTTCCTGATACAGATCTTGCCAACTTGCTTGATATCTTCAGATGTTACATTTATCCTTGGAATAAGTTTGCATGAAAGGTTTCCTGGTGTAACAGATGCAATGATTCCCATTCCATGAAATGTATTATGCCCATCTATTGTGCAAATATTGTGATCCACATTGTCGGCAACAAACTGAATGAACTCGCCTGATAATGGCTGTGGTAGATCTCCACCATGAAGTGATGCACTGCGCTCAAACCTCTGTATCTCCGCGTATGAACATCCAAATCCGTGCTTGTACAAGGTGTCAACAATAAATCTAGATCCAAATTTATGGTGCATCTCACATGACAGCCTGAACTGCAAAGGTGCCAAAATAACTCTAGGACGAGTTCCTTGCATAATAGCCTGTCCAACTGATGCCTGTTTCATTTCTGTGTCTTTTCCAGTAAACAAAATCCGCAATAATTCCCGCAGTGTCTCTGGTAAATAATTCAATGCCTTTACTGGGTCGCTCATTTGCTCCCTTGATGGATAGCTTTCAGATGATGTCCATGAATCAATTAACTTAATATTGTGTCTAAGCAGTTTGGCAGCTGTCTGGATGATTAGCATGCTCTCTGATTTGGAATCCTTTCTCTTCTGTTCCTTATAGAAGTCAGTCAAAATAGTAGATGCTTTAGAACGAAAGGTAACAACATTTGGCTTACCATTCACAGTGCTAATAAATATTTCATCGCCATAATTATCTTTTATTTTATCCTGCATGTATTTTGTACTGTATGCTTTATTCTCTTTATCATCGAGATACTCTTGCATTTTATTAACGAGGTCGTGCAGGGTCAGCTGCTCATCATCATTATTTTCAAGAAATGCCATTGTCGCACTAAATGCTCTTACTCTGTCCAAGTCTTCTGGCCTTCCATGTTTTTGGGATGAGCAAGATGAGTGCAGCTGAGGGATATTTTTCATGGTTCGAAAATTTACGCTGCAGCTTTGATGGTATACTGCATTGACAACGCATAAATCTGGCGTGAAGGCAAGCCGCCCAGCTACAAGTTTGCCCCATTCGTCTTTTCTCTGCTCACAGGCCTCGGCGATACTACATTGAAAGTCATGAGTACTTACTGGATAAATATCATAGCCACGTTTCTTTCCATCTTGAATTTTTGCAGGGTATCCGCATAGCAAACAATGTTCACTAAAATTGAATGTTGGACTTTCTGAACGGAGTGTTCGCATGGGTGGCGGAGATTGTTCAATTTTCTCTGCGTCATGGGCAATCCGCTTGGGATCAATGAACTCCCGTCGACATTTTACATGAACCCTCTGTCCTACTTCAGCTATGACATCGCTTTCACGGGCTCTGCTAGCATTGTTAATACCGTCACAGCCTTTAACTCGAAGCTTAACAGTTTGTGAGCCATTTTCTAGGCTCTGGGTACAAATAACGCATGTATCTAAATCCATGTCCATATTCTGATTGAATTGTATAGAAATTTATTCAAATTGTGAGATAAAAGTGAAAATTAAAATGCAATTTATTTTAGATAAAATTTTAAAAGCGAAAAACAAAATTAAACTTACTTTAAATATAATTTTTTTAAATTACCCCGGCCCTGTGCATACAACCATATTTAATCTGTGGTTTGGAGAATTTGTACAAGTGGTTCAAGGCAATATTGCCAATTGCTTACTGTCTTCCGTGACCATGAAATTCAGAGCTTAGACAACATTTCTACTTCGTTTATTTGCGGAATGAAGCAGGTAAGGGAAGTTTCATTATTCGGATAATGGCGGTAGCTAAATATGCGAATTTACCCACTTTCCCATCGAGGGATTTTGGAGGACTTTTGATATGTGACACCTGGCAGTCCCATGAATGCAGCAGAAAAGAAATAAATTCTGTTGCAATTTGTTCTAGGTTAATTTGTAGTTTTACTGGACTAATATTTGTATCTGAAAATTGAGGCTGTTTACAATCTCGCTTGGAGGCAAACTGGTTCCTTGATTGCGCTCCAATGAATGGTCTGTAAACCAGTCAGGTTAGCGCTAGCTTAACATATTTTTAGTGTGCATCTCTTTGTCCTACATTCTTCATGTATTTAGATTTAGCTCATTTTAAAGCCCGCAGTGTTTAAGAATGGTAAAGAAAATCTCAATCATTGCTTACTGAATGTCCTTTTGCAAGCCAAGAAAAGACTTGTCAAAGGTTACTCTCACTAGAATGACTGGCTCAGTTTTGGAGCCCGCCATTGCGGCGGTAAATAAAAAAGAAAATTTTTCTTTGTATACATACAGACATTATTATAGACCACTCCAAAAGTAGGCTTGCAAGATTACGTGATTAAATCGAAAATCGTGATTATGTTTTAAATCGTGAATTTATAGGATTAAAGATTAAATAATCGAATAATCATGAATATTTTCTATTGCATAAAATATTTCAAAACCTAACTTTCAATTACTTTTTAATGCAATCGGTCGTGAAAAATGACATTTTGCTTAGTAAATATATGTTCATTTGCCATGATGCCATGCTGTAGTCCCTCAGCTTCCACATTGATGCCATGCTCTAGTCCCTCAGCTTTCACATTGATGCCAGGCTCTAGTCCCTCAGCTTCCACATTGATGCCATGCTGTAGTCCCTCAGCTTCCACATTGATGCCATGCTCTAGTCCCTAAGCTTTCACATTGATGCCAGGCTCTAGTCCCTCAGCTTCCACATTGATGCCATGCTGTAGTCCCTCAGCTTTCACATTGATGCCAGGCTCTAGTCCCTCAGCTTCCACATTGATGCCATGCTGTAGTCCCTCAGCTTCCACATTGATGCCATGCTGTAGTCCCTCAGCTTCCACATTGATGCCATGCTCTAGTCCCTCAGCTTCCACATTGATGCCATGCTCTAGTCCCTCAGCTTTCACATTGATGCCATGCTCTAGTCCCTCAGCTTCCACATTGATGCCATGCTCTAGTCCCTCAGCTTCCACATTGATGCCATGCTCTAGTCCCTCAGCTTTCACATTGATGCCATGCTCTAGTCCCTCAGCTTCCACATTGATGCCATGCTCTAGTCCCTCAGCTTCCACATTGATGCCATGCTCTAGTCCCTCAGCTTCCACATTGATGCCATGCTCTAGTCCCTCAGCTTCCACATTGATGATGTCCATGGAAAGATTTTCTGCTGTTAACATCAAGATAACTGATGCTCAAGTGATTTAAAATATACCTGATTATTTTACGAACATTTTGAATGAAAGTTGGTTCCTGCCTTCTGTCTTAGTGGCCATGTAATCAGATATCTCGAGATTCATTCATAGGAGCTGGAAGGAAAAACCCTTGAACCCGAAGTTCTCAGATCCTCAATTTCAAAATAACTATTCAGGTAAGATGTTGAATATTTTGAAGCTAATTTAACAAGAACCAGTTGCCGCTTATGACAGCAACAGCTTCCAGTCAAATTAGTTTCAAAATATTCAACATAATAATTATTAAATTGTAAAGGATATTTGGTATTTTTGGTTCAAAGGGTTAAATTTGTTTATTTCAGAAAGCTGAATCTAAAGAGGAGAGTGAAGAAGAGGAAGATGATGAAGTTGAGGAGGTAGTATTTTCACTGGCACATTGAATATCACACAGGATACATTCTATCATATGTGCTATCAGTTTGTCCAATTGATGAATTCAGTTTTAGCTATGCCATGTATATCTCTAGCTAGGCTCCACCCACGTTTTGCCCTTGTTGGGATCGATCGATCCCTGCAATCCCTGAATCTTAATTTCCAGAAAACTATACAGGTAAGCTGTGGAATATTTGGAAACTAATTTGACTGGGTGCTGTTGCTGGCTATGGTAACAGTAACCGCACCCAGTCAAATTAGTTTCAAAATATTCAATAGCATGTTTATTAAATAGTAAAGACATACAATTCGTACAACTTGACGGACTATGGAGCATTTATGACGTGCATAATCACGTGATTCATGATGTAATTGATTATGACATCAGCCTACACATGAGTTTGATTATGACTGACTGAGAAACTGGATTCATCAATTCTTCACAAGGCATGAGAGACGTGATTGATTTAAATACCATGTTTGGGGAATGTTCTTATAAATTAACTCTTATAACTCTGGTGTTTAAACTTTAAATTTTCAAATTAAATTAAAAGATGAACTGGTGTTCATTTTCCAACAAATTTGGTGGGAGATGTTGCTGTCCACAAAAATTGTTGAAAAATGTACACCAGTATCTGTGATATTGATACAGCAAAAGATAGAATATTGACATTAGAGTGGTACGGGTTAAGTAAAGACATGAATCTGACATATATTTTCAGATATGTAATTTGACTTACAGCTCAGTCTTATCTGAACATATTGTTTTGGTTGGTTGGAACTTCCCATGTCAAAGCAGAGCCCAGGATCCCAGGATGTGTGGGTGGGTGGATGAGGACCGTGTCAGAGTTCTGGTGGCCAGCACTGTTAGTGACTGGGGCAGTGGTCAGATGACTTGGCCTGTTAGAATGACTGGGTCAGAGGTCAGATGGCTAGCACTATTAGAGTGACTGGTCAGTAGTCAGATGAATGGCTCTATTAGTTAATGATGTGATCAGACATATAGTCCAGGAGCTAAAGCTAGGTCAGAATCGTGACGTAGCACACCCAGTATTCGG
The DNA here is from genome assembly GCA_034401795.1 of Chaetoderma sp. LZ-2023a. Classification (NCBI taxonomy): domain Eukaryota; kingdom Metazoa; phylum Mollusca; class Caudofoveata; order Chaetodermatida; family Chaetodermatidae; genus Chaetoderma; species Chaetoderma sp. LZ-2023a. Next base: position 19,542,122 of record CM067374.1, read on the forward strand.
AAGGTCTGGCACTTGCTGTGGCTTGGGGGACATGTCCTACACATTTTAAGCCCTGTTGTACAAACAAATTGTGGTAGCACTAATTAGTTATCCTGATTTCTTTGCATAGGGGGTCTAGGCTTTGGCTGTATCCACAGTGCACAATGATATAAGCATGATCGTGTCATAACTCAAAGTAATATCGTATTAGATTCACCATATATGATATTTAGACGGATATCGACCTAACATATATCCAACATACATTTTGCATGATGTTGTACCCATGATGACCACAGAAACACAAACAGTCCCTAGTTGGAGTGGATTTAATGCACTTGTATCATGTGCTAACGCACCTTTTACACAAATCGGTTACTGTCCAATGATTTCCGGATCACCAACTGAATTCAATACGGTGTATACGGTCATGAAACAAGTTCAAAGAATGATGACAACACTAGGACAGAATGACTCAGTCATTACATTCGACTTGGCCATATATGTCAAGGCAAAGGAGATACAGTGGCGATATAAAGAAGAGTTTAGTGACACTGTGATCAGACTGGGGGGATTCCACATTGCGCTAAACTACTTAGCTGTTATTGGAAAGATGTTTGATGACTCTGGCTTAGAAGATCTCCTCATAGAGGCCAACACATATGGTAGCAGCACGGCTGCTGCTCTACTTAAAGGGAAGTCATATAATCGAGGAGTGAGGGCTCACAAATTGGTTATGGAAGCGCTGCTGCGATTACAATGGCAGTCTTTTTCCAAATGGGTTCAACAAAATGGACAACATGAAGACCACATTACTCCAACAGAATTGGAGAGTCTGGATGAGAAAATTAAGATGTGCCGAAGCAGCATTGACGACTTAGACGCACTGCAAGAAAATTTCAAAGAGGTGTGTATGTACGTGAAAAAATTGCAACAGCTGTTCAAATCCTTTAAAGTTGAGTCAAGCTCGAAATCACACCTGTTCGCATTTTGGAACTCATATATTCATATGGTAGAGCTGCTGCTTGGATTCATAAGAGCTGAGAGAACTGGAGATTGGCAGGCACACCTATCTGCTACTGCTACTATGGCGCCATATTTCTACAGCATGGACAGAACCAATTATGCAAGATGGCTGCCAATATATCTTGCGGACATGAAGATGCTTCCAAGTACACATCCCCATGTACATGAACAATTCTTGAATGGAAATCATTCCGTAAGTCGCTCAGACCATCCATTCAATCAAGTGTGGACAGATATGGCCTTAGAGCAATCGATTAATTTGGATTCCAAAAGGCGAGGTGGTATTATTGGAATAACACAAAAGCCAGGAGCTCTGGATAGGTGGTTTTTAACTAGCCACGAGAGGGCAGCCATAACAATGGTCACAAAGCAAATGTGTGGGTTACAAGATAGTCACATGTTTGGAGTACATAAGGAAATGGGGACTAATCGAATGAACAGGGATGAAACCGATGTGCAGAAGATACTTTCGATGTTCTCATCAGATATAATAACCAATCCCTTTAATATTGCGGAAAACGACAACAGCGAGTGTCTTCCGCTTGTAAACATTGCAACTGGCGTGGTATTGCCTAGTGAAATCACCAAGAGACTTGTTTCCGCCTGTGACATTGGTAAGGAGATTATGGAAAATTTTGTTCAGGAGCGGCTGGACACTAACACGAGAAGCTTTTGGGACACGTTGCCACACTTAAAACTTAAAACATTTGCCAGCCTAGCACAGAAGAAAAAACTCAAAACAAATGATGAAAAAATTCACAATGTGAGATCTGACCGCGAACTATTTGGTCAATTAATTATTGCCGCAAGGTCCAGAGATGATGATTTAAAACTAGTGATGACGTATGAACTGTCTGCTGTTCCACTATCATTGTCACATACGGATGGGACTCTAAGAAAGAATGTGAAAAGTGTTTTGTTAAGTGAACTAGAAAAGGAAGTAAATGTTGATGGACGGCTTCCACCTGTTGACAAGACAGGCGCAACAGCTTATGTAGTAGATGGCATGGCAATTGTGCAAATGGTTAAAACTGGAGGTACGTCTACATTTGGAGAATTGGCTGATAAATACTGGCACATCTTTACAGTTCCACTGAATCAAGAAGACTGCAACAGAGTAGATATAGTTTTTGACAGATATGATAGACTGGAATCTCTCAAAGCGGAAGAGCGGCTAAAGCGTGGGTCATCAACAGCATTGGAAGTAAAGATTGCTGGAGAAAATACTCCCGTTCCAAAGCAATGGGCCAAGTACATCAGCAATCCAAGCAACAAAAGTAACCTGGTTGCATTTCTCAGCAAGCGGTGACGTGATACTGGTCCAAATATGCTATCCGCCGACAATTGCGTCATTCTTGCTGGTGGCTTTAATGATGGAATGGATGTTGTTGTCATTTCAGCGAACAATTCGTCGTATTTGGAAGAACTTCGATCAGATCATGAGGAAGCAGATACGCGTATGATGTTGCACGCGCTACACGCTTCAAAAGACCACATGCGTGTTGTTATACAGTCTCCTGATACAGACGTGGCAGTACTTAGTATATATACGTATTGTTCGCTTCACTGTTCTGAACTATGGTTCCGTACGGGCACAAAGGACAAATTGCGATACATACCAATACATACAGTTGCTCAAGTACTGGGCCCAGCTATCTGTCTGTCTTTGCCTGGGTTTCATTCTCTTACAGGTTGTGATAGCACTAGTGCATTATTTGGAGTCGCTAAGAGAAAAGCATTCAATCTCTTAAAGTCATCTGAATGTCATCAGCTTAGCTTAGCCCAACTCGGCGAACATGTTGACTTATCACCGAATACTGCAATTCTATGTGAGAAATTTGTCTGTGAGTTGTATACCACCAGGGATGTGGGAAAGACAGCTGATGAAACCCGTTATTGGCTCTTTTGTCAAAAGAGACAAAGAAATGAAAATCTTCCACCTACATCAAATAGTCTAAAGCATCACACCGAAAGGGCCAATTTTCAAGCTCTTGTTTGGAGACGTTCATTGCAAGCTGTTCAGAATCTTCCATCTCCAAATGGACATGGCTGGAGTATAGTGGATGGTCTACTCAAGCCTGTTCTAATGTCAAAGGATCCTGCTCCATTTGGATTAATTGAACTCACATCATGTAGATGTCAAAAGTCTGCCTGCAAAAGAACAGATCTCTGTCAATGCAAGGCTAACAATCTACTCTGCACTGAAGCATGCCTTTGTATGGGAGGTGAAATGTGTGACAATGTTCAGCATACAATTGTCGAAGATGACTCTGACACAGATGAGTAACATTCTCTCATTTGCTCACGTGATAGATATGTCCTGCCAGCTTGTGTAGACATGCACTGCATGTCAGTTAAAAGTTTAATTATGAAAAATGTAGAAAACATGGGCATTGTTGTAGCTAAGGTATTGCTAGTCACAAGAAGACCTAAGTGCCCCAATATGTACAAAGCAACATACGGGTGTCTTAAACGAGGTTGATTATGTATAAATCTGCGATATACGATCACTCCTTTCCATTTTGGTTAAGATTGTATTGATATAACATGCGCTTAAGTTTGTGAAAAATATACAATTGTGAAAATTGTTTGAGAGCTACATTCAACACCTACTGTAAATGGGCTTCTCACGGGTTAGTGATACCACAATTTTCTTGTACAACACGGCTCAGAATATACCCAAGACATCGGTCTAGCATAATATAGAGACAAACCGTCTGAATACTGGGTGTGCTACGAAACCATTCAAGAAAATTTCAGTCTGCTCAGTGAGTGTCCATTTAGAGACCAAGACGACTATTCTTGAAAATTTAAAGGGGTAACTACTTATCAAACTGCTTGCAATACAGCTCATAAATAAGTTAACATGTTTCCAAAACAGAGACATGTTAGTACAATTTTGAACATGATTTAAGAAATGTTCTGTTGAATGATTTGAACATAATTGTAAGCAATGTCTTCCAAAAATTATTTTTAGCTGTATTGTAATTAAATATCCAACATGTTTCATCTTGTTCTCTTTTGAGAGGGCAGATTTCTTGTAATTCTGAATAAAACTCACTCCCGATGATTCTTCTGTAGGTGGCTCATTCTGTTCCCATGCCATTACCCAGACAACGGAAGCTTCCTGACCCACTCGAAAAGAAGACAAGCAAGTCTGAATCGGAAGAGGAGAGTGAAGCTGAGGAGTTGGATGAAAAAGTTGATAACAAAATAGCTGATGAAGAGGTGAAGACGAAGAAGACGAGTGAAGAAGAAATCGAGGAGAAAAAGAAAGGGAAGAAAGGTGTGTACAGTAAAGCTCAGAAATAACTTAAAATTATTTCCAAAACAAAATCAAATGTACTCGTAAATATTTTGAATATAATTGGATCGGAAAGCATTGCTACCTAAATTCTAAATATTCAATAGACCATTTCCTAAATCATGTTTAAAATTCTACTAACTAGCAATCGTTTCTGTCTTGGAAACATACTGACTTATTTATGAGCTGTACAGTTATATATCAAGTACAGACAACCCTGTGTATTCAGACCACCTGTGTGTTATGACCACAAGTATTGGGTTTCTCTAAGACAGATCCTCCCAGAACCCATGTCTTGTTAATCCCTTAACCATCTGACTGCTGCAAGCCACCAGACAATACTTGCATTGGATAATAACTCTGGGCCTGCTGAATATTTTGAAAACAATTTGACTGAAAGTTGTTGGTGGCTTAGCCACCGACAGCTTTCAGTCAAATTGTTTTCAAAGTATTCAATAGATCCAGACTTAGAGCCTGGAGAAAATGTAGTCTGCAGAAAAAAGAAGACAGTTACGGGTCACGATTGGTAAAAAAAATTGCAGATTTTGCTTACTGAATGTCCATAAACGGGTCAAGAAAGTATTTCTTACCACTGGAATGGCTGTCAGTATTATGCTCATCTTGCCGCTAAAATACTAAAATTGCCATAGCTCAAAATATTATAATATAATCACCTTCTTGTCGTGTTACTGCATACTAACTCTTGTCTCGCCCGTGGCCTTTGGTAGAAGACTCAATGGTAAGTCTGCTTTTAGCAAATTGTCTAAGTTGGGTTTTTTCGGGATTGCCATCTGCCCACATTTTAATTGCTATTTTTTAGGATTGGTTGGCACTCTTCGAAGTAAGCTTTGATGTATGCTTGGCTATGCTGTTAGGAACTTGTGTGATGTCATTGAAATCACAAGCAATGTCACTGTGACCTTAGTACAAAACTATGTTTTCAATATTACGTTTTTGTGTTGAGAAAAAAATCATCTTATATTTCAGGATTGGTTGACTTCAAAGGAGACCACAAACAAGAATTTGATTTCAATAAAAAAAATACCAAGAATAAAGTTTTTTATCGTATTTCATGAATTAAAAGGAATTTTACATATTTTCACAAACTCCATCACAGTTAAAATTTTGGTTAATGTCATAAATTTTGATACCCCATAAAATTTCTGGCATGGCGTCGTCCCGTGAATCGCCAAGCACATGCATTCAGATTACGCCACACAAGTTTTAGGATGAGAATACTGGCGTCGAATACAGGTACAAAGGTGGCCGTCAGCTCAGATTCCAGTACTAGTTTAACAACTGTGAGTGTTTCTCTTACATCTCATTCATATACAAAATGTTTTTCGTATGATGATGTACTACTACAACAATCATTGACACGATGATGTACTACTACAACAATCATTGACACGATGATGTACTACTACAACAATCATTGACACGATGATGTACTACTACAACAATCATTGACACGATGATGTCACTACTACTACAATCATTGACACGATGATGTACTACTACAACAATCATTGACACGATGATGTACTACTACAACAATCATTGACACGATGATGTCACTACTACAACAATCATTGACACGATGATGTCACTACTACAACAATCATTGACACGATGATGTACTACTACAACAATCATTGACACGATGATGTCACTACTACAACAATCATTGACACGATGATGTCACTACTACAACAATCATTGACACGATGATGTACTACTACAACAATCATTGACACGATGATGTACTACTACAACAATCATTGACACGATGATGTCACTACTACAACAATCATTGACACGATGATGTACTACTACAACAATCATTGACATGATGATGTACTACTACAACAATCATTGACACGATGATGTCACTACTACAACAATCATTGACACGATGATGTACTACTACGACAATCATTGACACGATGATGTACTACTACTACAATCATTGACACGATGATGTACTACTACAACAATCATTGACACGATGATGTCACTACTACAACAATCATTGACACGATGATGTACTACTACAACAATCATTGACACGATGATGTACTACTACAACAATCATTGACACGATGATGTCACTACTACAACAATCATTGACACGATGATGTACTACTACGACAATCATTGACACGATGATGTACTACTACTACAATCATTGACACGATGATGTACTACTACAACAATCATTGACACAATGATGTACTACTACAACAATCATTGACACGATGATGTACTACTACAACAATCATTGACACGATGATGTACTACTACAACAATCATTGACACGATGATGTCACTACTACAACAATCATTGACACAATGATGTACTACTGCAACAATCATTGACACGATGATGTACTACTACAACAATCATTGACACGATGATGTACTACTACAACACTCATTGACACGATGATGTCACTACTACAACAATCATTGACACAATGATGTCACTCCGCAATTCTCATGTGAAATTAAAGAAAAGGACTGTGATGAAATTTAATATTTAGGAATTCGAAAATAGGCAAATGTTATATTTTATTTGTATTTAAATTATACAGAAGCATCACTTGGCATGCTTGAGCCCGTTTCTGTTTGTGTCCCCTGTTCAGAATTTGTTTAAAAGTCATTGCTTTCTTTGCTAAAATGAACCACAGGAATTTAACTGGAACTATAAAATATTTACATATATCACTTCAATGTTACTACACCTGATCAACAACTTCTTCTGAACCGTTAAGAGAGATATATACTCCGTTGAATATTTAAAAATTAATTTTCATCGGGGCCATTACTACCAGTGTCACCAGCAGCTTCTAGTCAAATTATATATGAAGTATTCAATAACTTCACATTACTATTCATATGTGGGCTGGTGGCTTGTTAAAGGTAAATTATCAATGTACTTTAAATCATAAATTATTAATAAACTTCTGTATTAATTATTGTATGGTTTTTCCATGAATATATATATTTGAGTTGTTACGCTCAAGGGCCTATGGCCTATTGTGGCAAATAAACATCTATCTATCTATACACCTGTGCAAAAGTTAAGCACCACCCTATTTTTACGCACATGCGAGGGTATATTCATGTGCTATGAAGAAAGCAATAGCATAAACATCTATGTACCCATCCATCTTAGTGCAAGAGGTAATAATGCAACTAGAGGAATGCTGATTATGATGGTGGGGAAACACTGTATGTTTTTGTTTGAACTTGAAAACGAGGCCTGAATATGGTTACGTTGACACAACTGACAACTATTGCCCTACAGTTGACACACGTGGCTAGATTGTCATTAATGGTGTCTGAAAACGAAGTTTAACATCTGTGCACGAGTTTGAGACTGTCATTATTAATACCGGGTATATCCACCTTGTGCCTGGATGACGGCCTGGACACGACGTCTCATGCTGGTCACCAACCAACTGATACGCCATTGTGGTATTCGTTGCCATTCAAGATGGAGTGCGTCTGTTAATTCCTGTAGGTTCTGCACAGGAGGATCCCTCCTTCTCACCATGTTTCCCAGAATGTCCCAGATATGCTCAATAGGGTTCATGTCAGGGCTCCTTGCTGGCCATGGTAGGGTTTCGATGGCATTCTGGCGGAGGTATTCATGCACAGCTCTAGCACAATGTGGTCGGGCGTTGTCATCCATGAATATAGGGTGGGTTCCAGGTGCATGATTTACAAAATGAGGGACCACAACTCTATCCAGTATGGAATCTTGATATCTTTGTCCATTTAGTGTTCCAGGTACAGTCAACAGATCCAGCTTACAATCAAATGAGATGCACCCCCATATCATAACGGAACCTCCACCAAATGGAACTTCTTCCATGATGTTACGTTGGTCGTACGCCGTGCGTCTGGACCTCCATACACGAGTTCGACCATCTGTGGCATGAAGCAGGAACCAACTTTCATCGGACCAGTGTACCCGTCTACAGGATCTCATGTTCCAGTGTCTTCTTTCGTTGCACCACCTCAGACGCTCCTCTTTGTGGTGTGCAGTGAGGAGAGGACGTCTGACAGGTCTCCTAGCTTTCATTCCAGCAGCATACAGTCTCCTTTTGACGGTAGACATTGACACTCTATTGCGCGTTTCCCATTGCTGGCTGAGCACTCTGCTGTTGGTGAATGGAGATCTCCTAACAAGGCGTACTAGGGCTCGATCATCACGGGCAGTAGTCTTCTTCGGTCTTCCAGATCTAGGCATGTCCTTCACCTCGTTAGTTTGCCCATGTTTTACAGTATGGTTAATGTTCAGCTGTCTGCCAATCTCTCTGCATGACATACCAGTGGTATGCATGCCTATGATTTGCCATTTCACACGATCACTTAACCTTCGTCTTGCCATAACGGTTCACAATCAAGAGCTAATTCTCTCTGTACAAATAAACCACGGTCATGAACACAAAATTCCTAATCTTGTCGCCTAAATCTGTATGTAATGTTCTACACCTCAAACTGGACTTTTACATAACTGAACACGTGTGCTGTTTCCCGCCACGCACGGACATCAAGCGGCGTGAAGTCATGCATGCATGTGCATTTCGTACTTGGAATTATGTCAGCTAACGCGGGGACAAAAAGTATGGCAGCCTAGTTGTACCATCATGTATCTACGTTCTATTGTTTTTGCTGGTGCTTAACTTTTGCACAGGTGTATATATAAACTCTCCAGGACTAGCAAAATAAACAATTATCGTAAATTAATGGTAGTGGGAATTCTGTGGCAAATTGCACAGATTCTTAAAGTAATCCTTCTACGACGTCATTTAATTGTCAAGTTTTTGCAACGAAGACCTTGGTATTTTTTTTTTACTCAAAATATAAAGAATTTGCCTCGCAGCTGCCATTGGTAACGACGGCTTCCTTCATGACTTTGGAAATTAATTTCAAAATGTTAGACAGCTTTGCTGCCTTGGTGGCTTGAAATTGATCTCTAGAGATTTCATCAGTGAAAGGGTTAAACGATACCCTGCTACAGTACAGCTCAGAAATAAGACTAACATGTTTCCAAAACTAAAATAAAAACAGGTTAGTAAAATTTTGAAAATGATGTAATTAATGTTCTGTTGAATATTTTGAACATAATTTTGATGGGACGACATTGCTGCCTGAAGCCCGGTTTTCGTGATGAGATTAATCTGATCAGATTTGTCGAATTCGATAAAATCTGACTGTGTAAACATAAACTCTGATGTCTGTTGTCTGAAGTCAGGTTAAATTTCTTCAGATTTTGCCCTCATCAGCCAGCAAGCAAAATGGATGCGTCCGTGTCACTGAATGTGGGTTGATTTTAATGAGAGGTTCATAATTGAATGGCAGAAGGAGATTTGTTCGTGTGGCTCGTTAAGCCCACTTTATACAATTAAACGGAGCAGCCAGACGGCGATACTGTCCATACCGGGCATGCAATATTGCCTGCTACCACCATTGGCAATGCTAATTACGTCATATTTTTTCTTCAGATTTTTCTGTCAGATTTTTCCGTCAGATTTTTTCACCAGATTTTTTTCATCAGCTTTGTCTGACAGATTAATCTGATCATGTAAACGCTCTTCAGATTCATGCTACGGCATCAAATTTTTGCTTCAAATTTGTCTGTCAGATTAATCGGATCATGAAAACCGGGGGCATCAATCTCTTCCAATCTAATTATGTTCAAAATATTCAACAGTACGTATTATTTTGTTTTTGAAACATTAAGTTATTTACACGCTGTACTGTTTGAATGAAATGTGTTGATCAGGAATGTTTTATCAAGGAAATCTGCAGTCCATCCTCCTATCTGTTTGTCTGTTTAATTCTAGCTACGAAGACATCTCTATTGGGGGGTATCTTTGGAAAGAAGAAAGTGCAATTGTCTGATGATGAAAAGGATGAGGATGATGATGACAAAGATGAGGAGATTAATGATAAAGACAATGACAGTGAAGAAAGTGAGAAGAAGAAAGGAGAAATGACGGACAATAAATCAAAAGATGACAATAATAAAATAAATGATAAGAAAAATAAAGCACTTATAAAATCTAAAAATAAAAAAGAAGCCAAAAAGAAAAAGATGAAGAAGAATAAGGAGAATGGTGAGGAGGAGAATGATGATGAAGATGATGAAAATGAAGAAAAGGACGGTAAAAAAGGTTAGTGTTGAAAGTGAATGATAAGTTTACAGACAGATACTGATGACAAAGAGGTTATTAGTCAACACGAATGATGCCAACTAATAACAAGCAACCATTTCACTGCCGCAATACGGGGGATCCACTTCTAGCACTGCCCCGCCTCCACTCTTTTATGTGTGTTGGAATAGATTTATATATTTTGAACCCTTAATTACCAGAATATAAATTTTAACGTAACTCTACATGTAAGCTGTTGAATATTTTGAAAATAATTTGACTGGGAGCTGTTATAGGCAGCAATGGCTCCCAGTCAAATTAGTTTCAAAATATTAAACAGAATGTTTATTAAATTACATATCCATCAGACATACAATTCATACACTTGACAGACTTTTTGATCTTCAGTGCAGAGTTATAATACGGCATGATGATTGTGACGTCAGCATGCACGTCATGTAATGGACCAAATTTCAATTTTTAGCTATGCCCCACCCATCCCTAGCTAAGCTCCAACCAGACCTCGCCTTGTTGGGATTGATTTAATTCCCAAATGCCCTCGCTATCAATTTCCTGAAAATTATACAAGGAAGCCCTGAAAACTATACAAGGAAGCCCTGAAAACTATACACGGGAAGCTGTTGAATATTTTGTAACTAATTTGACAGCGCCCAGTCAAATTAGTTTCAAAATATTCAACAGAATATTTATTAAATAGTAAAGACATACACAATTTGTACAACAATGCATAGCTTGTCTTCAAATATGTGTTCGTGACGTACTTATCGACATCATTCATGACATCATTCATTATGATGTCATTGTACACATCACTTAGTTGATTATGATGTCATATGATGGATGGATACTCTGGAAAGGTGAATTGATTATTGTGTCATGCACTTGAGTGACAGCACAGACCCATCCATTGTTATTGTACATATGATTGATATAGCTGAGCAAGTGGAGCCACTGGATGAATCCAGTTTTAGCTGTGCCCCGCCCATCTCTAGCTAAGCTCAAACCACACTTTGCCTGTGTTGGGATCGATCGATCCCTGCACTCTGAATCTCAATTTCCAGAAAACTACAGGTAAACTGTTGAACATCTCTTGAAACTGATTTGACTAGGTGCTGTTGCTGCCTATGGAAAATTAGTTTCAAAGTATTCAACAATGTTTACAAAATAGTAAAGATATACAATTTGTGCAACTTGATCGACTATTAAGCATTTATGACGGACTAAATCGTGTCATTCATGATGTAGTTGATTACGACATCAGCCTACATGTGACACTGTTGATTATGAGGCCATATGATTGACTGAGAAACTGGATTTGTCCATTGTGCAGACACGTGCTTGCAGCATGATTTGACAGAGATATTCCTCTGATTAACGCTCAGTTCTACACAACAGATACAACAAATTTCATCATCACACACACAAATATTTTACAAATAATTTGATTGGAAACTCTGTTAAATTAGTTTCGAAATATTCTACTGCTTACTTTTATAGCAATAACAGGTGATGTAATGTGTAACCGTCTGTCCGCTGAATTTCTGCAGACTACATTTTCCATGGGGCTTTAACTCTGGATATGCTGAATATTTTGAAAACAATTTGACTGAAAGTTGTTGCTGGCTAGGCCACCAACAACTTTCAGTCAAATTGTTTTCAAAATAATCAGCAGGTCAACAGTGATTGCCAATTGAAATTAATGTTTGGTGGCTTACAGCATTCACACAGGTAATGTATAAGATTATTGTAAGTAAGTTACATTTCACTGTTTTAGGGCCAAAGAAGAAAGGAAATGTTAAAAAGGAATCCAAGCAAAAGGGCAAAAAGAAATCTAAGACAGAAGATGATGAAGATGATGAGGAAAGTGATGATGATGACAAGAAGAAGAAAAAGAAGGACAAAGATAAAGGGAAGAAGGACAAAGAGAAGAAAGATTCATCATCAGAATTGAGAGATGAAGAGAATGAGGTGAGTGATGTCTCAATAGTCAATCTAGTACTGTGTGATTATTGCTTTGAGTGATCACGTGATCGATTATTTCAGAATAATTGTGATCACAGATTAATCAGTCTGGGTACAGCTTACCAAGGGATAACAACAAAGGCTTATAAGTGAGGAAAACCACAATGGTATATAGAAATGTACATTTGCAGGCAAAAAGAAGAGTATTTTTGAAAATGTTTTACTGGAATGCCTGGTTCGATGCTCGAGCCGGTCATTCAAGTGATACATTTTCAAAAATACTCTTCTTTTGCCATGTACCTGGACATACATTCATTGAGCACAATGTAAATTTTCATGACCGATCTCAATATACAGTAATTAAAAGGTAGGTTTTCAAATAGTTTATGCATAAACTTTAGTCACGATTGTTATATTATTTAATTTTTAATCATTTAAATTCAAGATTTAAAAAAGTATCAATTTTTTATTTCATCATGTAATCACGCAAGCCTAATTCAATCATCAGGTTCCATGACTACACATGTTAATCTGTACAATAATTGAGAGTGAACTGCTAAATGAATCGTCATCAAACTTCGCTGGTTGTCCTTGAGGTCACAATGTTAAATATCATGCTGACTCAACTCGAGTTCTATTGAATAGATCTTCATCAGAACTTGGTCCGCGTGTTGCACTTGTTGAAATAATGATTTTATTGTTCAATGGTCAAGCTTGTTGTAACCTAATTACAGAAATTTGTTGAGGTCAAGTCTTGATGTTAGTTCATTATAGTGTTAACACCACATGTGTTGTGGAGCCAACATCAAATATTGTGCTAGTGTTAATAGTGTTAGTGTTAACATCACACACACACACACACCCCCCCCCTCCCCCCCCCTCACCACTTTGTCTTAATTGACACCTAGCTTCTTATCAAATAAAGGACTATATAATTATCTGTAACAAATGGATTTTTCCAAGTACAATATTGACTAACAGTGGCTGCATATTGGTCAGCGTAATGAAATTTTTCTTGATCAGTGCATACATATAATTGATAAACAACCTTAAATATTACATTTTAATTGATTTTAACCATTGAAATTGATGTGTCTCGATTTCTGGACAACCGTACAAGAAATTTGTTGAATATTTTAAAAACTAATTTGACTAGAAGCTGTTGGTGATATGGTCTCAGTTAAAATTAGTTTCATAATATTTGACAGAATACTCCATACATCATAAAAACATTTGTCATTGGTTAACCCTTACCACTCTGATGTCAATGTTCTATGTTATTCTACTGTGTCAATAGCAAAGAAACTGGTGTACATTTTTCAACAGTTTTGGTGGACGATGTTGCTGTCTATGACAGCACCATCTTCCACCAAATTTGTTGAAAAATGAACACCAGTTCATCTTTTAATTTGATTAAATTAAAATTAAATATTTATTACTTAAGCTGTAGGTGTTAGTATTTGGAGGAATCAAGTTTTAGCTATGCCCCGCTCATCTCTAGCTAAGCTCCATCCATGCTGTTCCCGTGTTGGGATCGATCAATCCCTGAACACCCTGACTATCAATTTCCAGAAAACTATACCTGTAAGCTGTTGAATATTCTGCCTATATATGGCAGCAACAGTGCCCAGTAAAATTAGTTTCAAAATGTTCAACAGCATGTTTCTTAAGTAGTAAAGACATGCAATTCGTACAACAATGCTTAGCCCATCATCAATTAAACATTTGTGACGAACTTACCTATGTCATTCATGACATCATTGATTATGATATCATCCCACCCGTGACGTAGTTGATTATAACATCATATGAATGTTGGATAAACTAGAAAGGTCCATTGGAATAGGAATAAAATCATTCCTAATATCTTTGTGTATGTGTAGTCTCTAACGCTGTCTGTCACCCGATGAGAATCTGTTATCGCCTAATGTGCACCTGTCCTGTGATTGGCTGAATTGTTTTTGACGATGGGGTTTCTTTCCCGAGCAATATGACGAGACCTGCTGCATTTACAGCTGTGATTGGTTTGCATTTTATAACAATGACATTCCTTACCAGTGTGACTTCACACATAGTGCGATGCGATGTCGTACTACTATTATGATGTCACGCTCTATTTCCCAACAATCAATCATGGTGTCAAATTTTCTAGACAGAGATGGCAACCATTTACAGTGTCACTACAGAGATAGACTGGATTCCGACTCATCATGTCTATGAAGTGGAGTTTGTGTAACAGTCTATAGTGAATGTGCTCATATGTTGAGCACTCATTGTCGTGATTAATGCTGGATGGCAGCTCCTCATTCTCTCATGTAAATATTTGTGATGATATCAGAATGAACACACTGTAATAACATTGTTATACTCTGTGGCCTCTAGGATGAGAAGAAATCTGATACAGAACAGACAGAGAAGAAGAGTCCAGAAGTGGCAAAGGTCGAAGAAAAACCAAAAAAGGTAATATGCATATACCGTAAAACGCTCATTAGTAACCACAGCTTCTAATAGGACAAGTGCTCTAAATTACTTAAATCCAAACCTCTCAGAAAGGGTGTTCTTTATTAGGTATATTTCAAGAAAAAATTGGAAAAATCGCATGAAAATAGAACACATTTTCACGCTAGAAAATCTTACCATTTTACGCCTGTGCTTTATGTATACCTTACATGCCTTATACCCATCATCGCGGGAGTGAAATTATTAATCGGGATCGCCTAGATATTGCGCATACTTTAATAAACATTGTTTATTTCATCAAAATTAATCAAAATTTTAATATAAAATGTCATCGAGAAAAAATAGAAATCATGTGATTTATCAGCTTCCGCTTATTGTCTCCCTTTGTAGGACGAGTTTAGGTCGTTACTCGAGTAGCGCGAAGATGCTAATATTAGTACCCGGGTAGAGACTTGCTCAATCCACATATATAGGAGGGGAACTTCGAGTAGCTACGAGAGTGACGGCGTAAACTCATCCTATCGCGGAAGCTGATTAATACTCGGTAGAATCATCTGCATTTGACGGACCTAATATACTGGACCCTGGAACTCAGAATCTACCATATATATATATATATATATATATATATATATATATATATATATATATATATATATATATATATATATGTATATATAATCATTACTAGATGGTAACCGAGTATTATACATTCAATCTGATATTTGGTACCCATTAAAATAGCTATTTTCCGTTGATAGTTGTAGCATGTAGTCATGCAAGGAAGTTACATAATTTGGATGTTATTTCTATGAAGTTATTGCCAAAAAAAATTTCTGTTTTAATTTAACATTTATAAGTTATTTAACTCACAAATTTTTTTTTATTTACACAAACTGCTGAAATTTGGATGCAACTTTTATTAGATACATTTGCTGTTTTAAAACTGCTAAGAAATTAGGATGGATCAACCTCGAAAATAGGCATGGGACTTCTATTAAGGATGTGGTTATTATTAGGTGATATACGGTAGATCCAGAATTTGATCCGATCCAAATCTGGGTCATTTTATGCAGATCACAGCCAATGTCTGGAAGTGCTCTTGCACAGTACAGTCTTTTGTTGTGTTAAAATTTGATGCAAATTGGATATGTAGCTTTGGAGATACCGCTACAAACACCCTCCCCCCCCCCCCCACGCACGCACGCACGCACACACACACACACACAAGGACCGGGCGGGGGTAGGGGGTAGTTATCTTCCCCAGACCTAGTCCTATAAACCTATGAAGTTTAAAACCAATCCGACAAATATGAATTGTCCAGAAACTATTCTGCGGCCCGCCCGACTGTACAGTGCCATTACATAATATTGAGTCAAATTGTTTGGCGGGTATAAAGAGATAATTATGTCTCTTAAATGTGGAAGTTAAATATGTCACAAAATACATAGCCATTTTTCGTGATTTTAACATCCTAATTCTCCTAGCAAATTTCACGTTAATCCGGTCATCAGATTTGTCAAAATTTAATTATTTTCATGCAGCGGATCCAAATTTTTTAGATAAACACACATCAAGAGTTGACATAACATTAATTGTAAACGATAATATTTTCAAAAAAATAATCATTGAAAAATGAAATCCTGACACAGCACCTTCCATTAATATGTCCACTGAGAAAGATTTGCAAGTGCTGGTTCAAAACTCTTCAAGGTTGTCTGGACAAGAAACTTACTGAATTTCAAATATTTCAGGGAATATAACTCTGGGGAATACAAACAGATTTTGCGGAAACAATCACACATTGTATCCATCAATCAAATAAGAAGTGCAGTCAAGTCCAGCAGTCTGGCAGCAACCATATCTTTAACAAAATTTAGTCTGTTAGGGGCCATAACTCTAGCGTAAATAGATAGATTTCAGAAAAACTACATCATTGAACTGCGCTTCCATATAATATATCAACTGTGAGTGTAGGTTCAGATTTCTTCAAGATCTGGGTGGAGCAAGACAATTTTGATAAATTTTTATAAATGGAGATAACTCGGGCAAATATGAAGAAAATTTAAAGAAACGGAATCATAGCACTGCGTATTGAAGTAATATGAGCAGTGAAAACAAATTGTGAGCATAGTTTCAAAACTCTTCGAGATCTGGCCGGAAAAAGACAATTTTGATGAAGTTTACATTTTCCAGGGGAGATAAATCTGGGAAATATACATGGATTTTAATGAAAAAGGCACATGAACATCTTCAGGTTGTGCTGGTAACATTTACAAACTTTCACAGGAATCTCAACTAAACTTTTGGAGTTGCCTTGACAAGAAATGATTGGCAGAAATAGATAGACAGACTAACAGACAGAAAGACATTCTCAACAGACAGACGGATGGATATACATTTAAGGCAAGCACATGCACATCTTCACGTGGTAAAGGCAAAACTTACCAAGTCTCAAAGCAACTGTAACTAAACTGTAGGAGTTGCCTTGACAAGAAATGATTAGCTGAAATAGATAGACAGACTGACAGACAGAAAGACATTCTCAACAGACGGATAGATTTATATATATAAGGCGAGTACATGTATGCACATCTTCACGTGGTAAAGGTAACACTTAACAAGTTTCAAAACAACTGTAACTAAACTGTAGGAGTTGCATTGACAAAGCATGATTAGTAGAGACAGGCAGACGGATGGTCATTCTGGCCATACATGGGCATACAGGCGAAACTGTAAAAGGAGTTGCGTTGACAAAAAATGTTTATCAGAGATGGATGGACAGACATTTGGGACAGATGGATGGACATACAGATAGCACATACACATTGTCATGTGGTAATGATAACACTTAACAAGTTTCAAAAGAATCGTAACTAAACTGTAGGAGTTGCATTGACAAGAAATGATTGGCAGTGATGGACAAGAATGCAGACAGACAGACAGACATTCTGGACAGATGGGTGGACATACAGGTATCTGGACAGCACATGCACATCTTCAGGTGGTAATGGCTAGCTTTACCAAGTTTAATAAGAATTGTAAATTATCTTCTGTAAGAGGAGATGTGTTGACAAGAAGTGGATGGACATGATGATCACTATCCTCCAGACTGGGGTGATAAAATGTCAGCACTAACATTAGCTAGAATTAATCATGATCTTACCCTAATTTGTTCTGATGTGTTGGGATTTTGCATCAGTCTTTACACTGAACATAATTGACCTATCAGCCTCAAGGTCAGACTGGCTGCAGTGGCTGGTATCATTAGTGTTTACCTGTCAGCATTCGTTTCGTTGATCGATAAACCATCTTTTCTAAAATCAGTGATATCCTGAAATGTCTCTGGTACTTAACACAACGTTTTTATAACTTCTAGTATGAGTTATAATGTATACATTAAGCATAGGCATAAGATGGTAAGATTTTCTAGCGTGAAAATGTTTTCTATTTTCGTGCTATTTTTAGTATAATTTTTTTTCAATTTTTTCCTGAAATATGCCTAATAGAAGTCGCCCCCTTTCTCAGTTCGGATTTAAATAATTTACAGCCCTTGTCCTATTAGAAGCCGTGGTTATTAATGAGCGTTTTATGGTATCTATCTATCTATCTATCTATCTATCTATCTATCTATCTATCTATCTATCTATCTATCTATCTATCTATCTATCTGTCTATCTATCTCAGAAATACTGGTCCTATTTGGCTCTAATTTTAGCACAAGAAAGGTTGTCACTGTACACTAGGATTCAATAACTTTGTGTGTGATATAAAATCCCCAGAAAATCTGAGATTCCAGAAAATCCAGAAGATCTACAGAATCAGGCGGGTGAGCGTTTGTAATCTTGCTCTTGTTATTTAATTAATTAGCTATTGCGGGAAATTATGCACCCAAAAGCCAGTCATCATTATATCATGTAAATGTTACTATATATTAGAGCGATGCATTTCTAGCTAGCCCCATTTCTAGATAGTCCCATTTCTAGCTAGGCCCATTTCTAGCCTGCCCCATTTCTAGCCAGCCCCATTTCTAGCCAGCCCCATTTCTAGGTAGGCCCATTTCTAGCCAGCCCCATTTCTAGCCTGCCCCATTTCTAGCTAGCCCCATTTTTAGCCAGCCTCATTTGTAGCTAGCCCCATTTTTAGCCAGCCCCATTTGTAGCCAGCCCCATTTCTAGGTAGCCCATTTCTAGCTGGCCCCATTTCTAGCTAGGCCCCACCCATTTTTACGCATGTTGGAATCAGTTTGAAACTGAGACAGTAACTGTACACCCAGGTAGGTCATTGAATATTATGGCCCCCCCCTCCCATATAGATATATGGGGGATATATAGCATTTACTTTGTCCGTCTGGTCGTACATCCATCTGGTGGGATAACTAACTCTACTGGGGTGACCTTCACCAATCTTGGGTTGGAGGTTGGTTTTGGGTGTCCCAAGAACCCTTATCGACTTTGGTGTCAAACAGTCATGGTAATGGTGACCCAATTAATGACATTAGATTGCATTTCTGGATGATAACTAAAGTTCTGTTGAAGGGATCTTTACCAATCTTGGGTGGGAGCGTGTCCTTGGTGGTCCAAAGAACCGTATCGATTGTGGGGTCAATGGTCAAGGTCACAGTGACCCAATTAATGACCATAGATTATATTTCTCTATGATAACTCGAAGGGATCTTTACCAATCTTGAGTGGGAACTTGTCTTTGGTGTTCCGAAGAACCCTATCAATTTTGGGGTCACATGGTCAAAGTCATGGTGACCCAATTAATGAAGTTAGACTTAATTTCCAGATTATAACTGAAGTTCTATTGAGGGGAGTTTCGGCTTAATAACAATGTAGTTGGTTGTGTTTTATCTCTTTGGGGAGTGAAGCCTGATGCTTGATCTCGCTTGTGAGACCAAAGTCTGAATGGTTTGAGCTTTGAATTTTCAGCTCCTTTTATACTCCCACATTTGGGACCCAGTTGTGGGCTATGACCAAATAAGGGCATGGCTACTTGCGTTTTTGGCGGTGTAGCTGTTTTGGCGGTGCATGGTGTCGGCGATTTTGTCGGTTCTGGCAGTGCGCCTGTTTGGTGGTGCCCATGAATTTTTGGCGGTGCACCACATTTTTGGTGGTGCCATGAAAATTTTGAGCGGTGCACCCATTGAGCACCATCGCTCAATTACCAATCTCTATAAAAGCGAAGGATATGACACCCCGGTAGCTACACACTTCAACCAACCAGAGCGCACAAGAAGCGACATACGCTTCAGAATGATACAGGTTCTAGCATCTGACCCAGCTGACACAGAATCACCATGGAGGAAACAAAAAAGAGTGCCACTGGATCCACCAGCTACACACAATGGAGCCAATCTGGATTAATATAGCAGGATAAAGGGCCACTCCTTTCCTGTATGGTGGTCAGAACACCAGGCCACTGGCCAGCACGTCGTTATTATCCTCCTATTGAGGGGATCTTTTGTCAATCCTGGGTGGGAGCTTGTCCTTGGTGGTCCGAAGAACCCTGTCACTTTTGGGGTCAAACAGTCAAATGTCACGGCAAACAGTTATTCTAGTGCAGCTAAGCGGTATATTATGACAGAGATATCATCATATGCTCAATGTATGACATATCTTATTGTGTGTGCTATGTTTCAGTCACGGACATGTACACTATTGTATGACTTATCTTATTGTGTGTGCTATGTTTCAGTCATGGACATGTACACTGTTGTATCACTTATCTTATTGTGTGTGCTATGTTTCAGTCACGGACATGTACACTATTGTATGACTTATCTTATTGTGTATGCTATGTTTCAGTCATGGACATGTACACTATTGTATGACTTATCTTATTGTGTGTGCTATGTTTCAGTCATGGACATGTACACTGTTGTATGACTTATCTTATTGTGTGTGCTATGTTTCAGTCACAGACATGTACACTATTGTATGACTTATCTTATTGTGTGTGCTATGTTTCAGTCACAGACATGTACGCACGCTATTGTATGACGTATCTTATTGTGTGTGCTATGTTTCAGTCACGGACATGTACACTATTGTATGACTTATCTTATTGTGTATGCTATGTTTCAGTCATGGACATGTACACTATTGTATGACTTATCTTATTGTGTATGCTATGTTTCAGTCACAGACATGTACGCACGCTATTGTATGACGTAGCTTATTGTGTGTGCTATGTTTCAGTCACGGACATGTACACTATTGTATGACTTATTTTATTGTGTGTGCTATGTTTCAGTCACGGACATGTACACTATTGTATGACTTATCTTACTGTGTATGCTATGGTTCAGTCACAGACATGTACGGTATTGTATGACTTATCTTATTGTGTATGCTATGTTTCAGTCACAGACATGTACGCTATTGTACGACTTATCTTATTGTGTGTGCTATGTTTCAGTCACAGACATTATGACAGAGATATGCTCAATGTATGACTTATCTTATTGTGTATGCTATGTTTCAGTCACGGACATGTACGCTATTGTATGACTTATCTTATTGTGTATGCTATGTTTCAGTCACGGACATGTACACTATTGTGATGCTTGCTGATTGAGAGCACTGTAATGAGATCACTGTAACAGTTAATCCTGGCTACAGATAGACAGGGATGATAGGAAGTCTGAAACACTCAGGGAGAAGATGCAACCCTTAGTTCATTAGTAACAAGACAAAGCAGAGCAACACTGCGCTAAGCATGTGATGACAGTCAGTGAAGACACACTTTTCAATACCCTGAATGCTAACAAGACACGTGTTTATATGCTAGAAATTCTAGCATGTGTGTGGAACAGCGACCTCAAAATGAGAGAAGCACGATTATCATAATTATTTGAACTCTTCACTTCCAAACTATAAATCAGTATATCATTTTATGATGCAATCTATTTTCAACCAATCAGATTTTGTCATTTGATGATGTCATCACTTCTCAACCAATCAAAGTTTGATATTTGATATTGACACTACTTCTTAGCCAATCAGTGTATTTGTTGTTTGATAATATAATGTATGGGTGTGCTTTTCAAAGCCAATAACTAGCGTCTGTATATCTGTAAACGCACTTATAAAATCACCTACATGTATGTATGCCTCCAGCAAGTGGGGATTAAATTCATTTGGTCTTAATATATAGGTCACTTTCCTGAGGAAATGGGCCAATAAACGATGGTCCTTTAACACAGATCAAGTTTCGACCATTTGTTTTGAACATTTTCAGCCCTGGCCCTTAAATACAGGTGGTCTGATAAGTGATTTTGACTATTCCAGGAGGGGGTGTCCCACTCCCATCAGTCGCGGGAAATCCCGCAGGAATGGTTTAAAATTTAGACGGGCTGAGACACAATTTCCTGTATTGTGAGTGATAAATAAGCAGATTTATTTGGGTTTCAAATTTTATATTTTTTATATATCTAATGTTTATATAAAAATAATTTTGCCCCATCCCATGCATTGTGGGATACACCCGTAAATCCGTCCCTGATATTAAGTCTATACATATGTCACGTCATCCGTTGTTCTTATGCTACCTTCCATTGACAAACATTTTACACTTGGCAAAGACAGAGTCAGTTTGAGATCATGTTTGCCCCTCAGTTGTCCATCCACTCATCAAACATGTGTCCGCATCTTTGCTCCATGCTTTATCTGGATTCGCTGTTTAACATCTCATACGTCATTAAATGAATAGCTGTGGTATTTGGTGTACAGATAACTAATCATAATTGATGTGACCCGTTGTTCATGGTCATCAAGGGTCAGTTTCTTGACCAGTGGATTAGTTATTTGACTGTTTTTAATCCTTTAATGGTCAAGCTGGCTAAAAATGGCTTCAGAAATGGTCTTGAGAAATGTCTACGGGCCAAGAGAAGAAATTTTGAAAATTTACCCAACAACTAGAATGGTCAGTTCGGATAACCAAGCCAGTCATTCCAGTGGTAAATTAAAAAAAAATAGTCGTCTCTTGACATGCAAATCGACATTCATTGAGAACAAATTTCTTTTCTTGTGGGGTCTTGACCATTAAAGTGTCAGTGAATGAGTTACAGGTCAGTCCTGAACTCACTCCAGAATACATTCTATAAGCTTATATTCAGATACGGTCATTAGCCAGGAAGAAATTAATGGAGGCTATTAATCTCATTACTAGCAGCACAACTTGAATTTCAATAAAACAGGATTCAAAGACAGTACATTTTAAGACTAACTTTGTTGACGTTGACGAGCTTTTGAACAGAAATGTGCTTCATAATGTTGTGCTTGACCTGATGAAGCACATTTATGTGTGAAAGCTCATCAATATGAACTAAATTAGTCTTAACCCTTACCACTCTGATGTCAATATTCTATCTTTTACTGTGTCAATATCAAAGAAACTGGTGTACATTTTTCAATGATTTTGCTGGAAGATGTTGCTGTCTATGACAGCACCATCACCCACCAAATTTGTTGGAAAATGTACACCAGTTCATCTTTTTTATTTAATTTGAAAATTTAAAAGTTTGACATCAGAGTGATAAGGGTTAAAAGGTACATGTACTGTCTTTGAATCCAGTTTTTCCTGTGCATAGAGAGTAACACGGCCACCTAACTTTCAACTAGAATTCCATGAACTTATCATAGTCATTCTATCAGTGTAGTTATAATAATAAGTGTAGTTTAGTAATGATACAATTATCATATGTAGGTCGTAGTTATTCATATATAATCTATCATTAATTGTTATCCGCTAGAGATTTTTAATTCAAAGCCAGTATTCATTAATTCTAATATTTATAGCTTGCATTGAATGACCACAGCTTAATCACCTGTATCATTACAACCTCATTAGTATTATAGTGTATTTACCAATAGATATTTCACTATCCAGGCCAGTCATTATCACATATTCTTGTTGTAGTTATCAATTTAATAGTGAAGCCAGCCAGAACTGGCCTCTGCAATGGTCTTAAGGAATGTTCATTTACAAGCTAAGAGAATAGTGAAGCCAGCCAGAACTGGCCTCTACAATGGTCTTAAGGAATGTTTATTTACAAGCTAAGAGAATAGTGAAGCCAGCCAAAACTGGCCTCTACAATGGTCTTAAGGAATGTTTATTTACAAGCTAAGAGAATAGTGAAGCCAGCCAAAACTGGCCACTACAATGGTCTTAAGGAATGTTTATTTACAAGCTAAGAGAATAGTGAAGCCAGCCAAAACTGGCCTCTGCAATGCTCTTAAGGAATGTTTATTTACAAGCTAAGAGAATAGTGAAGCCAGCCAGAACTGGCCTCTACAATGGTCTTAAGGAATGTTCATTTACAAGCTAAGGGAATAGTGAAGCCAGCCAGAACTGGCCTCTGCAATGCTCTTAAGGATTGTTTATTTACAAGCTAAGAGAATAGTGAAGCCAGCCAGAACTGGCCTCTACAATGGTCTTAAGGAATGTTTATTTACAAGCTAAGAGAATAGTGAAGCCAGCCAAAACTGGCCTCTACAATGGTCTTAAGGAATGTTTATTTACAAGCTAAGAGAATAGTGAAGCCAGCCAAAACTGGCCACTACAATGGTCTTAAGGAATGTTTATTTACAAGCTAAGAGAATAGTGAAGCCAGCCAAAACTGGCCTCTGCAATGCTCTTAAGGATTGTTTATTTACAAGCTAAGAGAATAGTGAAGCCAGCCAGAACTGGCCTCTACAATGGTCTTAAGGAATGTTCATTTACAAGCTAAGAGAATAGTGAAGCCAGCCAGAAATGGCCTCTGCAATGGTCTTAAGGAATGTTTATTTACAAGCTAAGAGAATAGTGAAGCCAGTCAAAACTGGCCTCTACAATGGTCTTAAGGAATGTTTATTTACAAGCTGAGAATAGTGAAACCAGCCAAAACTGGCCTCTACAATGGTCTTAAGGAATGTTTATTTACAAGCTAAGAGAATAGTGAAGCCAGCCAGAACTGGCCTCTGCTATGGTCTTAAGGAATGTTCATTTACAAGCTAAGAGAATAGTGAAGCCAGCCAAAGCTGGCCTCTACAATGGTCTTAAGGAATGTTCATTTATAAGCTATGAGAATAGTGAAGCCAGCCAAAACTGGCCTCTGCTATGGTCTTAAGGAATGTTCTACGACAGCACCATCGTCCACCAAATCTGATGAAAATGAACACCAGCTCATCTTTTAATTTAATTTGAAAATTAAAAATTTTGACATCATAGTGGTAAGGATTAAATGGTTAAGGACTATCAAGATTTAGCCATGTGGTATCAAGTCCTGGGTCAAACATGGATTTTATGACCACATTTGACAGCACCGATCTCGGTTAAGAATGGAACAAAGGGTCCTGATTGAACTACATGATATATAAAGTCAGATTTTATAAGCAATCGGCATCATCATGTAGGTTATAAATATACATATGGTCATACCGGCTAAAACCGGCCTCTGCTATGGTCTTGTTGAATGTCCATTTACAGGCCAACAGAATACAATTTTTGAAAATTTACCACCGAAATGACTGGCTCGATAACCGAGCGTCATTCCAGTGATAAATTTAAGAAAATTGTATTTTCTTGGCTTGTAAATGGACAATATAAATTCTTTGGATGAAATTTGACCATTAAATGGTTAAACAATTATTTGGAATATATTTTAACATGTTCACCAATAAATTCTTCATATCTTATTTTCAAGGCAACCATACAGGAAAGCTTGAATATTTTGAAATTAATTTGACCGCTATATTACTTACAAAATATTCAACAGAATAAGTTTTATCATAAATAAGGTTTTTCATGATTTGTTGGTGAAAGGGTTAATGATGAACACATGTGATTGGTTAATTCTTCAACCCTTTGACACGCAAGTCAGCCAAAAACAGCTTCCGCACTCATCTTGAGAAATGTCCATTTGCAGAACAAGACTATTTTTGAAATTTTACCACGAATGACTGGTTCGATAACCAAGCCAGTCATTCATGTGGTAAATTTTCAAAAATAGTCCTCATGGTTTGAAAATTAACATTTTCTGTTAGAAAATTTGAATTTTCTTGAACAAATTTGAGGATTAAAGGGTTAAATAATTAATAATATGCGAAGTTGCACAATATCCATGGATAAAATGATGTTAAAGTGAAGTTACTTTGTAACCTGTGGAAATTTGGCAGAAAAATGTTAATATTTTGATCAGTAAATCTTTACTCATGTTAAATGATGCTATTTTGTGTTAATGACTAGCTTTATCTTGTATATCATTGATGAAATAATCAACACTTTTAACAATGAATAAACTGATACAGTAAAATTCTACATAATATAACAAATATTCTGCTTAATATTTTGAAACCAATTTGACTGGAACCAGTAGAAACCGCTTCCAGTCCAATTTGTTTCAGAATAGTCTATAGTTCACCTGTGTGGTTACGTTAACATCTAGACACTGAATGGATTATATTTAAGCATCACCATCCAGTGTCTAAAAATAGATATTTGTTGCATAATATTATTCAGAAGTCGTGCAGTCATTGCTGCATTTGTCAAATCATTTTCAAAATATTCATCAAGTTTTAAATTAGCCATATAAACATTATCTGCAAATGTTTGGAGAATTCCAATTATTAGAAAGATTGTATGAATTCAGCGCATCTGTGATAGGTTATATAAATATTATCTCTAAATGTTTTGTCTTTTTATGGAAATTGTTGTATTTCAATTTGGATTCCGTCCCATTAACCTGTTGTTATTGTCCTCAATATTTTATACTGGCGCATTATTTGCCCTATATGATGTTATATTTGTCCGCCTATATCTGTTATTGCTAAAGTAGTATTATATGGTATAATAGTATTATATCCCTATAGCATCCCGAGTAATCTTGTTAAAGCTTATTAGAAATTTTATAAAATTGAAATAAAGAATTAATTATCTTATAAACAAGCACTCCATGCATGCACACATGGACATGCATACATGCACGCACGCACGCACGCACACTACTTAGCTGCTGAAGTTGATGTGAATTCTGTTATATGCTTTGCACCATACATGTAACTTTCCCAATCAAATCTGGTGTTCCTCGATGCCTGACTCATGAAACTTAACCTCTCCAGTATCATCTCTAATATACCAGTTGTAGTACGGATGTCATGTGACCTTTGACCTATACATTCCAGAACCAAGGTCACATGGACAAATTGTTTTCAAAATAAATTATCAGATCCAGGGCTATACCGCTGGGAATACATCATCTCGGCAGTCAGATGGTTAAATACTGAGAAAAACAATCTCCCCGAAGCCTTATTATCCCCTTGAAGACAGAGTTCTAGGGGATATAGGAATGTTCCTGTTCGTACGTACGGTCGTGAATAGTTGTTCCATCAATAACTTGTTTGACTAAACGGATCATACACAAATTTGGAATATAATGTAATAGTCATAACATAAGACGGATGTCAAGTTCATGTTCCATTTGGTTTCGTGCGTATTTGCCAGAGTTATCCTCTTGAAATCTTTCTTTGATCTGTAATAACTCTAGTTAGACCAAACGGATCTGAATCAAATTCAGAATATAACTTCATACTATAAAGCCAGAAGTCAGGTTTGTGTTTCGGTAGGTTTTGTCAATATTTGCAAGCGTTATTGCCCTACAAACAATAACTTGTTAGACTAAATGGATTCGAACCAAATTCGGAATATAGCTTAATACTACCGAGTCGGACATCAACTTCGTGTTTCGGTAGGCGGCTCTATCAATATTTGCCTGAGTTGCCTCCTTAAACAGGAGGCCTGTATCGTTCACCTGGAATTATTGGTCACTGGCAAAACCGAACAAAGACATGACCACTGAAAAAAATTTAATAATCTAATTTCGGTGAAGATTTGGCCAGGTTTTATAAAAAATTTACCCAGTGGTTAACAAATCATCTTTTATATGATTTTTTCAGAAATTTCCAGAAAATCTAAGATGGTTGCCAAACAGGCAAGATTTTAATTAATCCTCTTCGGCCATTTTATTTTTTTTACGTATCCACTTTCCTTGGCTTTCATGTCCTTTAGTCCCTAATTATATCTCCTAAATTTCAGCCTGATCCGTTCAGTAGTTCTGGAGAAGTCGTTTTCGTGAAAACTATGTTATCGAAGATGGCTGCCAACGCATTTGGCCAAAAAAGTACCCTTGGCCTTGAACAAACTTGGTTAAGCTGTTGCCCTAGATGATCTTTCGTGAGTTTTGAATCGATCCCCCAGGCAGTTTCGGAGATCCTTAAAGGAGTTTTGAAAAGTCAGCCAAACTCCAAGATGGCCAGTCTGCTTCCTTTGATCAAACTTACATCTCTATGCCCTAAGGATGCTTCCTGCCCAATGCAATTGAAATCGGTGCAATGGTTCTCGAGAAGACATTTGAAATTTCCCATTGCTTTTGTATGGGAATTTTTGGTGGGAAATAAATCCAAGATGGCCACCAAACAGGTTATCCGACAATTTCTAGTGGCAAATTTGAACTCCGCATAACCAAAAACCTATATAAAATCAATTTCGACTTCAAAATCCATCAAATAAAAAAATACTATATGGCCACCAAACACGCTACATTTTGATTGGTCCACAGTGACCATGTTTTTTTACAACTTCCCTTGAACAATCTTTAATGGCCCTTAGTCCCTACTTATATATCCCAAATTTCAGCCTGATCCATTCAGGTTCTCGAGATGTTTTCACGAAAACTAGGTCATCCAAGATGGCCGCCAAACCATTTGACCAATTAAATTCCATGATATTTCATGAGTTTTGACTCGGTCCCCCAAACGGTTTCAGACGATTTGTAGACATTTCTAAAAATCTGCCAAATTAGGCAATCAGCTTTTTTTGTACAAACTTGGATCACTGCCCCAAGGATGTGTCCTGCCAAATATAATTGAAATCAGTCCAGTGGTTCCTGAGAAGTCGTTTAAAGAAAAAGTTGACGGATGGACTACAGACTGACGACGGATGGTCACCATGGCATACAATCGCATGGCCATTCTGGCCAGGTGAGCTAAAATATAAACGTTAATTTGACAGTTTTCAGACAATAACTTGTATTAGACTAAACCAATTCGAATTGAAATCGGAATAAAGCTTAAAACTACTGAGGCCGATGTCAAGTTCGTATTTCATTATTTTTCATCAATATTTGGTGGCATTATTAACGTTTAATATATACAAACTTCATTAATTTGGCCATTTCCGGGCAGCAACTCATGCTAGACTAAACAGTTGACCCAAATTCAGAATATAAATTATTTCTAGTTAGACAGAGTTGACATTCAAGTTTCGTTAGTTTCCGTTACTATTTGGCAGAGTTATCACCCTTGAAAATATAAACTTCGTAAATTTGGCTGTTTCCGTGCACTAGCTCACGCTAGACTAAACAGATTTGAACCAAATTCGAAATTTAGATTAATATTATTAGGACAGAGATCATTTTCCCATTTCATTAGTTTCCATCAATATTTGCCAGAGTTATCACCCTTGAAAAATACAAACTTTGTAATGTAAGCACGTATATGAGTTATATGGCGCAGGCAAGTGAATTGGCCAAATTCCTTACATGTGATTTCAACAAATGCGGGAATCAAGGGGATTTGTATTGCTTACAATGCCGTGTTAACCTCATATTTAACTCTAACTCATATCAGCCAAAAACAGCCTCTGCAGTTGTCTTGAGAAATGTCCATTTGCAGACCAAGAGAAGACAATTTTTGAAAATTTATCACTGGAATGACTGGCTCGATAACCGAGCTAGTCATTCCAGTGATAAATTAAAAAAATAGTCTTCTCTTGGTCTGCAAATGGATAATTTCAATGAGAGATTTGAAATTTTCTGGAACCAATTTGATTGTTAAAGGCTCAAAGAAATGCTTGCACACTTTGTTATATAATTATTATAAAACTGCTATTTATCTCAGTTCGAGATTCTTAGAAAGGACATTAGTCTTCCTCGTTTTAACATTACTATCAGAAAATCAGTCATTTACAAATTTTATCCTCCTTATCAGCTACAGAATAGATGTACACTTGAATATTTTGAAACTATTCTGCTTAGAAACTGCTGCTACTACATAATTCAACTGTGGCTTCCAGCCAAACATTTTTCAAAATATTTAACCACTTAAATTGGAATTGTGGGAAAGTAAAGATTAAGTCTGAACAGCCATGCTAAAATAGCGAATGTTTCCCAGTACCAGTAACATAGGGGTGACAATCAATTTCCGTTTTTCTGTAACTGTTATGAGTCTCGGCATTGATTCTCTAACCCTTAAGCCCTCAACCTTTTTCAAGAAAATTTCAATTTTCTCATAGAAAATGTCCGTTTCCATCCCAAGAGATTATCAAGCCATGGTAATGGTCTTGGTCTGCAAATGGACATTTCCAAAGATCACTGTAGAAGCCATTTTTGGCCAACTGGAGTTAATGGGTTAAACAAGAGCCACGTAACATATATTCTGAGCCGCTATAAAAGATGTGATCAGTACAGCATGTCAGCCAGCAGATATGTAACATGAAGCAATAGCTGTGCTGTCATCTTTGTGTTACTTAGCTCCCATGCACTCGCACAAACACCTACCTGCCGACTCCACGCTCTATGTACTGTGTACATCGATGGTAATAGCAGTGCTATTGTCTTTGTATTACTTAGCTGCCATGAACTCTCACAAACACCTACCTGCCGACTCCACGCTCTATGTACTGTGTACATCGATGGTAATAGCAGTGCTATTGTCTTTGTATTACTTAGCTGCCATGCACTCTCACAAACACCTACCTGCCGACTCCACGCTCTATGTACTGTGTACATCGATGGTAATAGCAGTGCTATTGTCTTTGTATTACTTAGCTGCCATGAACTCTCACAAACACCTACCTGCCGACTCCACGCTCTATGTACTGTGTACATCGATGGTAATAGCAGTGCTGTTGTCTTTGTGTTACTTAGCTGCCATGCACTCTCACAAACACATACCCGCTGACTCCACGCTCTATGTACTGTGTACATCTATAGCAATAGCAGTGCTGTTGTCTTTGTGTTACTTAGCTGCCATGCACTCTCACAAACACCTACCTGCTGACTCCACGCTCTATGTACTGTGTACATCTATAGCAATAGCAGTGCTGTTGTTTTTGTGTTACTTAGCTGCCATGCACTCTCACAAACACATACCCGCTGACTCCACGCTCTATGTACTGTGTACATCTATAGCAATAGCAGTGCTGTTGTCTTTGTGTTACTTAGCTGCCATGCACTCTCACAAACACCTACCTGCTGACTCCACGCTCTATGTACTGTGTACATCTATAGCAATAGCAGTGCTGTTGTCTTTGTGTTACTTAGCTGCCATGCACTCTCACAAACACATACCCGCTGACTCCACGCTCTATGTACTGTGTACATCGAGGGTAATAGCAGTGCTGTTGTCTTTGTATTACTTAGCTGCCATGCGCTCTCACAAACACCTACCTGCCGACTCCACGCTCTATGTACTGTGTACATCGATGGTAATAGCCGTGCTGTTGTCTGTGTATTACTTAGCTGCCATGAACTCTCACAAACACCTACCTGCTGACTGCATCCTCTATGTACTGTGTACATCGATGGTAATAGCAGTGCTGTTGTCTTTGTATTACTTAGCTGCCATGCGCTCTCACAAACACCTACCTGCCGACTCCACGCTCTATGTACTGTGTACATCGATGGTAATAGCCGTGCTGTTGTCTGTGTATTACTTAGCTGCCATGAACTCTCACAAACACCTACCTGCTGACTGCATCCTCTATGTACTGTGTACATCGATGGTAATAGCAGTGCTATTGTCTTTGTATTACTTAGCTGCCATGAACTCTCACAAACACCTAACTGCCGACTCCACGCTCTATGTACTGTGTACATCGATGGTAATAGCCGTGCTGTTGTCTGTGTATTACTTAGCTGCCATGAACTCTCACAAACACCTACCTGCTGACTGCATCCTCTATGTACTGTGTACATCGATGGTAATAGCAGTGCTATTGTCTTTGTATTACTTAGCTGCCATGAACTCTCACAAACACCTACCTGCCGACTCCGTGCTCTATGTACTGTGTACATCTATAGCAATAGCAGTGCTATTGTCTGTGTATTACTTAGCTGCCATGAACTCTCACAAACACCTACCTGCCGACTCCGTGCTCTATGTACTGTGTACATCTATAGCAATAGCAGTGCTGTTGTCTGTGTATTACTTAGCTGCCATGAACTCTCACAAACACCTACCTGCCGACTCCGTGCTCTATGTACTGTGTACATCTATAGCAATAGCAGTGCTATTGTCTGTGTATTACTTAGCTGCCATGAACTCTCACAAACACCTACCTGCCGACTGCATCCTCTATGTACTGTGTACATCTATAGCAATAGCAGTGCTATTGTCTTTGTATTACTTAGCTGCCATGAACTCTCACAAACACCTACCTGCTGACTCCATCCTCTATGTACTGTGTACATCGATGGTAATAGCAGTGCTATTGTCTGTGTATTACTTAGCTGCCATGCGCTCTCACAAACACCTACCAGCTGACTCCATGCTCTATGTACTGTGTACATCGATGGTAATAGCAGTGCTATTGTCTTTGTATTACTTAGCTGCACCAGCTGACTATGTACTGTGTACATCGATGGTAATAGCAGTGCTATTGTCTGTGTATTACTTAGCTGCCATGCACTCTCACAAACACCTACTGACTCCATGCTCTATGTACTGTGTACATCGATGGTAATAGCAGTGCTATTGTCTGTGTATTCCTTAGCTGCCATGCACTCTCACAAACACCTACTGACTCCATACTCTATGTACTGTGTACATGATGGTAATAGCAGTGCTATTGTCTGTGTATTACTTAGCTGGCATGCACTCTCACAAACACCTACCTGCTGACTCCATGCTCTATGTACTGTGTACATCGATGGTAATAGCAGTCCTGTTGTTTGTATTACTTAGCTGCCATGCACTCTCACAAACACCTACCAGCCGACGCCATGCTCTATGTACTGTGTACATCAATGGTAATAGCTGTGCTGTTGTCCGTGTATTACTTAGCTGCCATGCGCTCTCACAAACACCTACCAGCTGACTCCATGCTCTATGTACTGTGTGCATCTATAGTAATAGCCGTGCTGTTGTGTGTGTATTACTTAGCTGCCATGCGCTCTCACAAACACCTACCTGCTGACTCCATGCTCTATGTACTGTGTGCATCTATAGCAATAGCCGTGCTGTTGTCTGTGTATTACTTAGCTGCCATGCACTCTCACAAACACCTACCAGCTGACTCCATGCTCTATGTACTGTGTACATCAATGGTAATAGCCGTGCTGTTGTCTGTGTATTACTTAGCTGCCATGCGCTCTCACAAACACCTACCAGCTGACTCCATGCAAGAATGGCCCATCAGATTTTAATAAAACTTTACTGACTGGTTCTATCCAGTGCAGGTATGCAGTCCTCAACATTACTAAGCAGATTTTCTGTGAATTTCTCATGGTTTTTTCGCGGTTTTGGACTTTGAAAATATTTTGGATGATTTCTGCATTAAAGTTTTTCATTAGCTTTATTAGTCAAGAATGGCCCATTGAATGAAACTACAGATTGCTTCTATCCAATGCAGGGATGCGATTTCATCATTACTTAGCAGATTTTCGGTGAATTTCTCATGTTTTTTCGTGGTTTTGGACTTATTTTCGATGATATTTGCGTTAAAGTTTTTCATTAGCCTTATTAGTCAACAATGGGATTTTCTTTTGGGGTGTATTTTTCATGGTTTTGAACTTTGAATATTTTCCGTTACAGTTTTTCATTAATTTGCGTTAAAGATTTTAATTGCCTTATTTTACAACAATGCCTCAACGGATATCAAGGAAACTTTACAGACATCCTCTATGCTATATATGGATGCATTCCCCATCATTACTATTTTGATTTGTGAGGAATTTCTCCTGTTTTTTTCCAGTGTTTTGGAAACCGTCTAAATGGAATAGTAGTTTAACAGATCCTAATATTTAACTTTTAGATAAAATATGCAAAATTAACTCAATTCCCTTACAATTAACATATTGCTGATCATCAATTCAGAGATCCAATTCGCATCATTACGGTTTTGGACTTAGATGATTATTTATAAATTTTTTAATTGATAACGGCTCGGTTTTATAAGCAATGAGGACTCCAAAGAATTACAAAACATGCGATCATAGGAGGCCATATAGGTCTCTAACCACATTCACATCCCTCTTTAGTTCATAATTATAATGATTATGAAAGTGGTTTGCCTTTTAAGTATCAAAATATGTATCCAGTGGTCGATAATATTAGGGCAAAACATATCACGCTTTAGCGTTCTTGTTTTACCCTCAGAGACCAAAAACAACAACTTCAAGGAATATTATGTTGATTATTTTGAAAGTAATCTGACTAGGAGCTGTTGCTGCCTATGGCAGCAACAGCTCCCAGTCAGATTACTTTCAAAATATTCAACCACCTTCCTGTATAGTTGTCTTTAGATTGATAATTCCATATGGTTAAGTCCTGCTATAATGTATTATATTTATTAGTTTCGATATCTCATATTTCAACTTGTAAAGGTAGATATTATACATTAGATAGATCTTCATACATGTGTCAGAATTATAGCTTAGACACGGAGAAATCTCATAAAACACTCGTCCATATTTATGATTTTAATAAGCAGCTCAATATATCATTATGTAACTTTATGATTAATTTTTCATTCAGGTTAACATAGACTAATTATCATTAATTAACATATCTCCACATTGATTGATCATCATAATAATAACTAATAATTATTCTCACCAATGACTTGGAGGAGGGAAGCATTTCCTTAATAGCGTTTATAAAAGTGCATTAAATTATTCAGTAATTAATTTATTATGTATAGCTCACTATTTATTATTATTGTAGGATAATGAATAATTTTAATAAATTTATATTGTAAAATCCCCTCAGTGTAACGTTATTTCTGGTGTGTGTGATTAATCCCTACTTATTCTATTGGTTGACTGATAATTACCCGAACCCCGTAAGGGAAAGAGGGTATTGTGTGTGCGCACACATGCCGGCCTGTCCAGGGCTGTGTCTAAAAAACTACTGATTTGATTTGGCACAAAATTTTAGCACAACGTAGGAACTTGCCGTGCAAGAGGGTTTCCAGATGTTGGCCACGATCTGGATAAAAGAACCCGGACACGGATCGGATCTCAAACTCTGGATCTGTGGATATCTTGGAAACTAGTGTTAAGATTTTGATAAAGGTTTATCACAGGAAATGAAATGGCCATACACTAGCGTCTCACAACTTTGGCCAAGATCCACAAATAATCCAGAATATCAGAAAGAATTTGGAACATCCAAAATTTTGGTTTTTACAATGTGACAACAATGGGAAGAAAAGGATCTGCAATCTCTGATTTTCTTGTTATTCCATGGATTCAGTGCGGTGACAATTCTCAATCAATACAGGTAGAAAGTTAGTTAGTCATTATTCCACTATTTTAATCAGCCCCAATCACAATGACCCTCACTATACCATTTTTATCTCGTATTTTCACGAAGTTGAAAAAAGAGATTTTGGGAGAGGGTGAAAAAATGTCTGCGTCGGCATCCACTCTGGTTACGGATTTTTTAAACGACATTTGCACCCCTAAGGGTTCATCCGATTTGTAAAAAAACTTCACAGATGTGTTCTATATGATGCTTAGGACTAGTTTACATCAAAACTATCCATTTTTGAAATTTTTCTTTATTTTTTTTCAAGTTTTAACTTTGAATAATTTTTGTCTCCAACTTAATGTTAATCCTGTGGGTAAGGTTTTTTTAATGACATTTGCTGCATTGCACCCACAAGGCCGAGGGGTCATCAGATTTTTTTTAAACCTTCACAGATGTGTTCTATACCATGCCTAGGACTTGTCCATATAAAAAAGAAATTGAATTTCAAATTAAAATTATTTTTTTTATCTTTGAACTTTAATATTATTTTAGGCCTGTCTTGTATCCAATTTATACTCATAATTTTTTCGTTAATTTTTTTATTTACACCCTCAAGAGGTCATCCGATTTGAATAAAACTTTACAGATGTGTTCTATACGATGTTTAGGACTTGTCCAGATAAAAAATATAATGATTTTCAAAATCTTTTCATATTTTTTTGGCATTTGAACCTTTGATAATTTTATGACTGAAAAAAAAATCCAAAGGTTTTCATGTCGCATATCATTTTCAAGCCAATCATGAGTAAACTACAGTACAAGAAATTTTTTGATCCTGGGTTAAACTGAGGGTAGGGGGCAGGGTCAAAAGGTCAAAAGTGGCCACCAATTGAGTGTAATGCAACTCCTAGACCATTTCACATAGAAACTTGAAACTTTGGGGATGATTGCACATACAACCAGGGATGTGCACGACACTTTTGGAATTTTGGTATGACGTCAGGGGTATGGCCCTGGGGGTGGGGAATGTGGGGTCAAAAATATAAATTTTCTAAAGGTCATATCGCATATTATTTTCAAGCCAATGATGAGTGGGCACCAATCGATTGTAACGCAACTCCTAGACCATTTCACATCCAAATATGTATTATGCTGATTGTTTTTGAAAATGTTTCTTCTTTTTTTCAGACTATGAACTTTGCTTATGTTTGGACCATTTGCCTTTCGGTTAGCCCCAGGGTGCCAGTTGTCATTACAATGAGTAATGACTTCAGGTTACTTCTTGGCAGAAAGGCTTTATGGTTCAGTCTCCAAGCTATGCTTGCCCGATGGGCAGTGGCATGGGTATTTCTAATCGGCATGTTGATTGTCAAATTTCAAAATAAGACTCCGGTGGTCCATCATATCCTGCGATGTACAATTACTATACAGTACAGGTAAGCTATTTGCTATCTTCTGATAGCTCTTGTGGAATTTTTGTATGACCCCAGGGGTAACGACCCTGGGGGTGGGAAATGTGGGCTAAAAAATAAAAAATTTCCAAAGGTGGTCATGTCACATCATTTTGAAGCCAATGATGACTAGACTACAGTACAAGGAATTATTTTGATCTTGGGTCAAACAGAGAGTAGGGGGTGGGGTCGAAAGTGGGCACCAATCGATTGTAAAGCAACTCCTAGTCCATTTCACATAGAAACTTGAAACTTTCGGTATGATTACACATATGGCCAGGGATGTGCATGATACATTGGTATCGGGAAATTGTGGGCAGAAAATAAATTTTATCAAATGTGGTCATGTCAGATATCATTTTGAAGCTTGTAGTTAGTAGACTTCAGTACAACAAATTATTTTGTTCTTGAGTCAATCTGAGGGCAGTGGCCAGATGTTCCAGATCACGACCTACTTTCACAAATTGTTTTCGGAATAATCAGTGGACTTCTAATGCTTTTAGCTAACAATGTATATTTCCAAAGACCTGTAGGTCCGCCTGGTACATGCATGATCTGACATGCAGTGATTAGAAATGACATGACTACCAACTGATTGATAATAAAAATGAACACAACTAACTTATTTTACATTTGTTAGCTAATAATTCTGAAAGCTTGGCAATGATTATTACGAGAACCCTGATAAAAATAACTTGATCAAGTGTTACGACATTGCTAATTATTGAAAGTTGTTGCAGCAACAAGTTTCAGTTAAATCATGGAAAATTGTTGCTATCATAGGCAGCAATAATTGCTAATCACCTTGTTATATAAGAATAATTAATCAAGCATATTACAGCCTAAATTTTTACCTGGCCAGTCCGATATATAGGGGGAATTTTGATGTCACAACTTCTTAAAAAATTGCCGAGCAGCAGTTAGCACACAATCTCTGAGATTTTTCTTAGTAGGGAACACCAAAGCGACACGAAGTGATAGCGGCAGAATCTGGTGATGCGTCGCTTCAGAGTGTGCGCGAAAACAACAGCGATGCAACATGAAAGTGACAGTTTTGACTAAGCATCAGCTGCTGCCTGGTTTTAAAACAAGCTTTTAATCTGTCCAGTCTCTACTCAATCACAGGTGATTACAAACTACTGACTTGATGACCACCATATGGACATTCAGTAAGGAATCTTCTTTCTTCTTTTCGTTCGCTGATCATACCGCCAGCCCTGTAAGTGACTATCGACATGATCATAAGCGAAGGAATGATTGGGATTCTCTTCACAAATCCTCGTCATTAAAGTAATATTATTTTTTTATATAGCTTTGTATAATGGAATGTCACTAAGACTGTGTTCTCACTAGAAAGTTAATCGGAAATAACGCCATACTTCAGTCTCCTGTGAGAACATGGCCGTAGTCTAGACAATATTCTAATAATACAAGACAAATGTAAACATATTTTAAACAAACAAATTTATTTCTGAAAATATTTCTTGCATATATCACATGATACACAAGATAAAACATTGGAGCAATATGTTCTGTGTATAAAGCTAGAATAAGGTTATTATACATTATCACGGAAGTACCCCAGCAGACATGATCTGTATATGCAGCCAGAATAAATGTGATTATACATGAGTTCTGTGGCTTACATTATCACAGAAGTACCCAAGCAAACATGATCTGTGGCTTACATTACCACGGAAGTACCCTAGCAAACAAAATCTATGGCTTACATTATCACGGAAGTACACCAGCAAACAAGATCTGTATATGCAGCCAGAATAATGTGATTATTATTAATCATAAATATTCTATTGAATATTTTGAAATTAATTTGACTGCGCTGTTGTATCGTTACCATGAAATTGGGATTTGGGGAATTCATCATTCAAAGTATCAATCCAGGGAGATAATTCGTGATTCACTGGTGGAAGGGGAGATAAGTCATGATTTACATGCACCAGGGGAGACAACTCGTGATTCACATGCACCAGGGGAAATAACTCATAATTCACATGTATCTATATCTGTAAATTGCAACTCATCAATACCCTTATTGGGTATCATGACGTGGAGGGGAGATAACACACGCTTACAGATAATGACCAGAGTTCTACTGGCATGGAAAATTAGAGCCAGTCATAGCGCATTGTAAACTTTCTAAAATACATATTTGCCTTTCTATAATGGACTGACTGTACATTAGCGCTAGAAACCATGTTGTCTCAAACCAGTGACCTATATATGTAGATTGTAGAACATGCTTAATATGTCATGTCTTGTGTCGGTCTTTCTCATGCTTCTTGTCCTCGTCTATAAGATAATTAACAAGTTCTCGTATACTCTTAAATTCACTCCGGCCAGGTGGATCTGTTGTCTTCTGTGGTGCAAAAGGGAGGATTCTCTGTATCTTTTCACGAAACTCAGTCATCTAGAAAATAAATGTCATAAAATGCAGGAAATGTCAATTTCCCTTTCTCCGAGATCTAACAATACTCACCATTCTGTTACTTCTGATATACAGCTGGCCTTGACAGCGGCTCTAGGATTATAGACTTAGAAACCTTTACCGACTCCTGGGAACCGGGTACTCGGCTCCCAACTGCCGAGTACCCGTTTACCATAGAGCTCATATTGTTTGCATAGCCACCAAACAAGAGAAAACTATGGCTTGCCTCCGTGGGGCTGGGAGGCTGGGTCCGTAACAGAATGGTGAGTATTGTTAGATCTCGGAGAAAGGGAAATTGACATTTCCTGCATTCTCCTTCGATCAATACTCACCATTCTGTTACTTCTGATATACACCAGATTTGATCAGTAACCTGGTGGGAAGGGGCAAGCCATAAATGCTAATTTTGCCCCTTGGAGAAAGATTTTAGACTTCAAACTTGACTAACGGAGACCTAAAAGGACCGTCAAGTTCACGGAACCGAATCACATTCGCGTCACAGTCCCCCCCCCCTTTTTCCTCCTAAGAAAAGGGAGAGAACTAACGAACATGTATCTCGCCTGAAAACACAAATATGCCAACAGGGTTAACTACTCCCTGCATATTCCATGTATTACCTCGGAATGAGCATGAATATATAAGATGAATGAACATGATACATATACATAATACAAAAAACTCTCACTATTGAATTACCTTATGATAATTGGACTTCAGACGTACCGCCTCCAACCATTCACCGGTTCGGCCATCAGTGACACAATCTGGATGACATCCTCTCGCCTGACCATGCCTGCTTTAGGTTCTTTTCTTACCGAAGTGAGAAAAGGGTGAAAAGCAGTGTGGTCACTAACTATCGTTTCAAAACAGCTAAAGCGAGTGGATTGGCTGAGTCTGACACATCCCTCATATAGTAATCCGTAAATGAGGACTCACAGTGCCATTGTGCAACGGCTATGATGTCCTCTAACGGAACACCATTGTAAAGGGCGGTCGAGGCGGCTATTCCTCTGACATTGTTTGCCCTTACGCCTTGCACCTGGTGCCCAGTCACCATCTCCTGAGTAGTCTGAATGCATTCGACCACCCAACGAGAGATAGTATCCATGGATGCGGCACCATAAGGCTTTTTATGGCAGATCCACAGATGTCTATCGTTCGACCGTAACGAGTCAGTCCGTTTCTTGTACTTAGTCAAAGCACGGACCGGGCACCAGACACTGGCATCACGATCCAACCTAGTTAACTTCGGTATAATGATCGGTTTGCCGGGATATCTCAAAGATTGGTTCTTTGACATAAACTGCTCTTGGCAGAAGACGCAGACCTTCTCCAGAAACAATAAATCGGTTCCTCTGCCGAAAACGCATGGATCTCACTGCGCCTTCTAGCTGAGGAAGCTGCCAATAGAAAGACCACCTTTAGAGTCAAATGCTTTAGACTAGCCGAACGCAACGGTTCGAAAGGGTGCTTGGCCAGTACATTAAGCACTAAAGATAGACTCCAGGCTGGAATGACTACCGGTTGTCTCGGTCGGAGATTGCTCATTCCCTTCAACATCACATTTAACTGGGCCACCTCTGGACTATCCCTGTTGGCTAGACAAGGGATAACTGATGCCAAAGCTGACTTATATCCAGCAACTGTGACGGGAGCTAGTCCTGAAAAGAACAGCTCACAGAGAAAGTCTGCTATTTGCTGATAGTGGATTGAAAGGTATCAATACCCTTTTCTTCACACCAGTCTGCAAATCTGTTAACCTTGTTGTTATATGACTTGAAGGTTGACCTCCTCGTAGCCGCGATGAAATCAGCAGCCTGTCGAGAAAAGCCTTCCGACGTGGAACGTTGTTTGCTAACATCCACGCAGTCAATTTGAACATTTCGGGACGCTCGTGTCGGAAGCGTCCCTTGGCCTGGGAGATTATGTTCGGAATCTCGGGCAACTGCACAGGATTTTCCACCAGCAGATCTAGAAGATCCGTGAACCACGCCCTGCTCGGCCAATACGGCGCTATTAGCAGGACCAGACACGGTTCCTCCCTGACCTTCACCAATACCTTCGGTAGAAGAATGGTGGGTGGGTACGCGTAAGCGTGCATCCCTCTCCAGCTTATCGCCAGAGCGTCTGTATCGACGGCATTTGGATCTGGAATCGGCGAGACATATGTCATGATTTGAGCATTTTCCTTTGTGGCGAACAAGTCCACGTTGGGTTTGCCCCAATGCTCGAAGATCCGTCGCAGAACTGGAGGGTTGAGGGACCATTCTGTTGGCAGGATTCTCTGTCTGCGAGACAAGGCATCCGCCAGAATGTTCAATCGACCAGGAATATGAGCTGCTTTCAAAACAACCGAGTAATTCCTGCACCATTGAATCAAGTGCCACACTTTGATACACAGTGTGGGTTACCTGGTCCCGCCTTGGCGATTTATGTATGATACTACCGTCGAATTGTCCGATCGTATCAATATCACCTTGCCCCTGACCATTGGAAGAAACTGTTCCAACGCCAGTTCCACTGCCATCATTTCCAACAGATTGATATGCAGCTGGCTCTCCTGGAGAGTCCATGTGCCCGAGACCTGGTGTTCTCCCAGGCAGGCCCCCACCCCTCCAGCGATGCATCCGTGTACACGGACAGCTGGGGGTGGGGTAGGTGCAGCGAAACCCCATCTAGGAGATTCTGACGCTTTTTCCACCATACAAGATGCGACACTATTGGCTCCAAAACTGGCACCAGTTTTGACAGGGGTTCTGTTCTCTGTTTCCACAGAGACATCAGATACAACTGGATAGGTCTTCGCATTAGAGCAGCGTACGCGATCACCTGCTCCATGGAGACCATCATGCCCAGCATCTGAAGAAACCGCCTCGCCTGAATGTGGTTTCCCACTCGAAAACTCTTGAGGATGGCTAACAGAGACACCACTCTGGGCTCTGACGGGTAAACCCTGCCCTCCTCGAGATCGAATCGCATCCCCAACTAAACGAAATGTTGATTGGGTGTCAACTCGGATTTCTCCTTGTTGACTATCCAGCCTAGATCTGAAAGTAACTTCAGATTCAGAGCAGTATCCACCTCTAACCTGGCTGCTGTATCTGCTTTGATCAGCCAATCGTCTATGTAGGTGTGTAGCGCCACGTTCTCTTTTCTGAGAAACGCTGTCACCGCAAGGACCACTCTTGTGAAAACCCTTGGAGCTGTCGACAGGCCAAACGGGAGAACAATAAACTCCCATACTTGATTCTGAAACGCAAATCTTAGAAACCTGTGACAACTCCTGTTCATTGGAATGTGGAAATATGCATCTTTCAGATCGATCGACACACACCACATTCCCTTCCTCAATCCCGCCATTACCGACCTCGGCGTTTCCATCTGGAACCGAGCCGTATGGATAAATCAATTTAATGGCCTGAGATTGAGTATGGGTCTCCATCCCCCTGTGCTCTTGGGGACAAGGAACATATTTGAATAGAAGCCTGGAGTGTTCTGGTTTGCTGGTTTTATTGCTCCATTCAGAAGCAAACCTGACACTTCGTTTTGAATGGCTTCTAACTTGTCTGGTTCCCTTGGTACGGGTGTCCAGACAGGTGCCAAAGACAGATTCTGTGGCGGAAAGTCCCACCACTCCGGCATGTATCCCTGGGATAACCATCCCAGGACCAGACTGTCTGACGTCACACCTCGCCAAGCCTCGACGAAACGCATGAGCCTTCGACCCACTATAGACGCCTCGACGCCTAACGGGGTTGTCTGGCTCGCGGTCCGCTACCCCCCCCCCCTCTCTTAACGTGAGAGAGAGAGAGAGAACCATTTCGGTCTTGGCTCGGCAGGTCTAACTGGCACCGCTGTTCCCGTCGCACAGGTGCGGTCCAGGCGGATACGAAGGGAGCTCTCATACCCTCAGGTACGATCCGCTCCCTTCTTTCCGCCCTTTGAGGACTTACCCTTCCCCTTGCCCTTCCCGCCTCTAGGGTGATCAGGAGCGACATTGGGGAGGGTAGGGGCCTCCACAACCTTCCTGGCTTTCTTCAGCTGAGAAAAGCCAGACGAAGCAGCAGCCGCACTAGGCTTAGCTTTCGCCTTGCCTTTATGCTTCTTCTGCTTCTTGGAAGGTTGAACAGTCAACGGCTTCCCTACAGCCCCTAGTGCGTGTGCTTGCCGCACCAGCTCTAGCTGTAAGTTTACCGCCAACCGATTCTGCGCAATGCTAGCAGTGTCCTCTAAGATGGCCCGCGCCTGGCCACCGAAGATGTTAGGGCCGTAGCCGGACGCATATGGTCAAGAACCATTTGCCTCCTGGACTTCCAGGCCGTCATTGACGCATGAAAGCGCCACAGGTGGCACAGGGTGGCCTGCCCCCGCTTCAGCCCACACCGACTGAAGAAGGCGATAAGAGTGGTTGACAGCACTCATAGCTGCCCTCACACCCTCATCACATAGGGACAGGACTTCCTCGTGGTGTCCCTGGGATTTGTCCACCAGTGCCGGACCGGGGCCACCCGCTCCAGCACTCTGGACACCCAGAACCTATCGGTCATCCTCGGTAATTGATGGTACCACACCATACCCGTCGTATTCCCCCCGTGGAATACGACACCTCGCCCGCACCTCCCTGGAGGCCGCAGGGAGCTGGCCCTTGGTCATGAGTTGCTTACTATAAATAGCCTCTAGCAACTCGATAAACCGTGGATCCAGTCCAATGAACTGGATCCGGGATGCGGGCAAAATCCCCGTCCTAATTGATGCAACCAATGGACAGGGCGCATCCTCCTC
Source organism: Chaetoderma sp. LZ-2023a (assembly GCA_034401795.1). Lineage (NCBI taxonomy): Eukaryota > Metazoa > Mollusca > Caudofoveata > Chaetodermatida > Chaetodermatidae > Chaetoderma > Chaetoderma sp. LZ-2023a. The sequence goes on from CM067374.1 coordinate 19,586,234, forward strand.
GGCCGTGGCCAAAACCACAAATGGGTCTACCCTGGCTAGCCAAGCCAGAGCCTCAGACCAGTCTATTTCCGAGGAGGACAAACCCGTGAACATGTCACCCGTCGACGCGTTCACGGACCTACCAGCCACGGCCGCGGCTGACACGCCAGGAACTCCGGTACCATACGGTTCCGCCGCCACCCCATGGAACACACCAGTCCATGCATGGAGTAGGCCCGCACGGAAAACCGTGCGGACCCGTAGCAGACACGGAACCGTGGCCAGACATGGGCGCCAATGGCACCCCACGTCTGACTGCTGGACCAGGCGAGATAGGTGAGTACCACGCCTGGCCCGGCACACCCGTCACCATGTCGGCTGGCATCAAACCAACCATCACGGGACCGGTGCCCGGTACCAGATTGGCCTCAACCACGGGCGGAGCCGCTGCCCTGGCTTGCACCAAGCCAGACAGATGGAGGAAGGTTCCGTCCAGGACGGAATCCACCTCCATATTCTCCACCCGTGGCATCACAGGCCACAGCAACCTCTCCTCCTCGGCCTCCTCGTCTTCAGACCCAGAAGAGTCGTCACTAGACGAAGAAACCCAGAGGTGGCCGCAGAGAGACAGAACCCGTGAGGCCGGAGCCCGACGGGACTGCCAGGGGGCTGTACAAGACGGCTCCCTCGGTGACCAGTCCAGAACCCTGTCCTCGGCCTCCTCGTCTTCAGACCCAGAAGAGTCGTCACTAGACGAAGAAACCCAGAGGTGGCCGCAGAGAGACAGAACCCGTGAGGCCGGAGCCCGACGGGACTGCCAGGGGGCTGTACAAGACGGCTCCCTCGGTGACCAGTCCAGAACCCTGTCCAAGGACAGGGTCCATACCAAGCATGGGGAGAGACTGCCCAACAACTTTCGGCAGCAGGGATGACACCAGCGTGGGCAGAACGCTATGCAGAAAGCCCTGCATAGCCGGACCAAACCATGCCGGCGGTGCCATCTCCGCCACCTCCAGCTGAAGACATGGAGCGCCCCCAACGGCCGAACCGGATGCTCCACGATTTAATTTCGGACCGCCTGACCCCGCGCGGGTCAGACCCAGCCAAATCCTTCTGGGAAAGGAACTTCAACATCATATCCGCGGACCACACTGCACACACATTACACCTACTATCAAGGTTACATGAGGTACACCTAAAGCAGACATGGTCCTTAAACAGGACCCGGACAAACTTGTGGCACTCGTCACATGATGGCGGGGCTGGCTTGGCCTATAAATAACCACAAACCTACAATAAGCAAGCGGAACGAGACAAAGATGGAAGGCAGACAATTAATTTTCAAATAAATTGACCATAAATTAACTGTAACCCTCCCGCACCCCACCCCGCAACTTTACAGCAAAGATCGCATTGATTATGATGACAAGAACGAAGCGGGCATAAATACACCCATAAATTGATCCTCCAGGATGTATAACGGAACCAGGAATCATATCGCATAGCATTCGGGGTATATTTACCAATCAATATAAATCATACTCCTAACGAAAGCCAAAACGATATGTGAAGAAACAACAAAATGTAAACAAACTGCTGTAGCACACGGTAAAACCGCAGACCACACATCTAAATCAAGAATTTTGAAACCACCGATCATTGCAAGCAGATCGTGATAACACGCAAAACTTGAACATTCCAAAGTTTTCTGGTACCATTTTAGTACGCAGCACCCAGAACAAGATGCGCGAATTAATGAAAAAAATTTCTTCACATAAACATCCGAGCACCACGGGTGTGACGTCAGCCGCTCGGATCTTACGGAGAACGACGTCAGCCGATATTCGTGTTACAAATACCGTAGCAAACACCTATTTTCATATCTGCCGATCGCTTGTTGGGGTTAAAGAAGACGACCATCCGGCATATCTCGTTGTTAACACACGTCCCAGATTCTTTGGGGTTAGAAATTGGAACATGCGACACAGACAAAATTTAGAGACCTACATCTTTTAACTATGGAATAATAAGGAAATATACGACCTGGTTATCATCGGCGGTATCCATATTAATCCAAATATCCTTGCAGAAGAGCACTAGCTATCACAAAATCACAGTTTACACAAAGACGTAGACTTTATTTCTTAATCTTTCCAACTGCTAAAAAGCATGTATTGCTCTTGTTGCTATGCAAACAAGAATGAGCTCTATGGTAGACGGGTACTCGGCAGTTGGGAGCCGAGTACCCGGTTCCAAGGAGTCGGTAAAGCTTTCTAAGTCTATAGTCCTAGAGCCAGCTGTCAGGGCCAGTTGTATATCAGAAGTAACAGAATGGTGAGTATTGATCGAAGGAGAAATCAGGTAACTAGTGATGTAATGGACCTTTCCGGGTTTAGCTATGCCCCACCCATCACTAGCTAAGCTCCATCCACACCTCGCTCGTGTTGGGATCGATCGATCGATTGATCTCTGAACACCCTGACTATTAATTTCCAAAAAAATACACATCTAATCTGTTGAATATTTTGAAACTAATTTGACTGGGTGCTGTTGCTGCCTAAGGCCAAGATGGCCGCTGAACAATTTGGTCAATCAAGTTCCCGTGAACAAACTTGAGTGAGCTCTTGCCCTAGATCATATTACATGAGCTCTGAATTGATCCCTCAAACGGTTTTAAAGATTTTTAGACATTTCTAAAAATCGGCCGAAATCAAAGATGGCCACCGGCCAAATTGGCCGATCGGCTTCGTTTGAACAAAAGGAAATCTCTATGCCATAAGGATGCTTCCTGCCAAATATAATTCAAATCAGTCCAGCAGTTCTCGAGAAGACATTTTAATTTCCCATTGCTTTAGTATGGGAGCTTTTGGCGGGAAAATGATCCAAGATGGCTGCCAAACCGTTTATCCAACAGTTTCGAAAACTGCAAATTTGAGATCAGAATACCCAAAAAACTATATAAAACGAATTTCGGCCTCAAAATTCATCAAGTAAAAAAATCCAATATGGCCGCCACACACTATAGTTTGATTGGCCCACCGCGGCCATGTTTTTTGACGAATCAACTTCTCTTGAACAACCATTGATCGCCCTTAGTTGCTAATTATATATCACAAATTTCGGCCTGATCGCTTCAGGGAAAGAACTCATTTTTGTGAAAACTAGGTCATCCAAGATGGCCGCTGAACCATTTGGTCAATCAAGTTCACTTGAACAAACTTGATTCAGCTCTTACCCTAGATCATATTTCGTGAGTTCTGAATCGATCCCTCAAACGGTTTGGGAGAAGATTTTTAAAGACATTTCTAAAAATTGGCTTGTTTAGCTGGTGGCCATCTTGGATTTGGGCTGATCGGCTTCATTTGAACAAACTTAGTCCTCTATGCCCTAAGGCTGCTTTTTGCCATATATAATTGCAATCCGCCCAGTGGTTCTTGAGAAGTCGTTTAAAGAATTCCCCATTGCTTTACTATGCGCCCATTGCTTTACTATGGGAGCCTATGGCGGGAAAACAAACCAAGATGGCAGCTAACCCATTTATCCGACAGTCTCGAAAGTGGCATATTTGAACTCGCCACCCTGATAAGCATATATAAAGCAATTTTTGCCATCAAAATACATCAAATACAAAAAAGCCAATATGACCAAGAAACGCTAAATTTTGATTGGTTGATGGCGGCCATGTTTTTTAACGAACAAACTTCCCTTGAACAAACTCGAAAGGCCCTTGGACCATAAGCATATTTACAAAATTTCAGCTCTATCCCTTCAGCGGTTCGGGAGAAGTCGTTTTCGCGAAAACTAGGTCATCCAAGATGGCCACCAAGCAAATCGGCCAATCAGGTTGCCGTGAACAAATTTGGGTCTACCATTGCCACAGATGATGTGTTATGAGTTTTGAATTAATTCCTTCAGCGGTTTCGGAGATTTTTTTAGTGTTTCTAAAAATCAGCCAATTTGGCCGGCGGCCATCTTGGATTTGACTGATCCGCTTCGTTTGAACAAACTTAGATCTCTATGCCCTATGAATGCTTCCTCCCAAATATAATTGAAATTGGCCCAGTGGTTCTTGAGAAGAAGTCGTTTAAAGAATTCCCCATTGCTTTACTATGGGCCCATTGCTTTACTATGGGAGCCTATGGCGGGAAAACAAACCAAGATGGCAGCCAAACCGTTTATCCGACAGTCTCGAAAGTGGCGCATATATAAAGCAATTTTCGCCATCAAGATACATCAAATACAAAAAAGCCAATATGACCAACAAACGCTAAATTTTGATTGGTTGATGGCGGCCATGTTTTTTTATGTACGAACATCCCTTGAACAAACATGAATGGACCTTGGTCCCTAAGCATATTTACAAAATTTCAGACCTATCCCTTCAGCGGTTCGGGAGGTCGTTTTCACGAAAACTAGGTCATCCAAGATGGCCACCAGGCAAATCAGCCAATCAGGTTGCCTTGAACAAACTTGGGTCTACCGTTGCAATAGATGTTGTGTTATGAGTTTTAAATCATTTCCTCCAGCGGTTTCGGAGAAGAGTTTTTAAAGTGTTTCTAAAAATCGACCATTTTGGTCGGCGGCCATCTTGGATTTTGGCCGATCGACTTCGTTTGAACAAAGTTGAATCTCTATGCCCTAGGGATGCTTCCTGCCAAATATAATTGAAATCGGCCCAGTGGTTCTTGAGAAGTCGTTAAAAAAAAAAAGTTGACGGACGACAGACGACACACAGATGACGGACGGTCGCCATCGCATAAGCTCACTTGTCCATTCTGGCCAGGTGAGTTAATAATGATTATGCCGTCATCATACATGCGCTGAGCGGATTATGCCGTCGTCATACATGCGCTGAGCGGATTATGCCGTCATCATACATGCGCTGAGCGGATTATGACGTCATCATACATGCGCTGAGCAGATTATGCCGTCATCATACATGCGCTGAGCGGATTATGACGTCATACGAGGTCAGATGACAGATGGATACTCTGGAAAGGGGAACTGACTATGACATCAGATACTTGAATGACAGATCTGTTCCCTCTATTGGGTAACTATTGCCCTCGCTGTTTTTGTGTCTGTCACTTCACTGACAACATACATTGTTCACGCCGCAGAGTTTCCAGAATGCCAGGGCTATCAGACTAGTGCCAGTTACAGAATACAGCGTGCCCCAGCCAAGTGCCTTCAATGCAAGTGTTGCACCACTTTCAGGGATATCTTTGCTTCCACCTATCAGGCTCTGAAATGAAGAAATTCTGTAATGTAATCATCATTACAAATGTACACGCCGTGATGTTGATGCAGCAACAAGGATGTGTGAATGCTGCTTTATTCTTGTATCTACATTATATATATATAAAGTCTTAAGCCACCCAAGAAAATTTTAATTCAAAACATTTTTCTGATCAGCTAGTATTTATATTTCATAGGAAAAGTATAATTTCATTTTCTAATTCATTAACAAAATCTTTAACAAATAATATAACAAATAATAGCTAGGCAATCATTAATTAAAGACATATATCAGTATTTTGTGTGGCCGCCCTTGACACGCTTAACTGCTGCAACTCGCTTTGGTAGACTTTCCTGCAATTTTCTCAAGTAATCCTGTGGCATGTTATTCCATGCGTCTTGTAGAACGTTCCAGAGTTCTTCTTTGGACTTTGGTTGCTTCTTGTTCTTTTCTCTGTCTAAATGTTCCCATGCTGCTTCAATTATATTAAGATCCGGGCTCTGGGTTGGCCATTCTAACACTGTCAGAGTACCATCTGCTGTTTTTTGCTCCAAGTACCTTTTAATTATGTTGGCAGTATGTTTGGGATCGTTATCATGTTGAAATGTAAAGTTCCTACCAATAAGTCGCTTTCCGGATGGCACAGCATGATGTATCAGAATCTGTCTATATCTCTCAGCATTCATAATTCCATAAATTTTCACCAGATCTCCTACTCCATCTGCTGACATGCATCCCCAAACCATCACAGAGCCACCTCCATGTTTTACAGAAGGTTGTAGACAAGCATCAATGTACTTTTCACCAACCCTTCTCCTGACATACTGGCGTCTATTTGAACCGAACATTTCGAATTTTGATTCATCACTCCACAGGACATTCCGCCACTGGTCTGCTGTCCAATTGGCATGTCTTTTAGCATACTGTAGTCTCTTTTGCTTGTTCCCAGTCCTTAAGTATGGCTTCTTGGCAGCAACACGCCCAACAAGACTATTTTTTATAAGACTTCGTCTCACAGTCGAAGCATGTACTTTGGTGTTACTCGACTCTGCCAGATCTTGAGCAAGTGCCTGGCTAGATTTCCTTCTGTCCCTCAAGGAAGTGACTTTCAAATAATGTTCATCAGCTACAGAGAGTTTCCTCGGTCTTCCACTGCGTTTTTTGTCTACAACCGATCGAGATGCTTTGAATTTCTTATTAACACCTTGAATAGCACATCGAGAAAATCCAGTTTTGTGGGATATAGCTCTCTGTGAATTACCTTCTTCATGCAAAATTACAATTTTATGCCGGTCATATTGTGTCAGTTTTGCCATTATACCAGAATTGAGTTTCTTTCACTTTATCTAATACTGGTTATTCCTTATATAACACTAATATTCACTCATTCATATCACTGCACATTTGGTACTAAGTATGACTAAGTTCTAACTAGAATGCACTCAACAGTGGTGTTAAAACTGCATATAGACTAGCTCTATTGATATGCAAATGAGGCCACTCGTTACCGGGGACTACAAAACAGCTTACAGGTAGAAAATGTACAGGTATTACAGGGTGGTTTAACAAAACAAAATGAAAAATAGCATTTAATGCTGCAATGCATTCTAAGGGAGCAACCAAAACATTTATTTATTTCTGAAATCTTTTAACAGCTTGTATTATTTTAAAATTAAGGTTTCATTTTGATTATTACATTCTAATTTTACAAGCAATTTTAATATCTACTGCCTAGAAATTACATTTCAACAACAATTCTAGGGTTGCCTAAGACTTTTGCACAGTACTGTACATATACATATATATATATATATATATATATATATATACATATATATACATATATATACATATATATATATATATATATATATATATATATATATATATATATATATATATATGAAAATGACTGGGTTACCCATTAACACTCGAATTTGTTTTTTAAAATTTCAATTCTTCCATAGAAAATTTAGATTTGCAGATCAAGACTATTTTTGAAAATTGCCACTGGAATCACTGGCCCGGTTATCGAGCCAGGCATTCCAGTGGTAAATTAAAAAAAATAGTCTTCTGGTCTGCAAATCTAAATTTTCTATGAAAAAATTGAAATCTTTAAAAACAAACATTTCGCAAGACCACTGCAGAAGCCGTTTTTGGCTGATATGAGTGATAAATGGTTAATGGCGTGATCGGCCAAAATGCCATATAGCGTAGTCATAATGGCATATAGCGTAGTCATAATGGCATATAGCGTAGTCATAATGGCATATAGTGTAGTCATAATGCCATATAGCGTAGTCATAATGGCATATAGTGTAGTCATAATGGCGTATAGCGTAGTCATAATGGCGTATAGCGTAGTCATAATGGCGTATAGCGTAGTCATAATGGCGTATAGCGTAGTCATAATGGCATATAGCGTAGTCATAATGCCATATAGCGTAGTCATAATGGCGTATAGCGTAGTCATAATGGCGTATAGCGTAGTCATAATGGCATATAGCGTAGCCATAATGGCATATAGTGTAGCCATAATGGCATATAGTGTAGTCATAATGGCATATAGCGTAGCCATAATGGCATATAGCGTAGTCATAATGGCGTATAGCGTAGTCATAATGGCGTATAGCGTAGTCATAATGGCGTATAGCGTAGTCATAATGGCGTATAGCGTAGTCATAATGGCGTATAGCGTAGTCATAATGGCGTATAGCGTAGCCATAATGGCATATAGTGTAGTCATAATGGCATATAGCGTAGCCATAATGGCGTATAGCGTAGCCATAATGGCATATAGCGTAGTCGTAATGGCGTATAGCGTAGTCATAATGGCGTATAGTGTAGTCATAATGGCGTATAGTGTAGTCATAATGGCGTATAGTGTAGTCATAATGGCGTATAGCGTAGTCATAATGGCGTATAGCGTAGTCATAATGGCGTATAGTGTAGTCATAATGGCGTATAGCGTAGTCATAATGGCGTATAGTGTAGTCATAATGGCGTATAGCGTAGTCATAATGGCGTATAGTGTAGTCATAATGGCGTATAGTGTAGTCATAATGGCATATAGTGTAGTCATAATGGCGTATAGTGTAGTCATAATGGCGTATAGTGTAGTCATAATGGCGTATAGTGTAGTCATAATGGCGTATAGTGTAGTCATAATGGCGTATAGCGTAGTCATAATGGCGTATAGTGTAGTCATAATGGCGTATAGTGTAGTCATAATGGCGTATAGTGTAGTCATAATGGCGTATAGCGTAGTCATAATGGCGTATAGCGTAGTCATAATGGCGTATAGTGTAGTCATAATGGCGTATAGCGTAGTCATAATGGCGTATAGTGTAGTCATAATGGCGTATAGCGTAGTCATAATGGCGTATAGTGTAGTCATAATGGCGTATAGCGTAGTCATAATGGCGTATAGCGTAGTCATAATGGCGTATAGTGTAGTCATAATGGCATATAGTGTAGTCATAATGGCATATAGTGTAGTCATAATGGCGTATAGTGTAGTCATAATGGCATATAGTGTAGTCATAATGGCGTATAGTGTAGCCAAAATGGCATATAGTGTAGTCATAATGGCGTATAGTGTAGTCATAATGGCATATAGCGTAGTCATAATGGCGTATAGTGTAGTCATAATGGCATATAGTGTAGTCATAATGGAATATAGTGTAGTCATAATGGCATATAGTGTAGTCATAATGGCATATAGTGTAGTCATAATGGAATATAGTGTAGTCATAATGGCGTATAGCGTAGTCATAATGGAATATAGTGTAGTCATAATGGCATATAGTGTAGTCATAATGGAATATAGTGTAGTCATAATGGCATATAGTGTAGTCATAATGGCGTATAGCGTAGTCATAATGGAATATAGTGTAGTCATAATGGCGTATAGCGTAGTCATAATGGAATATAGTGTAGTCATAATGGCATATAGTGTAGTCATAATGGCGTATAGCGTAGTCATAATGGAATATAGTGTAGTCATAATGGCATATAGTGTAGTCATAATGGAATATAGTGTAGTCATAATGGCATATAGTGTAGTCATAATGGCGTATAGCGTAGTCATAATGGAATATAGTGTAGTCATAATGGCGTATAGCGTAGTCATAATGGAATATAGTGTAGTCATAATGGCATATAGTGTAGTCATAATGGCGTATAGCGTAGTCATAATGGAATATAGTGTAGTCATAATGGCGTATAGCGTAGTCATAATGGCGTATAGCGTAGTCATAATGGCGTATAGCGTAGTCATAATGGCGTATAGCGTAGTCATAATGCCATATAGTGTAGTCATAATGGCATATAGCGTAGTCATAATGGCATATAGCGTAGTCATAATGGCATATAGCGTAGTCATAATGGCGTATAGCGTAGTCATAATGGCATATAGCGTAGTCATAATGGCGTATAGCGTAGTCATAATGCCATATAGTGTAGTCATAATGGCATATAGCGTAGTCATAATGGCATATAGCGTAGTCATAATGGCGTATAGCGTAGTCATAATGGCGTATAGCGTAGTCATAATGCCATATAGCGTAGTCATAATGGCATATAGTGTAGTCATAATGGCGTATAGCGTAGTCATAATGCCATATAGCGTAGTCATAATGGCATATAGCGTAGTCATAATGGCGTATAGTGTAGTCATAATGGCATATAGCGTAGTCATAATGGCGTATAGCGTAGTCATAATGGCGTATAGCGTAGTCATAATGGCGTATAGTGTAGTCATAATGGCGTATAGCGTAGTCATAATGGCGTATAGTGTAGTCATAATGGCATATAGTGTAGTCATAATGGCGTATAGCGTAGTCATAATGCCATATAGCGTAGTCATAATGGCATATAGCGTAGTCATAATGGCGTATAGTGTAGTCATAATGGCATATAGCGTAGTCATAATGGCATATAGCGTAGTCATAATGGCGTATAGTGTAGTCATAATGGCATATAGCGTAGTCATAATGGCGTATAGCGTAGTCATAATGGCGTATAGCGTAGTCATAATGGCGTATAGCGTAGTCATAATGGCATATAGCGTAGTCATAATGGCATATAGTGTAGTCATAATGCCATATAGCGTAGTCATAATGGCATATAGTGTAGTCATAATGGCGTATAGCGTAGTCATAATGGCGTATAGCGTAGTCATAATGGCGTATAGCGTAGTCATAATGGCGTATAGCGTAGTCATAATGGCATATAGCGTAGTCATAATGCCATATAGCGTAGTCATAATGGCGTATAGCGTAGTCATAATGGCGTATAGCGTAGTCATAATGGCATATAGCGTAGCCATAATGGCATATAGTGTAGCCATAATGGCATATAGTGTAGTCATAATGGCATATAGCGTAGCCATAATGGCATATAGCGTAGTCATAATGGCGTATAGCGTAGTCATAATGGCGTATAGCGTAGTCATAATGGCGTATAGCGTAGTCATAATGGCGTATAGCGTAGTCATAATGGCGTATAGCGTAGTCATAATGGCGTATAGCGTAGCCATAATGGCATATAGTGTAGTCATAATGGCATATAGCGTAGCCATAATGGCGTATAGCGTAGCCATAATGGCATATAGCGTAGTCGTAATGGCGTATAGCGTAGTCATAATGGCGTATAGTGTAGTCATAATGGCGTATAGTGTAGTCATAATGGCGTATAGTGTAGTCATAATGGCGTATAGCGTAGTCATAATGGCGTATAGCGTAGTCATAATGGCGTATAGTGTAGTCATAATGGCGTATAGCGTAGTCATAATGGCGTATAGTGTAGTCATAATGGCGTATAGCGTAGTCATAATGGCGTATAGTGTAGTCATAATGGCGTATAGTGTAGTCATAATGGCATATAGTGTAGTCATAATGGCGTATAGTGTAGTCATAATGGCGTATAGTGTAGTCATAATGGCGTATAGTGTAGTCATAATGGCGTATAGTGTAGTCATAATGGCGTATAGCGTAGTCATAATGGCGTATAGTGTAGTCATAATGGCGTATAGTGTAGTCATAATGGCGTATAGTGTAGTCATAATGGCGTATAGCGTAGTCATAATGGCGTATAGCGTAGTCATAATGGCGTATAGTGTAGTCATAATGGCGTATAGCGTAGTCATAATGGCGTATAGTGTAGTCATAATGGCGTATAGCGTAGTCATAATGGCGTATAGTGTAGTCATAATGGCGTATAGCGTAGTCATAATGGCGTATAGCGTAGTCATAATGGCGTATAGTGTAGTCATAATGGCATATAGTGTAGTCATAATGGCATATAGTGTAGTCATAATGGCGTATAGTGTAGTCATAATGGCATATAGTGTAGTCATAATGGCGTATAGTGTAGCCAAAATGGCATATAGTGTAGTCATAATGGCGTATAGTGTAGTCATAATGGCATATAGCGTAGTCATAATGGCGTATAGTGTAGTCATAATGGCATATAGTGTAGTCATAATGGAATATAGTGTAGTCATAATGGCATATAGTGTAGTCATAATGGCATATAGTGTAGTCATAATGGAATATAGTGTAGTCATAATGGCGTATAGCGTAGTCATAATGGAATATAGTGTAGTCATAATGGCATATAGTGTAGTCATAATGGAATATAGTGTAGTCATAATGGCATATAGTGTAGTCATAATGGCGTATAGCGTAGTCATAATGGAATATAGTGTAGTCATAATGGCGTATAGCGTAGTCATAATGGAATATAGTGTAGTCATAATGGCATATAGTGTAGTCATAATGGCGTATAGCGTAGTCATAATGGAATATAGTGTAGTCATAATGGCATATAGTGTAGTCATAATGGAATATAGTGTAGTCATAATGGCATATAGTGTAGTCATAATGGCGTATAGCGTAGTCATAATGGAATATAGTGTAGTCATAATGGCGTATAGCGTAGTCATAATGGAATATAGTGTAGTCATAATGGCATATAGTGTAGTCATAATGGCGTATAGCGTAGTCATAATGGAATATAGTGTAGTCATAATGGCGTATAGCGTAGTCATAATGGCGTATAGCGTAGTCATAATGGCGTATAGCGTAGTCATAATGGCGTATAGCGTAGTCATAATGCCATATAGTGTAGTCATAATGGCATATAGCGTAGTCATAATGGCATATAGCGTAGTCATAATGGCATATAGCGTAGTCATAATGGCGTATAGCGTAGTCATAATGGCATATAGCGTAGTCATAATGGCGTATAGCGTAGTCATAATGCCATATAGTGTAGTCATAATGGCATATAGCGTAGTCATAATGGCATATAGCGTAGTCATAATGGCGTATAGCGTAGTCATAATGGCGTATAGCGTAGTCATAATGCCATATAGCGTAGTCATAATGGCATATAGTGTAGTCATAATGGCGTATAGCGTAGTCATAATGCCATATAGCGTAGTCATAATGGCATATAGCGTAGTCATAATGGCGTATAGTGTAGTCATAATGGCATATAGCGTAGTCATAATGGCGTATAGCGTAGTCATAATGGCGTATAGCGTAGTCATAATGGCGTATAGTGTAGTCATAATGGCGTATAGCGTAGTCATAATGGCGTATAGTGTAGTCATAATGGCATATAGTGTAGTCATAATGGCGTATAGCGTAGTCATAATGCCATATAGCGTAGTCATAATGGCATATAGCGTAGTCATAATGGCGTATAGTGTAGTCATAATGGCATATAGCGTAGTCATAATGGCGTATAGCGTAGTCATAATGGCGTATAGCGTAGTCATAATGGCGTATAGTGTAGTCATAATGGCGTATAGCGTAGTCATAATGGCGTATAGTGTAGTCATAATGGCATATAGTGTAGTCATAATGGCGTATAGCGTAGTCATAATGGCGTATAGCGTAGTCATAATGGCGTATAGTGTAGTCATAATGGCATATAGCGTAGTCATAATGGCGTATAGCGTAGTCATAATGGCGTATAGCGTAGTCATAATGGCGTATAGCGTAGTCATAATGGCGTATAGCGTAGTCATAATGGCGTATAGCATATAGCGTAGTCATAATGGCGTATAGCATATAGTGTAGTCATAATGGCATATAGTGTAGTCATAATGGCATATAGTGTAGTCATAATGGCATATAGCGTAGTCATAATGGCATATAGTGTAGTCATAATGGCGTATAGCGTAGTCATAATGGCATATAGTGTAGTCATAATGGCATATAGTGTAGTCATAATGGCGTATAGCGTAGTCATAATGGCATATAGTGTAGTCATAATGGCATATAGTGTAGTCATAATGGCGTATAGTGTAGTCATAATGGCGTATAGCGTAGTCATAATGGCATATAGTGTAGTCATAATGGCGTATAGCGTAGTCATAATGGCATATAGCGTAGTCATAATGGCATATAGTGTAGTCATAATGGCGTATAGTGTAGTCATAATGGCGTATAGCGTAGTCATAATGGCATATAGTGTAGTCATAATGGCGTATAGCGTAGTCATAATGGCGTATAGCGTAGTCATAATGGCGTATAGCGTAGTCATAATGGCGTATAGTGTAGTCATAATGGCATATAGCGTAGTCATAATGGCGTATAGCGTAGTCATAATGGCGTATAGCGTAGTCATAATGGCGTATAGCGTAGTCATAATGGCGTATAGTGTAGTCATAATGGCGTATAGCGTAGTCATAATGGCGTATAGCGTAGTCATAATGGCATATAGTGTAGTCATAATGGCGTATAGTGTAGTCATAATGGCGTATAGCGTAGTCATAATGGCGTATAGTGTAGTCATAATGGCGTATAGCGTAGTCATAATGGCATATAGTGTAGTCATAATGGCGTATAGCGTAGTCATAATGGCGTATAGCGTAGATAGCGTAGTCATAATGGCGTATAGCGTAGTCATAATGGCGTATAGTGTAGTCATAATGGCATATAGCGTAGTCATAATGGCGTATAGCGTAGTCATAATGGCGTATAGCGTAGTCATAATGGCGTATAGCGTAGTCATAATGGCGTATAGCGTAGTCATAATGGCGTATAGCATATAGCGTAGTCATAATGGCGTATAGCATATAGTGTAGTCATAATGGCATATAGTGTAGTCATAATGGCATATAGTGTAGTCATAATGGCATATAGCGTAGTCATAATGGCATATAGTGTAGTCATAATGGCGTATAGCGTAGTCATAATGGCATATAGTGTAGTCATAATGGCATATAGTGTAGTCATAATGGCGTATAGTGTAGTCATAATGGCGTATAGCGTAGTCATAATGGCGTATAGTGTAGTCATAATGGCGTATAGCGTAGTCATAATGGCATATAGCGTAGTCATAATGGCATATAGTGTAGTCATAATGGCGTATAGTGTAGTCATAATGGCGTATAGCGTAGTCATAATGGCATATAGTGTAGTCATAATGGCGTATAGCGTAGTCATAATGGCATATAGTGTAGTCATAATGGCGTATAGCGTAGTCATAATGGCATATAGTGTAGTCATAATGGCGTATAGCGTAGTCATAATGGCATATAGTGTAGTCATAATGCCATATAGTGTAGTCATAATGGCGTATAGCGTAGTCATAATGCCATATAGTGTAGTCATAATGGCGTATAGCGTAGTCATAATGCCATATAGTGTAGTCATAATGGCGTATAGCGTAGTCATAATGGCGTATAGCGTAGTCATAATGCCATATAGTGTAGTCATAATGGCGTATAGCGTAGTCATAATGGCATATAGTGTAGTCATAATGGCGTATAGTGTAGTCATAATGGCGTATAGCGTAGTCATAATGGCATATAGCGTAGTCATAATGGCGTATAGTGTAGTCATAATGGCATATAGTGTAGTCATAATGCCATATAGCGTAGTCATAATGGCATATAGCGTAGTCATAATGGCATATAGCGTAGTCATAATGGCATATAGCGTAGTCATAATGGCGTATAGCGTAGTCATAATGGCGTATAGCGTAGTCATAATGGCGTATAGTGTAGTCATAATGGCGTATAGCGTAGTCATAATGGCGTATAGCGTAGTCATAATGGCGTATAGTGTAGTCATAATGGCGTATAGTGTAGTCATAATGGCATATAGTGTAGTCATAATGGCATATAGCGTAGTCATAATGCCATATAGCGTAGTCATAATGGCATATAGTGTAGTCATAATGGCATATAGTGTAGTCATAATGGCATATAGTGTAGTCATAATGCCATATAGTGTAGTCATAATGGCATATAGTGTAGTCATAATGGCGTATAGTGTAGTCATAATGGCGTATAGCGTAGTCATAAATGGCGTATAGTGTAGTCATAATGGCGTATAGTGTAGTCATAATGCCATATAGCGTAGTCATAATGGCATATAGTGTAGTCATAATGGCATATAGTGTAGTCATAATGCCATATAGTGTAGTCATAATGCCATATAGTGTAGTCATAATGGCATATAGTGTAGTCATAATGGCATATAGTGTAGTCATAATGGCATATAGTGTAGTCATAATGGCATATAGTGTAGTCATAATGGCATATAGTGTAGTCATAATGGCGTATAGTGTAGTCATAATGGCGTATAGTGTAGTCATAATGGCGTATAGTGTAGTCATAATGGCGTATAGTGTAGTCATAATGGCGTATAGTGTAGTCATAATGGCGTATAGTGTAGTCATAATGGCGTATAGTGTAGTCATAATGGCGTATAGTGTAGTCATAATGCCATATAGCGTAGTCATAATGGCGTATAGCGTAGTCATAATGGCGTATAGCGTAGTCATAATGCCATATAGTGTAGTCATAATGGCGTATAGCGTAGTCATAATGGCGTATAGCGTAGTCATAATGGCGTATAGCGTAGTCATAATGGCGTATAGCGTAGTCATAATGGCGGTAGTCATAATGGCGTATAGCGTAGTCATAATGGCGTATAGCGTAGTCATAATGGCGTATAGCGTAGTCATAATGGCGTATAGCGTAGTCATAATGGCGTATAGTGTAGTCATAATGGCGTATAGTGTAGTCATAATGGCGTATAGTGTAGTCATAATGGCGTATAGTGTAGTCATAATGGCGTATAGTGTAGTCATAATGGCGTATAGCGTAGTCATAATGGCATATAGCGTAGCCAAAATGCCATATAGCGTAGTCATAATGGCATATAGCGTAGTCATAATGGCATATAGCGTAGTCATAATGGCATATAGCGTAGTCATAATGGCATATAGTGTAGTCATAATGGCATATAGTGTAGTCATAATGCCATATAGTGTAGTCATAATGGCATATAGTGTAGTCATAATGGCATATAGTGTAGTCATAATGGCATATAGTGTAGTCATAATGGCATATAGTGTAGTCATAATGGCATATAGTGTAGTCATAATGCCATATAGTGTAGTCATAATGGCATATAGTGTAGTCATAATGGCGTATAGTGTAGTCATAATGGCGTATAGTGTAGTCATAATGGCGTATAGTGTAGTCATAATGGCGTATAGTGTAGTCATAATGGCGTATAGTGTAGTCATAATGGCGTATAGTGTAGTCATAATGGCGTATAGTGTAGTCATAATGGCGTATAGTGTAGTCATAATGGCGTATAGTGTAGTCATAATGGCGTATAGTGTAGTCATAATGGCGTATAGTGTAGTCATAATGGCGTATAGTGTAGTCATAATGGCGTATAGTGTAGTCATAATGGCGTATAGTGTAGTCATAATGGCGTATAGTGTAGTCATAATGGCGTATAGTGTAGTCATAATGGCGTATAGTGTAGTCATAATGGCGTATAGTGTAGTCATAATGGCATATAGTGTAGTCATAATGGCATATAGTGTAGTCATAATGGCATATAGCGTAGTCATAATGGCATATAGCGTAGTCATAATGGCATATAGCGTAGTCAATAGTGTAGTCATAATGCCATATAGTGTAGTCATAATGGCATATAGCGTAGTCATAATGGCATATAGTGTAGTCATAATGGCATATAGTGTAGTCATAATGGCATATAGTGTAGCCAAAATGCCATATAGCGTAGTCATAATGGCGTATAGCGTAGTCATAATGGCATATAGTGTAGTCATAATGGCATATAGTGTAGTCATAATGGCATATAGTGTAGCCAAAATGCCATATAGTGTAGTCATAATGGCGTATAGTGTAGTCATAATGGCATATAGTGTAGCCAAAATGCCATATAGTGTAGTCATAATGGCGTATAGCGTAGTCATAATGGCATATAGTGTAGCCAAAATGCCATATAGTGTAGTCATAATGGCGTATAGCGTAGTCATAATGGCATATAGCGTAGTCATAATGGCATATAGTGTAGTCATAATGGCATATAGTGTAGTCATAATGGCATATAGCGTAGTCATAATGGCATATAGTGTAGTCATAATGGCATATAGTGTAGTCATAATGGCGTATAGCGTAGTCATAATGGCGTATAGCGTAGTCATAATGCCATATAGCGTAGTCATAATGGCATATAGTGTAGTCATAATGGCATATAGCGTAGTCATAATGGCATATAGTGTAGTCATAATGGCGTATAGCGTAGTCATAATGGCGTATAGCGTAGTCATAATGCCATATAGTGTAGTCATAATGGCATATAGTGTAGTCATAATGCCATATAGTGTAGTCATAATGGCATATAGTGTAGTCATAATGGCATATAGTGTAGTCATAATGGCGTATAGCGTAGTCATAATGGCATATAGTGTAGTCATAATGGCGTATAGCGTAGTCATAATGGCATATAGTGTAGTCATAATGGCATATAGTGTAGTCATAATGGCATATAGTGTAGTCATAATGCCATATAGTGTAGTCATAATGGCATATAGCGTAGTCATAATGGCATATAGTGTAGTCATAATGGCATATAGTGTAGTCATAATGGCATATAGTGTAGCCAAAATGCCATATAGCGTAGTCATAATGGCGTATAGCGTAGTCATAATGGCATATAGTGTAGTCATAATGGCATATAGTGTAGTCATAATGGCATATAGTGTAGCCAAAATGCCATATAGTGTAGTCATAATGGCGTATAGTGTAGTCATAATGGCATATAGTGTAGCCAAAATGCCATATAGTGTAGTCATAATGGCGTATAGCGTAGTCATAATGTGTAGTCATAATGGCATATAGCGTAGTCATAATGGCATATAGCGTAGTCATAATGGCGTATAGCGTAGTCATAATGGCGTATAGCGTAGTCATAATGGCGTATAGCGTAGTCATAATGGCGTATAGCGTAGTCATAATGGCGTATAGCGTAGTCATAATGGCGTATAGTGTAGTCATAATGGCGTATAGTGTAGTCATAATGGCGTATAGTGTAGTCATAATGCCGTATAGTGTAGTCATAATGGCGTATAGTGTAGTCATAATGGCGTATAGTGTAGTCATAATGGCGTATAGTGTAGTCATAATGGCGTATAGTGTAGTCATAATGGCGTATAGTGTAGTCATAATGGCGTATAGTGTAGTCATAATGGCGTATAGTGTAGTCATAATGGCGTATAGTGTAGTCATAATGGCGTATAGTGTAGTCATAATGGCGTATAGTGTAGTCATAATGGCGTATAGTGTAGTCATAATGGCGTATAGTGTAGTCATAATGGCGTATAGTGTAGTCATAATGGCGTATAGTGTAGTCATAATGGCATATAGTGTAGTCATAATGGCATATAGTGTAGTCATAATGGAATGTTCATTTGCAGTCCAAGTGAAGATTATTTTTATCAATACACATCTGGCATGTCTGGCTTGATAACTGTGTCAGTCATTACAGTGCTATATGGCAGACAAGTCTCATTTTTGTCTGCAGATGAACAGTTACTAGGTAACAAGTGTGAACCTATGAGTTGTCTGCAGATGAACAGTTACTGGGTAACAAGTGTGAACCTAAGAGCATTGTCTGCAGATGAACAGTTACTAGGTAACAAGTGTGAAACTAAGAGCGTTGTCTGCAGATGAACAGTTACTAGGTAACAAGTGTGAACCTATGAGAGTTGTCTACTGATGAACAGTTACTAGGTAACAAGTGTGAACCTATGAGAGTTGTCTGCAGATGAACAGTTACTAGGTAACAAGTGTGGACCTATGAGTTGTCTGCAGATGAACAGTTACTAGGTAACAAGTGTGAACCTAAGAGCATTGTCTGCAGATGAACAGTTACTAGGTAACAAGTGTGAAACTAAGAGCGTTGTCTGCAGATGAACAGTTACTAGGTAACAAGTGTGGACTTATGAGAGTTGTCTGCAGATGAACAGTTACTACGTAACAAGTGTGGACCTATGAGAGTTGTCTGCAGATGAACAGTTACTAGGTAACAAGTGCGAACCTATGAGAGTTGTCTGCAGATGAACAGTTACAAGGTAACAAGTGTGAAACTAAGAGTGTTGTCCGCAGATGAACAATTACTAGGTAACAAGTGTGAAGCTAAGAGCGTTGTCTGCAGATGAACAATTACTAGGTAACAAGTGTGAAGCTAAGAGCGTTGTCTGCAGATGAACAATTACTAGGTAACAAGTGTGAAACTATGAGTGTTGTCTGCAGATGAACAGTTACTAGGTAACAAGTGTGAAACTAAGAGCGTTGTCTGCAGATGAACAATTACTAGGTAACAAGTGTGAAACTAAGAGCGTTGTCTGCAGATGAACAGTTACTAGGTAACAAGTGTGAACCTATGAGCGTTGTCTGCAGATGAACAATTACTAGGTAACAAGTGTGAAACTAAGAGCGTTGTCTGCAGATGAACAATTACTAGGTAACAAGTGTGAAACTAAGAGCGTTGTCTGCAGATGAACAATTACTAGGTAACAAGTGTGAAACTAAGAGCGTTGTCTGCAGATGAACAGTTACTAGGTAACAAGTGTGAACCTATGAGAGTTGTCTGCAGATGAACAATTACTAGGTAACAAGTGTGAACCTATGAGCATTGTCTGCAGATGAACAATTACTAGGTAACAAGTGTGAAACTAAGAGTTGTCTGCAGATGAACAATTACTAGGTAACAAGTGTGAAACTGAACAATTACTAGGTAACAAGTGTGAAACTAAGAGCGTTGTCTGCAGGTGAACAATTACTAGGTAACAAGTGTGAAACTAAGAGCGTTGTCTGCAGATGAACAATTACTAGGTAACAAGTGTGAACCTATGAGTTGTCTGCAGATGAACAATTACTAGGTAACAAGTGTAAACCTATGAGAGTTGTCTGCAGATGAACAATTACTAGGTAACAAGTGCGAACCTATGAGAGTTGTCTGCAGATGAACAATTACTATGTAACAAGTGTGAACCTATGAGCGTTGTCTGCAGATGAACAATTACTAGGTAACAAGTGTGAAACTAAGAGCGTTGTCTGCAGATGAACAATTACTAGGTAACAAGTGTGAACCTATGAGCGTTGTCTGCAGATGAACAATTACTAGGTAACAAGTGTGAACCTATGAGCGTTGTCTGCAGATGAACAATTACTAGGTAACAAGTGCGAACCTATGAGAGTTGTCTGCAGATGAACAATTACTACGTAACAAGTGTGAACCTATGAGCGTTGTCTGCAGATGAACAATTACTAGGTAACAAGTGTGAAACTAAGAGCGTTGTCTGCAGACGAACAATTACTAGGTAACAAGTGCGAACCTATGAGAGTTGTCTGCAGATGAACAATTACTAGGTAACAAGTGTGAAACTAAGAGCGTTGTCTGCAGATGAACAATTACTACGTAACAAGTGTGAACCTATGAACATTGTCTGCAGATGAACAATTACTAGGTAACAAGTGTGAAACTAAGAGCGTTGTCTGCAGATGAACAATTACTAGGTAACAAGTGCGAACCTATGAGAGTTGTCTGCAGATGAATAATTACTACGTAACAAGTGTGAACCTATGAGCGTTGTCTGCAGATGAACAATTACTAGGTAACAAGTGTGAAACTAAGAGCGTTGTCTGCAGATGAACAATTACTAGGTAACAAGTCTGAACCTATGAGCGTTGTCTGCAGATGAACAATTACTAGGTAACAAGTGCGAACCTATGAGAGTTGTCTGCAGATGAACAATTACTAGGTAACAAGTGTGAACCTATGAGCGTTGTCTGCAGATGAACAATTACTAGGTAACAAGTGTGAACCTATGAGAGTTGTCTGCAGATGAACAATTACTAGGTAACAAGTGTGAACCTATGAGCGTTGTCTGCAGATGAACAATTACTAGGTAACAAGTGTGAACCTATGAGCGTTGTCTGCAGATGAACAATTACTAGGTAACAAGTGTGAACCTATGAGCGTTGTCTGCAGATGAACAATTACTAGGTAACAAGTGCGAACCTATGAGAGTTGTCTGCAGATGAACAATTACTAGGTAACAAGTGTGAACCTATGAGCGTTGTCTGCAGATGAACAATTACTAGGTAACAAGTGTGAACCTATGAGAGTTGTCTGCATAGGCGCCTTTGTCAGAAATGTAAAAGTTTTGACAGAAATTTTGAAAACAAATTGCTAGCCACCAACAATTTTGAGTAAAATTGTTTTCAAAATATTTAGCAGGTCCAGGGATATAGCCATTAGAATATGTTGTCTGCAAAAACTCATCAGTCAGTCAGACGGTCAAGCAACAGTCTGATACTGGACACATCAAACGTGTGTTAACCCTTTAACACTCATATCAGCTAAAAACAGCGTCTGCAGTGGTCTTGATAAATGTCCATTTGCAGACCTAGAGAAGCCTATTTTTGAAAATTTACCACTGGAATGACTGGCTCGATAACCGAGCCAGTCATTCAAGTGGTAAATTTTCAAAAATAGTCTTCTCTAGGTCTGCAAATGGACATTTTATGAGAAAATTGTAATTTTTTTAAAACAAATTCAAGTGTTAAAGGGTTAAGAGACATGTAACTCGACACTTTAGTGGTCCTAAGGTACATAAGAATCTACTGACTGTATTGCTTGAGAGCTGGGTCACGTCCCCTCATACAAGAGGTGTGGCCTAAATTAAGTTTCAAATAATTGTCCTTGTCCTCAGTTGATTGTCTTACTTTATTGAACAGTGATGGATCTTTCTTCTTAGCTAAGGCGACTGTCATCCCAAATCCAAATAGCAAAGACATTCCTGCTAGACTGGTAATAAACATACCACCTGCAATGAAAAACAATACCTGTAACTAAATTGCCCAGTCACTGATACGTTACCGCAAATCTCCACGCTTACCGCTTTGACTATTTGACAAATGTAAATGTCGTCTTACATACCAAATTTGGTTGAATTCCACCAATGGTTTCAGTGGAGCGTACCATACAATAAATTTCTTGACATTTTCACCCAAACCCCAAATGATCCTGGGGCAGAGGCAACTGTAAATGCCCTCTTGTACACCACAATCATATGGGTAACTCACAAACCAAATATGGTTGAACTCCAGTTGCATTACAATAATTTCTTGGCTATTTCACACCCATCCTGAGGGAGGAGCTAAATGTAAATGTCTTCTTATAATAAATTATAGTGGAGATAACTCTGGTTGGGATGGTGTTTCATTGAAATCTCTCCATATTTGCTAGAGTCATCGCCCCTACAAATCTGGATATATTCTGTCAAATTTATTAAACATTGATGCACTGTGACAGGCTAGGAATGGTTAGGATTGTGTTTCAATGAAATCTATCCATATTTGCCAATGTCCTGACACTGCACAACAATGTGTAATGTTCAAATTTGACAAAAATCTATATAGGCGTTCTAAAGTTATGCCCCAGAAAGCAAATTTTATATTTTTCATGGGAGATAATTCAGGCAAACTGAAACAGATATCACTCAGACAAAATCCCAAGCACATTTCTCTCACAATGTATCAATGTAACACAAATCTGAAGCAAATATATAAGACTGTCTAGATTTATGCTTTGCAAACACAATTTGTATGAATTCTATGTTCCTTAAGGGAGATAACCCTGGCGAATATAGAACTTCAACCACAACGATTTTCTTATGTCGGTTACCTGACAGACTTTAGGAATTTGTTCCATGGAAGGATTTGTCTGAAACACAATTATTTGTTCTTGTCCAGAGGTATCATAACTATCGTTTACAGAAAATAATCCATGCGGTCTTTCTAGAGTTAGCTCTGAAAACCAGATGATATATTTTTAGGGGAGATAACTAAGACTAACATGGACATAATTTACCGAAACTTCAGTCTTGTCATAAAGTATCGATGTACCAAATGTGAGGTGAATCCATACAAGCATTTTAAACTCCAGAATCCAGATTTTAAGGGGAGGGCCATTCAAAGGTGATAACTCTGGTGAATATAGATAGATAAATAGCAATGGAGGCTAAGCCTGACGTACGCGGGAAGCAGACGACGCCCGCATATGAAGGGATGTATTATATAATCTGTTCTTTATTGTTTTTTAAAACTATTATTTGAACTGTATTTTGTTTGTGCCGTCCAATTTTCTCATGAAGAGAATCATTTAATTAGCATTATTAACTTTATATTGATCACAGCACGCAGAACTCCGCATAAGAATTAGTCTTTTGAGCGTTTAACTCACAGGGGATGATTATAATTGAGTATTCTTCGTATTAATTGGGTATTTCAAAATACCATTACTCACAGGAAGTGGCAGGAATTGAATATTTGAGGCCCACTTAGACGTTGTAGTATATTCATAGTTCCGTTTCCTAAATTGGATTGTTATTTTATCCATGATCCTAACCGTATTATTATTACTATCTGGCAACACTGCTTTGTGTACAATGATACCAATATGATCGCCTCCATGTAGAGTTTGTTATGAACAATAAGCTACGCCGTATGTCATATATTTAGCCTTCATGTGTTTGAATTACCCACGCAAATAGAGATCAAGATATTACAGACGTGAAAAAACCTTTTGTATTACTAGAGACTAAATTGACTATATACTGAGTCTCTAGTAATACATTTTTTAACTTCAAAAGTACATGTAGATAACTTAGACAAGTAGACAGTCTAATTGTGTGAGAGCTGCGGTGCTGGAGTGCACTTCATAGAACCACAAGCCAGTAGACCCTATGGCCAAGTAATGAGTGACCAGGTGAAAACAATGTACATTTCAATTGTGAGTTGTGACTGTTCTGAGTCTGATTATAGTATCAGTCTATCAGAATCACTTTGACCCACCGTATTTCTCCTATTAGAGACTTATGCCGTAATAGAAGCCTACCCCCCAAACTCAGCAATGTCAATCTCTAGATTTTCTTAGCACTTTGAAAATGGGAAAAAAAACTAATACAAGCTTACCAACCCCCCCCCCCCCCCACCCACCCCCAAACTTGGCATGTTGGTCTGAAATTTTTTCCAAATATTGACATTAATAAATAATTCGTTGTTTATTACTTGAAAATTTGTCATAAAAGAAAAATTAAAAAAAATGATACAAAAATAATAAAACAAAATTAGAACATTTCAGAAATTCTTACCATCCTACGCCTATGCTTAATGTATACCTTAAATCCATCATCGCGGGAGTGAAATTACTAATTGGGGGGGGCCGCCTAAATATTACCTATATTTTAATAAACATTGTTTATTTCATCAAAATTAATCCAAAGTTTGACATAAAATGGCGTCGAGAAAAAATAGAAATCATGTGGATAAGTTTAGGTTGATACCCGAGTAGCACGAAGATGCTAATAGTATTACCCGGTTAGAGACTTGCGCAATCCACAAATAGGAGGAGAGTTTCAAGTAGCTACGAGAGTGATGGCATTTGGTCAAATGTATATCGGCCAGTATGATCGATCCCCTAACAACACACACCCCAACCACCCAAAAAAAAACCCATGCACCCAACGCAAAACAAACAAATGAATATCTTACATTGTTGTGTCTTACTTAGTTGAGTAACCTTGCTCAGCCCACCCACCACCACCCTGTAACCCTAAAATTTATTCATGAAAATTTTAATTTTCTCATAAAATTGTCCTTTTACAGACCTAAAGATGATTATTTTTAAAAATTTACCACTGGAATGACTGACTCATTATGAGTGGAAGCCCTAAGTAATGATGTAAGTCAGAAATTTTCCATGGAAAGAAAATTTTCCAGAATGTTACCCAGACATTTTTTCTGGAAAATTTTCCAATTTCTATCTGAAACTTCATTTCCCATCTCATTGCATAAATTGTATTATTTATTCTTAGAATTATCTTTAACGTAGCACTAATTAATAGAAAAGTGCACCAGCAACATGTTTTATGTTAATACTAATACTCCAATGAGTCCAATACTTGTTGGGGATTAAAAGAGTTGATCATATTGAATTGTAGAACCAGGTGTGACCTACTTTTGTTACATTACATACAATGTATACACCAAGGTTGATAAATTAATATTCTATTGAATATTTTGAAACTAATTTGACTGGGAGCTGTGGCTGCAGCAGCTTCCAGTCATATTAGTTTCAAAATATTCAACAGTTTGCCTGTATCATTGTCTTGAAATTCAGTTTTCTGGGACTGTAGCATTAAAAGGGTTAATAATGCTTACAGGGCCTACATGTAAGACAGCAACAACTTTCAGTCAAATGTTTTCAAAATGCACATCAGTCTTTCTTCTACCAGTTCTTTAAAACTGGATTTCTGACCACCAGCTTTCATTCCAGCAGCTCTTTAACCATTTACATCTATCATTAAATATTTTGTAATTTGATATATGCATAATGCACATGATGTCGTTTGTAAAGAATAATTCTAATTAAGTATTTAACTTGTTTCCTTTCAGCAAATACGAAAAACTACATCTAAGACATTTTTCGGGAAATTTTTCTGGAAAATAATGGAAAATTTTGTGGAAACTATTTTTCCGGAAAAATAACATCATTAGACCTAAGGCAGTAACGGCTTCCAATAATATATTTTCAAAATATTCAATAGAAT
Source organism: Chaetoderma sp. LZ-2023a (assembly GCA_034401795.1). NCBI lineage: Eukaryota > Metazoa > Mollusca > Caudofoveata > Chaetodermatida > Chaetodermatidae > Chaetoderma > Chaetoderma sp. LZ-2023a. The sequence goes on from CM067374.1 coordinate 19,612,419, forward strand.
ATGCTTTAATTTGTCAAGAATTACACATGTCTCAAAGAACCACCATCTTAATGCCTGCCTAGACGAGGTGGTAGGGGATTTCCCAGTAATCAGGAAGTCGACAGCAGCAATTTCCTGGAAATGGGAGAGCTATATTTAGACAAGCGGCTACAACGTATCAGATTTTGGTGAGAAGTAACTCCAGTAAAAGGATCGCTGCTAAATATTTTGGAAACTATTTAACATAGGGTTGTTGCTGCCTTAATTCTGATAGCTGATAGTTGTCATGACTGTAGTGGCACTGTTGCATGCTATCTAAGGTTTATAGATCTATGGATTTGTCATTCTCGCAAATTGGTGGTTTTTAAATGCAAAAGCATATTCTCGTTTTCAGTTGAGATTCTTCTTTATAATAAGTATAATGATTAGCAGTTCACCCCAAAACGAGCGCAGCGTACGCTCGTTGCAGGTCGCATTGACTATCTTTAATAACACGGAAATGGGACACAATACCCTGGTTCAAACTATTTCCATCTTACAACTATGCTTAATGTATACTATGTCCATCTTCGCGGGAGTGAAATTATTAAGTGGCACTGTATAAATATTGTGTGTGCTGTAATAATGATTGTTTTTGCACCAAAATTCTTCATAAAATATAACAGAAATTTGTCGTGAAAATCTACAAATCATGTGATGTCAGGAATTTGCGAGTAGATTCAATATTTAGAGCGAATACTCGGCATTGTCGTCTGCTATTCGCAGATCTGTAATTTTGGTCTTGAATTTCGAAATTACTACATAATATTATCATTGTGTAATGATAACCGAGTACTGTAGGTTTGATCCAATCCACATAATGGATACCCATTTGAGCATTGATAGGAATCATGTATACGCTTGACTTAATAAATATTTTGCATATTTGGTAATTGGATTGCATTTTTAATATGCTGGAGTGTGATTTAAATTGGGTTTTTAAAATATATTTTTGCATAAAATTACGCAAATACGCTGCTTATCTGGAGCTATGGCAGCACGAGGGGACCCCGGTTTTCGTATCGCCATCTTGGTTTTTTTCGGGATTTCATGGGTCTCCAGACTAACGAAATTGAGTCTCCACTCTCCAGTGCTGATTTTTAACGAACTGTTATCTAGTTTAAGAACATCCTAGAATGTCAAACTTTCTTTTATACTGCCGAGATTTGTTTACTATCTTCTGCCCACTCTGCCTGACTGGCGACGCCTAGACCCTTAAATCCATAAACTACAACACACGCACTGATCTTATTATTTCAACAGCAACACCTCCCCCCTCCACCCCAACCCAAACACCACCACAGGAACACACGAACATACCTTCCGACAGTACAATAGGCGACAGCAACAATGACACATTCATCATAAGCAGCAAATTTGTTTTTGTTTATTTTAGTTTTCAAAATATTTAGATCTATGAGACACTGGTCCTATGGATGAACTTCCGGTCGTCCCCGAAATAACCAAAAAAAACCGCCCCATCTGATTACCTGTTAACCTGGCAACATCTCATGTTGAAGAAGGCCAGTACTCGAGAGAACCAAACCTGCTGGGTTTCTATAGGTAATACTACAGACAACGTGTTGAATAACCCTTTAACCCTCAAATTTATTTTTTAATTTAAATTTTCTCTTCTAAAACGTCCATTTGCAGACCACGCGAAGTGACTATTTTTGAAAATTTAGCATTGTAATGACTGGCTCAGTGAAATTTTCAAAAATAGTCTTCTCTTGGTCTGCAAATGGCCATTTCTCAAGCCCACTGTAGATGCCATTTTTGGCTGATATAAGTGTTAAAGGGTTAAATGAATTTTAACGTTCTTGATGTGAGATAACTCTGGTCATTCTGGAGCATCAACAGTTTAGATTAGTGTTCCTTCAACAATTTGACCAATGATACGTATAACAGTATTATAATGCTGATACTGTTACTAGTATAAAATTTATCGCTATAGCTATGAATTTTTTAAATCGTTATTTAATTTATCTCAGTACACCCATTAATTTGCATGACCTTTGGATGTATCGTATTGAACATTCAAGATTTAAAATTATTTATTTCATGCTTAATATATAGGATATATACATCACATTCGGGCAGTCCATCAAAGGCAGAGCCTATGAATCGATGGACCCCCTACACATAAAACAAGACATTACTGATTACAATATATAAGGCGACAGCTGATATAATCATCTGTAATATAATAATAACGCCTGTATAGGCGTAAGCACAGAACATCAATGATATTAAGGTCATGAGTCACTTTGTTTTGTTTATCTGGATAATTTCAATACAGAAACCATTATTTTTTTAGATGACAGTTGATTGTATCCTATTCTATTTTAACATGTCGGTCCAGCTTTAATTATACAAGTTTGGCGGTTGTTGAGTTGTTGTTGGTTGGTGTTTTTAATGAGACCTGTAAGACGAGAGGTGCGACTTTTCTGCATAGGGTCTCCATGTCCCTTCTGATCGTGCTTATTCGGCTCTGTGCCACACTGTTCTCCCTCCATCGGCAGAATAAGTAAGCTCTTTAACACCTATTTACGTTTGTGATTATCACCAATTGTAACCTCGCCCCAAGTGGCCCAGCGGAATGAGGTATCTTCGACCTACGTCCAAATCGACCGTTAAAGCTGAACCCGCGTGTTAAAATCAGTAATATACTAATAAGTGAGATCGCGGTTACGAGTGCGCATGTCTCTCCAACAAGTACAGCTATCGCGATCATTGATCTATATACTAACTGGATTGGCCACAGAAGCACAAATAACGTGACAAAACCGTCCAACAGCTAACCAATAGCGCCTTTGTGATGTCACATGACCTCATTGAACTAATGACGTCATCGTTTACGTCACAATATACCATCTCGAAAACGAAGCTATCCAACAGGAGGATTCCCACACAACTGTCACGTTTCCAACAGCTGCTGACATGCGCAGTGGCCAATCTATGGATACCTGTGATCGTGATAAATAAAATAAGGATAGGCTAGAGTGCCATATGCAGATAACACAGCTGGTATTTCAATCGTGTTTAAGTATCGTGAGATGGGAGTGAGGTTTTTTTACACCATTTAATCCTATAAATTAGTTTATTTTTGACAATTTTCCACTAATTTAACCATTTTAATTATGTGTTGGCGTTTTTATGACAATGTACATTTTCATTATCTTTTTTTTAACACAAAGATAGGTATGCACTAGTTTAAAGGCAACCAAGCTGATAAGCTGTTGTGTATTATGACATTAATTTGACATACATGATGTTGCTGCCCAAGGCCACAACAACCTCAAGTCCAATTAATTTCAAAATTTATAACTGAATATATATTAGCCAGCATAACACGATTGAGCTGTCAATGACATGCGTGAGGGAGAGAGAGAGAGAGGGGGGTGGAGGAGATAGGGAGTGGTGGAGATAGGGAGGGAGGAGTGTGGATGGGAAGTATGATATTATAATTGTCATATGGTATACATTTTAAGGTTGTTTGCTATATTTAGGTTTATATTTTGAACTCTGTGCCTGATGCATGGCTTGTGTTAGTGAATGATATTAAAACGAAACTTGGCCGTGTTTAATAGTAATTACTCTCATTACCGACCCATGCATTAATAGTTGGAATTCCAGTGTGTATATTTCAAGACATAGATAGAGGAGGGCTCTTGAATATTTTGAAACTAAGTTGACTTGACTTGAACGTATTACTACCATTGTAGCAAATAGCTCCCCGTCAAATTTGTTTCAATGTACATGTACATGAATTATTATTTGTATTATAGTGTATTATGTTGTTGTTATAAGTACCCAGCAAAACCAGGTACAGTAAGCACTTTGAATCATTCGATTTTTCTTTTCTATAACTTGCCATATTTTTCTATATGTGTAGACCAATAGAAGACAATTATTTTACTTGTAAATTTACTAAAAAAAAATTTCTGTTGTCCTGCAAATGTTTCTGTTTTAGACAGCTTAGTCAGTGCCCATTTGCAGGTCAAAGACTTTCTTGAAAATCGAGCACTGGAGTAACTGGCCCATTTATTTAGCCAGTCATTCCAGTTGTCAATTTTCAAAATTGCCTATTGTCTGACTAAGAAAAGATTGGAATATTCTTGACCACTGCACACAGTTTTTTGCTGGCTTGTCGATTAAAGAGTAAAATTGATACAAATAAAGCCTTAGTATACTATAGATAAATAGTTTGCATTACTGCATGTAGCAAAATAGTGTCAGCAATGGAAAACTGCATGTAGACGATAACACCTCCACACATGTTGTTATAGTCATAAATATGCCACCAAATTACCATTATCAATAAAACATTACACATTGGACATTTGACCTGCAAACTGATACTTGGGGTGCATTCTGTGGAACTATAATACATACAGCAATTGAGAAAATATGTAGCCTCTACATAGCTACCCGTATATGCTTTATGCCGGCCTGTCAGCTAAAAGCATTTGTTTATCCCGATGCGATCCCATAATTCTTTGCGTGGGCGAGATTCCAATCTCGCTTATTATGTTTACTTATGTTGTTTCTGGTCGCAGGCTCATGCTTCCCTGGTCAGATCTTCATCTTCATGCTGATCTACACTGCCATAACAATCCATCAGAGGCGCCCTCTGAGCAGATTAATGAGATTCCATCTTCAAAAGTAGATGAAGATCCAATGACATCTCCCACTGCAGCTGCTGCAGTCATATGCGCGAACACTGATAGCAGTCATACAACTGACACAAATCTAAGCATAGAAATTAGTGGCTCAACAAACAATTCAGGCAAACCAGACGTAAACACAGAGACAGCTTTGAAACAGCCCAAATGCAGTTGCAAGGAAGAGGACAACATATATATGATAACATGCTTCAACTGCAAGGGCTGGAAGCACTACACCTGTACATCCTTACCCCCTTACATGCTTGCAGTTTTGACATCTTCTAATTGGAGATATGCATGCTCTGAGTGTGCAGTCATCTCTGACCACGTGCCATAGTTTCAGGCCTGCCACCTAAATAAACACGATGTTGTATATGACGCAATTGCATCAACACCACAATAACGTCAGACAAGCATATCAGATTGTAATAAAACCATGGAAATACCCAACAAACCGATACAGGAGCTTGATGGAACAACACCAGCAGACACACAGCTTACATACAGGTTAATATTAGTGCTGAAAAGCTAGCACATGACCCCATAGATACAGTACCCAAGGAGGACATTGCAGAACCTGCCGTCGAGACGATCCTCACCTTAGGACACATTAGGCCATGCAGCTGAAGAAACTGAGGACAATGACAGCCTAGCAGGGACCAACAATGAAAGCGAACTAAGTGATACTGCCATGGAAGAAACTGTAGATTTGGATACACATGCATTTAATGATATTATTGCAGAAGTTCTCCAATAGTTTTTCAATGTTCTACATACACAGGTACATGACCTACAAGTTGCAAAATTAACTGAGAGTAAATGCCCTAACAAACAGAGAAATACATCCAAGGGACCAACGACTCACGGTACCCCAATGATCATCCCAAATGACGAGCATAAGTGCAACGGCAAACAACACCAAACAACCACTGAACGAAGAATTCCAGCGTACCAACATGAACAGAGAGCCTCAATGACACAGAAACCAAAAACTAACAACAACAAACATAGAAACCCTGAAACGTATACATACATGAATTCAACTCGCAAACAATTGGATAGCAGTCTACTAAATTCACCTTCAAGGAACAGTACTCACCACAACAGTCAGCAGACAATACATCACACAGACACATCAAAGAAAGCACTGCTTATCAGCAGCTCCACCTTCAAAAGGCTTAGCGGCCGATATATGTCTATGGTAGACATGAACATAATAGTACAATCCTTTAGTGGGGCAAGGATAGCAGAAATCCATGACAATCTCGAGCTTCTACTTAAAGTGAACAGTTTGATGCTATATTAGTCCATGTCGGGACTAATGATATTGGCAGATATAAATTAGAATGTCTGATCAGAGACTACAATGAATTGATTGAACTCATACAAAGAATTGCACCCACTACCAAAATCTTTGTTTCATCAATGCTACCACGACCAAACAGCAGGAGTGATAACAACTTGGTAGACGTCTTCAACGGAATGTTGTGGTCCCTTACAAATTGGCACAAAGCCAACGTCATTAACAATACAGGGCTATTCAGCCACATCAACGGTGAACCACACTACAACCTCTTTTGGGATGATGTCCACTATAATCATGAAGGCCTCTGCCTACTGTCAGATAACATCAGTTACCATCTTCACTCTGTGATGAACACCACCTCAGAATCACAGGATTTTAATTTGCCCAAGCCACACCGTGGAGAAGATGAATCCAGCTACAAACCAGTTCAAGCATCACACAATGCCAACGCAGCTCTCAAACCAATACTCAGTATTAAGTGAAGAAACTCTAGACATACCCAACAATGAGGCACCCCAATACACTGAGTTGCAATGAAAACATAATAAGCTACACAACCATGGACAAGGGAAGACATGAAAAAACAAAACACAAACACAACTACGTAAGGCATAAAAACATGTAAAAACACTAACTGGTGAGTACACAGACACCATCACAAGACAGATACCAAAACATATTCAAATAAATAGCGATATAAATTCTAAAACAGTAACCAATACATGTATATACACAAATGCAGATAGTCTAATTAATGAAAAAAGCTGAGCTTGAAGCACTAGTACACAAGATTCGCCCTGCTATCATACTAATAACAGAAGCCTTACCAAAAACTCAACCATAAATATTAGTGAACTACACATTGATGACTATCATCTCTCGCTGAATAGTAATCCATCAAGAGGAGTCATCATGTATCATTAAATGTTAAAAACTGTGATACCCTAAATGATGACAGCTTTAAGAAATCGGTGTGGAGTACATGGACGATACAACAAAAGGAAAAGATTCTTGTTGGTTGCATCTACAGAAGTCCCAACTCAGACGGCCCAAACAATAATAAACTTGTAAATCTACTAAACAAGGTTGATACATTCTTATAGTAGGGGATTTCAACATCCCATCGATTAACTGGTGCACTGGATTTTCTTCAAATGAAGACGGAGATGCATTTGTTAAAACTAGCAGCCATATATGTCTACAGTAACTGGTTACTAATGTGACACGACATAGTATAAATCTTTTAGATCTAGTGTTAACAAACAAACAAAACTCGTCCACAAAATAACCCACCTACCTCCGCTAGAAAAGTGGCCATGATGTCTACAAATATCTCTACATCCTGATATCTTAAGCACAATCAAACAAATAGCTACGCCAAAGCTACTGTTGAATAAAGGACCGTATACAGAAATGAGAAAAGACTTAGGAACGACTGACTGGATTCATCTACTTAATCCATCAGAAGCTTTGAACTTCCTACACAAAACACTAATCACAATGAAAGAGCAGTAAATTCCTTCACCAAAATAGGTGGTAAGAAAAAGCACCTCTGGCTTGACCGTACCACAACAGAATTACTAAATAGCAAAAATCTGGCATACAAAAGATACAATAAAACAAAGAAAACCACAGATTACACCCTTTACAAAATTTCTAGAAACAAAGCGGCAGCATGGATTACAAAAGCAAAACATACATTTGAACGTAAAGTGGCAAGTGAAAGCAAGAGAAATAACAAAGCTTTTCGGAACTATGTCACGAGTAAAACAGTTCTATGTGAATCAATTAGCAAGCTACGTAACCCAGTTAATGGCACTATGACTACAGATGATAAAGAAAAAGCAAACATTCTCAACAAATTCTTTTCAACCATGTTCACTTAAAAAAATCTTCATTCTACACCAATCATTAAGCCCAAAAGCAATGGTAGTGTACTAAAAGACATAATAATAATAACACCTATTGCCACCGAAAAAAAATATGAAAGGACTCAACCCCAATAAAAGCAATGGCCCGGATGAAATACCAGTCAGATTATTAAAGGAAGCAGCTAAAGAAATTAGTACACCAATATGCATAATCTTTAAGAAGTCTCTGGAAGAAGGCGTATTATCTGACATCTGGAAAATGGCAAATGTATGCTGCATGCACAAAAAAGGCTCCAAAAATGACCCAAGCAACTACAGGCCAATCAGTCTCAAATCTACCTTATGTAAGGTCCTAGAGTATTTAATAAGATACAGCATTGTAAATTTTCTGGAAACAGCCAATCTGTTTACTAAATGCCAGGATGGATTCAGACATAATAGCCCATGTAAAACTCAAATACTAGAATACCTTGAAGATATACCATACTAACTTGACTCAAATGAACCTGTCAATGTAGTATATTTATACTTCTCAGAAGCTTTCGACACTGTACCACACCAACGACTCCAAACAAAACTGAGAAGCTATGGTTTTGGCGACAATTTAGTAAGATGGGTAGTAACAGAAGCCAGAGAGTAAGGATCAATGACACAACAACAGACTGGATTGAGGTGACCAGCGGCGTGCCACAAGGAAGTGTCCTGGGACCTATACGTTTTCTTATATATATATATATATATATATATATATATATATATATATATATATATATATATATATATATATATATATATATATATGTGTGTGTGTGTGTGTGTGTGTGTGTGTGTGTGTGTGTGTGTGTGTGTATATAAATATATATATATATATATATATATATATATATATATATATATATATATATATATATATATATATATATATATATATATATATATATATATATATATATATATATATATACACCTGTGCAAAAGTTAAGCACCACCCTATTTTTACGCACATGCGAGGGTATATTCATGTGCTATGAAGAAAGCAATAGCATAAACATTTATGTACCCATCCATCTTAGTGCAAGAGGTAATAATGCAACTAGAGGAATGCTGATTATGATGGTGGGGAAACACTGTATGTTTTTGTTTGAACTTGAAAACGAGGCCTGAATATGGTTACGTTGACACAACTGACAACTATTGCCCTACAGTTGACACACGTGGCTAGATTGTCATTAATGGTGTCGGAAAACGAAGTTTAACATCTGTGCACGAGTTTGAGACTGTCATTATTAATACCGGGTATATCCACCTTGTGCCTGGATGACGGCCTGGACACAACGTCTCATGCTGGTCACCAACCGACTGATACGCCATTGTGGTATTCGTTGCCATTCAAGATGGAGTGCATCTGTTAATTCCTGTAGGTTCTGCACAGGAGGATCCCTCCTTCTCACCATGTTTCCCAGAATGTCCCAGATATGCTCAATAGGGTTCATGTCAGGGCTCCTTCCTGGCCATGGTAGGGTTTCGATGGCATTCTGGCGGAGGTATTCATGCACAGCTCTAGCACGATGTGGTCGGGCGTTGTCATCCATGAATATAGGGTGGGTTCCAGGTGCATGATTTACAAAATCAGGGACCACAACTCTATCCAGTATGGAATCTTGATATCTTTGTCCATTTAGTGTTCCAGGTACAGTCAACAGATCCAGCTTACAATCAAATGAGATGCACCCCCATATCATAACGGAACCTCCACCAAATGGAACTTCTTCCATGATGTTACGTTGGTCGTACGCCGTGCGTCTGGACCTCCATACACGAGTTCGACCATCTGTGGCATGAAGCAGGAACCAACTTTCATCGGACCAGTGTACCCGTCTCCAGGATCTCATGTTCCAGTGTCTTCTTTCGTTGCACCACCTCAGACGCTCCTCTTTGTGGTGTGCAGTGAGGAGAGGACGTCTGACAGGTCTCCTAGCTTTCATGCCAGCAGCATACAGTCTCCTTTTGACGGTAGACATTGACACTCTATTGCGCGTTTCCCATTGCTGGCTGAGCACTCTGCTGTTGGTGAATGGAGATCTCCTAACAAGGCGTACTAGGGCTCGATCATCACGGGCAGTAGTCTTCTTCGGTCTTCCAGATCTAGGCCTGTCCTTCACCTCGTTAGTTTGCCCATGTTTTGCAATCAAACGACTGATTACAGTATGGTTAATGTTCAGCTGTCTGCCAATCTCTCTGCATGACATACAGTGGTATGCATGCCTATGATTTGCCATTTCACACGATCACTTAACCTTCGTCTTGCCATAGCGGTTCACAATCAAGAGCTAATTCTCTCTGTACAAATAAACCACGGTCATGAACACAAAATTCCTAATCTTGTCGCCTAAATCTGTATGTAATGTTCTACACCTCAAACTGGACTTTTACATAACTGAACCGTGTGCTGTTTCCCGCCACGCACGGACATCAAGCGGCGTGACGTCATGCATGCATGTGCATTTCGTACTTGGAATTATGTCAGCTAACGCGGGGACAAAAAGTATGGCAGCCTAGTTGTACCATCATGTTTCTACGTTCTATTGTTTTTGCTTGTGCTTAAATTTTGCACAGGTGTATATATTTATATATATGACCTACCTGATGGACTAGCCTGCCACTGCAAAATATTTGCAGATGACAAAGATATATAGCAACCCAGCTACCAGTAAGTTTCAGGACAACATAGACTAAGTATGTAAGTGGTCACCCACTACTTGACAATATCCTGGAACAAGGCATAGGTAGTAAGATTGGTACTTCTCACTGCAGTTCACCGACGGTTGCAGATGATGTGTGCCTCGTAGCTAGTAATATCGAAGACCTGCAGTCACTTCTCTGTATACAGCAAGACTATGCGAACCATGAACGCTAAGTCATAAGTGAAGCCAAATCATCAGTTGTTTGCTTCAACAGTAACAGTACCCTTCCAGATCGTCAGTTCAATGGTTTACCTATACCAATTAAAAATACTGTAACACACTTAGGAATTATCAGGGACAACACCTTTAAATATGGGGCATAAAAAGTCATCAGCGAACTAATAACCAAGGCACGTAAAACAGTATATGCACTTATGGGTGCAGGCCTTCATGGGGCAAATGGACGTAACCTGAACGTCTCTAACCACCTTCTAAATATCTATGGTCTTGATACAATGCGACTAACAATGAAGGACATGGCCCAAGCGGACAAGCTCCATAAACAACTGTTAAGGAAAATCCGGCACCTTTAAGATAGAACAGCAGATGCTGCAGTATACTTGATGCTCGGACAAATCCCAGTCCAGGGAGAAGTACACAAATGCATGCTCACTGCTTTCGGTAACATCATCAGAGACCATGGATCCATTGAATATAACATCGCGATAAGGCAACTCGCCATGAAAACAAAGACATCCCATAGCTGGTTCAGAGCCATCGTCGGAATCCTTCAGCAGTACAATCTTCCAGATGCACACGTTTTTCTTGAGCAGCCACCGAGTAAGGAATCATGGAAAGTAGCAGTAACATGTGCCGTCAATATCTACTGGGAAAATAAACTTAAAGCTGATGTGCTGACAAAGACTTCTCTAAAGTTTCTGAACATTAAAAACGTGTCAGTAGGAAAAGTGCACCCTGTATTGGACAGTGCTGGTTACGAATGCCTCTCCATCACCAAAGCATCATTTAAATGCAGATTGCTCCTCGGTACATACAAGCTACAAGTCAAAAAAAGCAGATTTAACCAACACAGGGTGAATGCGGATTGCCCATTGTGTAAAGATCGAGCAGAAGACCGAATACATTTCATCTCTAGATGTTCATGCCTCAAACACATCAGGAAGCCCTTCACCTCAGACATGAAAAGACTGCTTAAGGATGCTGGAGTAGATGAAAGAACTATCAATGATGCTACATCAAATGGATCAATGTTCACACAACTCGTACTGGACTGCTCAGGAGTTTCCTATTTACCTCAGCCTCTCATATCACATCTAAAAAGCCTGGGTAGGGGCCTATGCTATGCCTTGCTCTGTGAAAGGGCGTTACTGCAGAAACAACTGAGTACTGAAATACCTACTACTACTACTACTACTACTACTACTACTACTACTACTACTACTACTACTACTACTACTACTACCGTGTTGGATCTGGTCAGTTTCCAGTATGCATGCAGGTTGTCTTATACATTTACTGACATCTTGGCCACGAGGACATTACCATATATTCAATACAGAAGTAAACCGTACAGTGCAATCCCGATATATACGTGTGTCGTCGACCTACAGGAGCAACATCATTGAACGCGTGCCGACCATAGAAGAAACAATTTTGCTGTTTCAGCAGTTCTCCAGACAGCGGGGGAATATACATTATTATCATCATCATCATCATTATCATATGGCAACTATCTTTCGGTACATATAAAACGCATGTCATACATTTCGGCAGAAGCAAGCCTCAAACCAAATACTATATGACAGATACGCCGGATATGCATCATGTATCAACGTCTGAGGTAGAAAAAGACTTGGGAGTGCATATTGACAGAAAACTTTCTTTTGATATACATATAGGGAATATTCTATCCAAGGCGACAGCACAATAGGACTAATCAGGAGAACATCTACCAACATTGACCCATCTACTTTCATGCTCTTGTAAAGTCTCTAGTGAGACGTATCCTGTAATACTGCAACTCAGCATGGTCACCAAGATTGAAAAGGTAATTACAGCTATTAGAAAGAGTTCAAACGCCGAGCAACAAAACTTGTCCTGCAAATGAAAGAGTATAGCTACACAGAAAGACTTGAAGCCCTAAATCTAATGTCACTGAAAGATAGACGATTTCGAGACTTAATTGAAACATTCAAGCTCATCAGGGATCTATATAATATTGATATGGACTACTTTTTCGAGCCATCCAATATTACACAGACCAGAGGGCATAGGCTCAAGTTCAACATAAAGTGCGGCAACAAAGATATTCGCAAGCACATTTTTGCTAACAGAGTTGAACCACAGTGGAATTACCTGCCCACTACAATAGTCGAAGGAACAACAGTTGAGTCCTAGATATCTACTTCAAAGAAAGAACATTTGAATTTGACTGAACAGGCCATACGTATAACAGCCCACCACAAGGTCATACTGCAATTCTTCAAATACAGTGGACTGATCTTGGAGTAGCCTGTGTATAGACAAGAACATACTCGGTAGCGATTCCAATGACCAATAGATACATCTCTGCTTCCACGTCCACACTTTGTGGTTGCATGAAGAGACACTAGCGTAGAGGAGGAGACTCGGATAGCGATGAACACAGCAAATCAAAACATCAGCAGTAAGACCAACCACGGCCCCACAATTCAACATGCAAACAAATGCTCGGCGCAGCAGGGTGTAACCATGAGTGTAGGTAGCACGCCGCAGCTGATGCGGGGAACACCCATCTGCACCACATTATTTCCACAAAACAGAGCTAAAGTCTTAAATCTAATGTCACTGATATACTGAAGGTTTCGAGGAGACCTACTTAAGCGACAACAGTCAAGTCATTCAGGAACAAACTAGATATAATCTACTTCAGAGAAATATCTTTTGAATTAGACTGAGCAAGACATACTTTAACAAATAACACTGAGGCAATATCAAGCCAATGGCTTGTGTCTCGTAAAATGATGATAATGATGATGATGATGATGATGATTCCCGGTTTCAAGTGGAGTAGTGTAATTATACATCGGTGGCTGATTCTTCCAGTATTTATCAAGCCAGGATTTAAAGCCATTCACTGATGGGCTGTCATGTCTTCACCACACTAGCTGAAAATGAGTTCTTCCTGATCTCCGGCCTAGTTCTAGGCATAAACAGCATTTTGCTATGGCCTCTAGCCTCTCCTCTCTGAGGTGCAACCACATCGATCAAGTTCCATAGCCTGAAAACGTTTACACTTCTGGTGTCATATGCACCATATAGTATTTTAAATACTTATATCATGTCCTCTCTGATTCTACGAAATACTATTGTTGGTAACTTGAGCCTTCTGAGCCTTTCCTCATACCTAAATTCCCTAAACCCATGCAATTGTTAGTAGCTTGTCTCTGCCCATTCTCCAGCAGTGTTACCTTGGACCTTTTGAAAGCCACAAAGATGCTGCAAGTGTCTCTTTACCATACCTTTGTACAGCTGTATGAAGGTCTTTTCATTAGATTTAAGTATGCGCATCCGATGATGGCAAACGTTCTGTTTGCTTTATGTACATTCTCACTGATGTGCCTCTCAAAATTCAATCCCTCAGCAATGATTACGCCAATGTCATTTTCTTCCTTAGACTGACGTCATTTATGGTAACCTGCTGCTTCCTATCACTGAGAAATACCCTATATTATAAGCCTTTATTTTATCCAAAAGCCTCCAATACGTCACTGTATCGAATGCTTGTTAAAATCCAGAGATGTCATCCACTGTGTGACCCTCATCTATCACCTTTGTCCATTTGTCTAAGACATGTAGAAATTGGAGTGTTGTGGATCTCAGGATCTGCCACTAATAAAGCTAAATTGCTTTGGACTGAAGGAACCATTTTCTAAATGATAGTTCATTATATGGTCTCTCACTATACGTTCTAATAGTTTGCAGAGTCAGACTCACCGGTCTATGGTTCCAAGTAGAGCGAATTCCAATGTTCTCTATGCTGGGGTGTCTTCTAGCATCCTTAGCACGTGACCAAACATGGACCATCTTTACAGACAGTGACGATGTATTATACATCTTCTATAGTGGATCACTGGAAATCATGCTGTCTGGCCATCAGTGTTCAGTGATGGTGCGAATGTGTTTACAGTGGCATGCATCAAGTTTGTCTAGAGCTGCCTTAATTGGAGCTGCCTGGCTGCTACATTTATACAGCATCAAGGATGCACTGGTTGCATTGTATAAACATAGTCTTTTTGTCAATGGCATTTTTATCTACGAATCCATGGCTTCCATGGACTCGAAAGATATGTTGCCCATGACGCAGCATGCAGCAATGTCAGCAGTACTGCAGAACAGTGAGCCCAGTAGTATCACTTTACCTCCATGGTTCGCCACTACGAATTGGAGTGCCATTTTCTTTAGTTTCATGCTTTATCAAGAAGTATATGAACTCGGTTTTGGATTCATTCATAAAGAGATTCTCAATTTTAGTTCGCTTGCAGATATTGAGAGTAGTTTGTTACGGGCTTTCCTTTCCTTGTCTATGAGGTGGGTCAGATCAGGGTGAGGATGTTTTTAATAGTCTGCTTCCACCTGTGTGCTCAGTTGACTTTCCAACTTTATCCCTGGTCATTGGGCTTTTTTCATTCCTGTACACTATCAAACCCCTTTGGGAGCATACAGGCTGGCTGTCGTATATAGGCGCTCAGTGGCTTTTTACATTCCACACAGGTACTTATTTTGCAGACAGGTGTACTGAGACAACACAGAGTGAAGTGCCCTACTCAGGGACACAATGCTGCAGCCATGAGCTCGAACTCCATACCACTCGGCCACTGCACCTCTGTCCACATCATCTGCATATTATATCTCTAACGGCATACCCAGTATGGGCACTTAGGGGTTTGGGCTTGTGGAATTGCATGGCAAAAGGTGAGAGACTATCGAGACGTGCAGAAATAAATTCCACCAGCAGACGAACACCACTTGATAAACAGTCTAGATAGATAAATACTCCATGTTACAGGCAGATTTTTGTGAAGCGATTAACGGTAGCAGCCGTGGTGAGATATGCCTGAATTCATCCAGCTTCCTACTGTGATGTAGGTCCCTCTCTGATGGAAATTCTACAACCACGTTACTGCCTATTGCAATACATCTATTGTACCATATTGATTTCCATTGTTTGTAATCAGGTTATACGATTAACTATTGTATAATTATTTTAGTTATTTTATTGTCAGTCTTTCGTACTGTTACAGCTTGTTATTGTGCATGAAGATTGACACAGTCTCTCTTCCATCTCCATAGGCGAGGGTTGGGGTGATGTCTGTGGTCGGATTGGGTGGGTATGTAGATGGGTGTATGTGTGTGTGTGTGTGTGTGTGTGTGTGTGCGTGCGTGCGTGCGTGCATGCGCGCGTGTGTGCGCGCATGCATGCATGTGTGCATGCGCACGTGCGTGCGTGCGTGCGTGCGTTCGTGCATGCGTGCGTGTGTTGTGTTGTAGAATCATTTCCCCAGTCCAACACGTATGTGATTAGGTACACAGCTTCTCCTAGGAAAAATGATATGGACTAGTCACAGAGGGACGTAAAATCCACAAGTAACCATCACAGCTCATCTTACATTGAATCATCCAAGCGAGTGACCAGTCTCTGCATTAATTATTGGTCATTGTCTTGTGCATTGTGCAAGTGGCCGTGTGGGTGTAAGTGTAAGAGTGAATCCATGTGTGATTGGGCCTCCGAGGAGGAAAACTAGTGACAGCTAATAGCAAAGTCTATTGCCATCCACGAAAACACACCACATCTCATTTGCTCCATAACTCGAGGCTATCCACTTATCGCCAAGATTGCTCTTCAGACTAGGGGAAGTTTACAGTGATTGGTGTCTAGGAACCACTAATGCACAATTAGACAGGATAGAATTCAGGCCAACAATGCCTGAACACGTGACCGAAAATCATAGTAGTATTATAGGAATTGTAGCCTCCGGGGTACGCGTCAGTCCGTTCGAATATTCTGTTTGGCTGCACCGCATGTACATGATGTGTGGTCTAGCTGGTTAGCATCGGTTCTCTGGGTTACGGATCCTGTTTTGTGACTCCAGGAATATACAAAGACCGACTTCTAGAGCTGGTTGAATGATAACATTCCAGTGGGGCCGTGCAACCATTGCCGCCAAGATTGAACCACACCATCTCATCCCGACTGTTCATGTCACCGGTATGACAGTCCATTACCCAATTTAGGATATTAGACCTAATTAACAAAGTGATATACAGGCAAACAATGCTACTCGTTTGCTAGTATTAGAGAGAAAATGTAGTACATAGAACTAAGTTGGTGTCTTGTTTATCGTGGGTTCACTTATGAGGTTTAATATAAACCATTAAACCCCTAACAGAATATTATTGTTGCTGGAGGAAAGTGCCTCGCGCGGGCCTCCGTCACAGGAAAATGCCTTCAATGCTGAAGCAAAGGAAGAGAGCTGGCAAAAAGGGGCACTCCCTTGTTCAAACCTTTGCTAAGTGTGTAGTGCGTGTTAACCTAGTGAAACTGTATGCTATTGTGATGCATGCTGAATTACGTGAAGATGGGGTGGATGATTTCAGGAGAATTCAACACCATCTTATGTGGGTTAAAGATACTGCATTGGTAGATGTCGCATTATTTATGCGGTTCTTCTGCTACTTCCTAAACTAACATTTAGTTGTTAGGTCTATGTTCCAGGCTTAGGCCGCAAGTGGCCCGGACTCCTACCTATCTTTTAAATACGTGAGTCTGACTGGCGGAAATGTTCGGCTTCTATAAGGTCACCTTACGGAGCATACCCCTCAGATAAACAGTGGGCGAACATGTCATGGTGCGGCAGCTTCAGAATTATATAACGATCCGGTTACTTACCACACCATAACCACATACAACATCACTAGGACAAGACATATTTACATGAGCAATTGAAAAGTGCATATATACGTTTACACTCGAGAGGAGGCGGATATTCAACTATAGTGACCTTCCCGTGAGGGCGTGGTTGGTTTCAAGACCGCAGCCAGTCACTGTGAAGAGTTAGAGGGAGATCTGCGTCCTGTCCATCACTTGGTGTGTCGGGACGGATCACATAAGATCCACGTCTAGGGATTAACGTTTTACCTGTCATTAAGTTTATGTTTAGGCATGCCCAGAGATGCGCTGCTGGCCGGTTAAAATAATATAATGTTTTTACAGTGCTTCCTACTTTGGCATGGATATCTACGCCAACTGGTATCCAAGGATACAGAGGGAGTGCTTGTGGAATCAACACTTTAGTCTTCACCGCTCAGAAACCCCAATAGTTTCCAGAGCTGGATTGCACCAACGTGTCGAAGGGAGGTACAGACAATTATAAGCCTTGCGGCTGGAGGAGCGTAGGAAGAGACAATCGCTCATAAATTAATAAGGAGGCTCTAAGGTATATGGCCAATTTATACCACCTAGCCGGTGTGTGGTGTTACATATCCATTACATCCGGAAAATAGGCTTACACAAATGACTCCTACTGAGCGATTGTCCCTAACTACTTTTAAACCTATCGAGCTAGAATAGCCAGGTATAGTCGATCTCATGTCAGGTTCGCTTACTGAGAAACTGATCAGTGACCTCAGTGAAAAAGTGATGCTGGGGGAAAAAGCTGATGCAAATTTATTGTTGCTGTATAGTGTATGTATCCTAGCGTACTGCGGTCCTAGTATTTTGTATATAAAATAAACAAAACAAGTAACTAGGATGCTACTGCCATATATATATGTATATTTATATATATATATATATATATATATATATATATATATATATATATATATATATATATATATATATATATATATATATATATATATATATATATATATATATATAACTAACTATCACAGTATTGACAATAAATAAGGTCACCCGACCTTGTGGTGCTTGTTAGTCATAAGCACAAAATAAGGATAATATATACAGTAAAAATATAAACTATAAAATGCGGTTCTCAGATGACCGGTCGGCGCCTATTAGTCATCCGTACCTACAAATAAGCATAAAAATACAATAATAAGAAAATACAGTTAGACGAGTACCTAGTAGTCATCAGTATGGATAAAGTTCATAGGTCACTGTAGATGATGCGTCACAGATGAGGAATGCGAGATGGCACGATTCTAAAGTTGTTGGGCAATATCCGAAGGCAAACTGTTGATGCGGCTCACTCTCAAAGACGATGAAGAAGAACGTTTGCGGTTGCAGATGTCTACTAGATAGTCATATCATTTTACAAGTTCTAATTTAAGCAGTGTTAAAAAGGTTCCATAGTGTAGTGGAAGTTGGAAGCTGCCCTGTAGTAATGAAGGGCTACAGTTGAAAGTTAAATGTGCATCTTCGGCGTACACAGTACATGATGCACAGCATAGCTCGTGTGGTGCACCAGGCAAAGTCCCACTAGACTGTGGTCCAAAAGTTAAATGTTACACATGATACATTGTGCAGAGTTTGATTACCACTTTTCAGCGTGGTCCGGCAGATCTGGCAAGTCATCCACCAAGAATCGCCACTCATTCTACATACTACAAGTTCTTTACATCGGGCCGCAAGGCCCATCCGCAGGGAGCTCCTTTGAAGTTGTTGGAAGTGAGAGCTCCATCTTTTTGTTAAGTTTATTTGCCCTCTGGTGTTATCATCCCGAGAGCATTCAAAAGATTTGATGTGGATGAGGAGGTTGCGGGCCAGAGATTCAAGATCTCTAAGCCGGCTGGCTCCGCTGTGGTTATGATGAAACCAGATACAGCAGGAAGATATCGGCGTCTCATAATTCTCTAGCCACACAACCTTCCATATTCTCTCTCGTCGAAGTGTGGTCTCGATTCTCCGTTTTTCGCTCCTTTTATACTCCTCGTGACGTCATAGCTAGGATGCCCAGCCAATCAATGCGTGATATGTAGCCAATCAGCGTGCGAGCTGCAAGAGCAAGGACATTATCACGTGATAAACATTCTTCCCCCATTCACTCAGTACATACATGTTTTTAAACAACATTTTCAACATTTTGAGCATAATTTAGGGAGAAAAATCTTCTTATATGAACCAACTCGGTACATTTTAGTATGCATTCTCCCCCAACGCTGACGTGTGTTTGTCAGGGAAGCTCTGATGCGTGTGCATGCACGCTACGTGATCTTACTGACTTAGTCAATCTAGAAAGCCTCTCTTACATGGCTTTACATATATATATATATATATATATATATATATATATATATATATATATATATATATATATATATATATATATATATATATGTGCGTGCGTGCGTGCGTGCGTGCGTGCGTGCGTGCGTGCGTGCGTGTGTGTGTGTGTGTGTGTGTCCGTGTGCGTCCATGTGCGACCGTGTGTGTGCGTCCATGTGCGACCGTGTGTGTGCGTGCATGCGTGCGTACACGTGCATGCATGTGCGTGTGGGTGGGGCGGGGTGGGGAAGGTGTGTGTGCGCGCGTGCGTGCATGTGTCGGTGGGTGCATGTGTGGGTTTTAGCATGCATGCGTTTGTTCGTTCGCTTGTGCATGTTTGCATGCATGCGTGTGCGCATTGTCATGCATAGGGCCCCACCAGGAACCCAATGTTGCGGATGGGATGCAGGTGGGATGCAGAGAACAAGGGTGCACATTTTTAAACACTCCCCATTGTAGGGCTGGGGGAAAATGGGCAAAACTCCCCTATTACAGAGGTGCGTGTGGGGTGGGGATGGGGGTGGTGGGGGGAGTGGGGAAACATATCTTCATCATCATTCAAGTTGATATGTATATTATCATCTAACCTTTCTCCTATTATTATTATTATATTACTAAGCACACTAGGCACATTTTAGTTGTGAATCAAATGTTGGCTGTGTTGCTTAAAAGTCTCATGTGATGCTGGCTCTTCAGCAGTACTAAGTACCAGGGGCGTACTTAGAGTGTGCGGGACCCTCGGCCAGAGAGTTAAATCGGGGCCTTCCAGAAAAAAATTTAAATCCAAATCCTCGCAAAAGGCATCTTCTGCATTTCTGGAGGTAAATATTGCCATTCGGTTGGCTGTAAATTCATTCCATTTTTATCATTGTTTTCATGAAAATTGAAAGTCTACATGAACTAATATATTTTAATATTTGTCCCAACTTCCAATATCTGGGATGCGCGACTCGGCCAACATCACCACCATTACTCAACTCATCACGATGACCTCGCACATGAACAATACTAAAAATCATACATTATTAGTATCGATCATACAAATCATACACAAAGAGGTTATGTATGATTGATACTGAGAAAGTATGATAAATGTTACACATTTTCAATTTTCCGGAATGTCTCATGTTCATAATCGGTCCTGTCCCATCGGACTCAAAAGGCAATATTTAATTAGATTTAATTATAAGTGGGATCGCTCTCCGGTACATTTGGTGAAAAACATACATAGGTACAGGCACATAGCTATTATTACATTTGAAAACATTTAAACCCAGCCATTAGCATGAATTACCAGAAACATATTAAGTTCAAAACTTTCCTTGACTGAGTTGGATTCAGCATCTGTATTTGATTATTGATTTGCGGATGCTGTGGGGATTGAGTTAAACTTAGGTGCAAGCTATGCAACTTCTGACTCCATGTTCTTCTCCAGGGCATGTGGATAGCAATTGGCAACGCTAGCTGCCGCTTCTATGAGTTCATCTGTTGGTAAACTGGGTATGTTTGATAGAAATACAAAGTTTCCGTGAAGGACTACATATACTTGAAGACATTGATTCAATGCAGCACAATTAACATTTGCCAATGATGGAAAGGTAGACACTCACTCTAAACTTATCTCTAGGTGATAGCTGAACATTCTCTGCTATACCTAGCTCACCATGGTGCAGATTCCTCTTTTAAACGTGTTGCTGCTTATCATCCTTACTGTCACTGTCACCAGACCTTTCAACACCTTGTGCTCAAATTCATCAAAACATGGATGACAGTCTTCAACTAATTTCCAAAGACTCTCAAATAACTGTACAGCTAGGCTAAGGAACATACCAGCCTTTTGCAGGTGCAGATTCGTTTTGAGGAATCTGCCCAAAAGAGTCTGCCACCAGCAAAATGTCTGTTTCAACTCGCTTCAACTGTCGAGCAAGACCAGGTGTTTTGGACCTAGTTTCAGAAGTTTGGCTACAATCTGCTGCCGACTCCTGATTTTCATTGCATTCTTTACTAAGCGCTGTGACAGCATCAACCATTGTGCTTCCGATAAACCTTTATAAACCATGCACATTTTATTCCTGCAGTTTTGCAACGATTCACAGTGGGTTTTTTCCATTCAATGACTAATGCCACCACATCAGGGAAACTTTCTGCTGCACGTTTGCTCACCAAACTCAGAGAATCGCATATGTATGGTACATACTCGTCAGGATACTTTTTATGTAGCCTTGTTCACCATAATATTTACCTGACATATTACTTGCGTTGTCATAGAACTAACCACGGTAATCTGCAATGCAGATTTTCTTCTGGAGAAAATTCAGAATGATCGCAGCTATTTCCCTGTCCATGTGACTGGCCATGGGTATGAACTTCAAATACCGTTCAACTTGCCCAGCTTGCAAGAAAATATGGATAGAAGGACTCAGTTTGTCGCTATGTCCATGGTAGAATCTACAGAAGCAGACATGTACTTGCAATTTCGAACTTTATTTATTACTGCCCTGTAGGTGGGGCTTAGAATACACCTTCCGTATCCTCTGCGTGTCGTTAGAGGCGACTAAAGGAAGTAAGGGTGAAGTAACCCTGACAGAAACCTCGAGTGCTGAAGACGGAGGTTCCAGGCCGCACAGCGCACTCTAATAAACCATGGATCCACGCACTTAACGCTTATGATCATGTCGATAGTCACTTACAGGACTGGCGGTATGATCAGTGAACGAAAAGAAGAAGAAGAACTTCATTTATGATTGTAGACATAACTTTGCCAGTCATCGGTGGAATAACTTCTTCACAAATGACAAGTATCTGTGTCCACCACACTTATTTGCATCCTTTCTTATTGCACTGCTAAAAAGCTGTCACAGAACCAACCCGAGGATCAGCGACTTTAAAACATGAATTCTTATTCCTCATCCTTTATATGATCAGTGATGTTCATGCATGGTAAAAAAAACCTCAGTGCCATACCGTGGTAGTAAGATGTTTTCAAGACTAAAGTAACAAATAATGTCAACAATTTCTGTGGAAAACACTGATTAAGACCAGGGAACATGAAAAATAAAATGCAATTCTTTATAGTCAGAGAAGGTTTCATCATCATCATCATCATCATCATCATCATCATCATCATCATCATCATCATTTTACGAGGCATAATCCACTGGCTTGTTATTGCCTCAGTGTTTTTTATTATAGTATGGCTAGCTCAGTTCAATTCAAAAAATTGTTCTTTGAAATAGATCTATCTAGTTTGTTCTTGAATGATTTGACCATTGTCGCTTAATTAAGTCTCCTCGAAACCGTCAGTATACCAGTGATATTAGATTTAAAACTTTAGTTTGCTTTGGGAAATGCTCTTGATGCAGATGGGTGTTCCCCGCGTTAGCTGCAGTGTGCCGCCTACACTCGTGGTCACAATGCCTAGCATTTTTTTTGCATGTTCACTTGTGGAGGCCGTGGTTGGTCTAATTGCTGTTGTTTTCATTTTCTGTGCTCATTGCTATCCGAGTCTCCTCCTCTATGCTAGTGTCTCTTCATGCAACCACAAAGTGCAGACGTGGAAGCAGAGCTTATCTACCAGTAATTGGAATCGCTACCGAGCATGTTCTTGGCTATGCAGAGACTACACCAAGATCAGTCCACTGTATTGGCAGAATTGCAGTATGACTTTGTGATGGTCTGATAGACATATGGTCTGTTCAATGTGTTTATCACTATCCGGGTCGCCTTCTCTACACTAGTGTCTCTTTATGCAAATCATGGTTAATCAAAATCATGAAGCATTTCTTGCTTGTCCAGTTTACTTTTAAAGGATTCAATGATTGGTGCCTCCATAACTGTTGCTGGCAGTGAATTTCAATAGGATACCACTCGGTTAGAGAAAAAGTATTTGCGAATATCCTTAGTGCTGCGTTTCATGTTGAGCTTGAACTTATGTCCTCTATTGTGTTTTGTCAATGTTGTACATATCATTAAGGATTGTGTATGTTACAATTAAGTCTCCTCGAAATCTTCTGTATTTCAATGACATTAGATTTACGGTTGTGAGTATTTCTGTGTAGCTGTAGTCTCTAATGTGTGGTAATAACTTTGTTGCCTGACGCTGTACTCGTTCTGGTAGCTGGGATTGTCATTTAAATCTTGGTGACCATGCCGAATTACAGTATTCAAGAATAGGTCTTATCAAAGATTTGTAGAACAAAGTAAGTGTAGATGCCTCTATACAGGAAAAGGTTCTTTTGACTATTCCTACTCTACTATTCACTTTAGATACGATATTATGTATGTGTGTATCAAAAGAAAGGTCTGTGTCGATATGCACTCCCAAATATGTTTCTAGCTGTGATGTACATATTGGCTGTATGTAGAAGGTACCAGTTGTAATAGAGTATTGGCTTCAGGAACTGTTACTGCCAAAATGTAAGGCATGCGCTTTATTTGTATTGGAGTCTAGTTGCCATGTCCGGGACCACTCACAAACCTTGGATGTCATTGGTAGATGGGTCTCCATATATTTTCGTGTCATCGGCATATATTTTGCAGTTGCAGGTTAGTGATTCTGGTAGATCATTTAAGTAAATTAGAAAAAGGACAAGCCCCAGAACACTTCCTTGTGGTACGCCACTGGTTATATCTGCCCAATCTGACGTTGTATCATTAATTCTTACTCTGTGTTTTCTATTGGTTAAAAAGTGTTCTATCCACTTGGTTACTTTATTTCCTATACCGTAACTTTGCAATTTTGATTGGAGTTTTCTATGTGGTACTGTATTGAAAGCCTTGGAGAAATCCAGATATACAGCATCAACAGATTCTTTCGCATCAAGTTTAGTCGTTATGTATTCGAGATACTATAGCAGTTGAGTTTTGCATGATCTGTTATGTCTGAAACCATGCTCGCATATAGAGAATGGGTTGGCTTCTTCCAAATAGTTTACGATACTGTCCCTAACAAATGGCTCAAGGACCTTGCACAGGGTGCTGGTAAGGCTAATTGGTCTGTTGTTAGCTGGATCAGTTTTTTAACCTTTCTTGTATATGCAGCACACATTTGTAAATTTCCAGATGTTTGGTAGTACACCTTCTTCTAGAGATTTGTTAAAGAATATGCATAAAGGTACACTAATTTCCTTGGCTACTTCGATTAGCATTCTCACTGTAATTTCCTCTGGGCCATTGCTTTTATTTGGATTGAGGGCTTTCAGTTTTTTTCCGTGTTATTAATATACTGTCTAAAATAGTGCTGGCGGCCCTATTGCTGATACTTGGTATATTATGCAAGTCCTCAGAAGTGAAGATACTTGAGAAGAAGTTGTTGAGGATATTTGCTTTTTCTTTGTCATCTGTGCCAATGGTGCCAGTATCTGGGTTACGGAGATGACTAATCGATTCATGTAGAGTTGTTTTGCCTTTTACATAGTTCCAAAATGCTCTAGGGTTATTTTTACCTTCAGACGCCACTTTTTGTTTGAAGGACTGTTTGGCTCTTCGGATGGATGATGTAGCTGTGTTTCTGGCAGTGTTGTAAAGCTCATAATCTGTAGTTTTCTTAGTTTTATTATTTTGCTTTGTAGGCTCGGTTCTTTAGTGTAAGTGACTGTGATGCAGTGTGGTCAATCCAGAGATGTTTCTTTCTGCCCTGTCGCTTAGAGGTAGGAATATATTGCTCTTTCATAGTGGTTAATTTTCTGTGGAATAGGTTTCATGCTTCATTTGTATCGAGTTCGTTCAGATCCTGCCAGTCCATCATTCCTAACTCTGTTTGCATTTCAGCATACCTACCTTTATTCAATAGTAGTTTGGATTTGGTTGTCTGTTTGGCGTGGCTTAAACTGTTCAGGTGCAGTGAAATTTGGAGAATGTCGTCATTGCTTTTACCTAGAGGTGGTAGGTGGGTTATTTCATGGACAATGTTCCTGTTGTTTACTAAGATGAGATTTATTAGATTTGATTTCTGACTTATTCTATGCCTTGTTGGTTTAGTAACTAGTTGTTGTAGAAACATATTATTAGTAGAATCCAGAAATGCATCTTCCTCTCCATTAGTTAAACGTCCAGTGCTCCAGTTAATTGTACTGAAATTGAAGTCCCCTATTACAAGAACGTAGTCAGCGCCAAACTCACCTGCCATGCTTAGCAGATTTAGCAGATTTTTGTTGCTTGAGCCGTCCGAGTTTGGACTTCTGTAAATGCATCCAACAAGGATTGTTTCTTTTGGTTGTGAGATCCATGATGTCCACACTGACTCGTTGAAGCAATGATTATTTAGTGTATCACAGTCCTTGGCGTTTATTGATTCGTGAGTATAAATCAGGACACCTCTTGACAGGTTACTTTTCAATGAGAGTTTATATTAGGCAATTTGTAGTTCGCTAATGATTATGTTTGTGTTTTAGGTAGCACTTCTGTAATTAATATGATGGCAGGACTAGTCTCGTGTACCAGCATTTCCAGTTCAGCTTTTTTGTTGATCAGACTATCCGCATTTGTGTATATACATGTATTTGTTATTTCTTTATAGAGTTTTATTTTGTTAATCTGTTGGCTGTATTTTAGTATAGCTTGTTTTTGGATATGGCTAGATTGGGAGGGTAGTTCAGTATTCATATTTTCTTATGTTATTTATACTGTCCTTGCATGCTTCATCATTTGGTGGTGTGGCTAAAGGAGGATTGTATAATAAGTTGAAGTGGTTTGGATGGACGTTGTCCCGGAACAGTTCCCCATATGGTTCTCCTTCTGGGCTGCTAAACAGTTGTGTATTATCAATGAAGTTGACTTTGAGTCAGTTGGTGAGGCACCAGAGCATTCCAGGTTGTTATAATATCTGCTGGTGGGATGCGGCAAAAGTGATGAAATGAAGATTTCTGTACTAGGCGAGATGGATTTGATCATTTGAATAAGCTCTCCATAAACTGTACTCATGCCTTCTAGTTTACGCCTTCCAATATCATTTGTGCCAACTAGTGGCATGACTGCTTGGTGTCAATTTCTTTTGATGGCAGAAAACGGCCATTTTTTGCATTGACTGCAGCTCCTGCACTTTGCGATTGCAGCACCTCATTACTCTCCTTGATGTTTTGTATATCGCGAAGGATTTGAGTCAGGATCGCAGTGTTATGGTTTGTTGTGTCCCTTCCAATCTCTCTAGCTGACGTCATTACCGTTTCATTGATCTTGATGTTGGTGTTGCCAGTATCCTTCATTGTTTCCAAATGATTATTTATGCAGGTTTGTGTGTTTTATGTTTTTAAATATTTTTATTCATTCGAACTGCAGGGTCCCTAGGAGGTGCAGGTCCCTGGACCGTGGCTCAGTCGGCCCATGCCTAAATACAGCACTGCTAAGTACTGGAATCTGTCTCGCAATCCATATGGGAATGTGTTTCATATCTGTTCATACCACTTCAGGATTCAAGATTCTTTATTTCCATATAGGTAAATAATTCAACAATTCAATACAGGCATCCACCAAAGGCAAGGCCTATGATGCGGTGGACCCTTGACATATAACATAAATTTATAATATTATGTTTATACATATAACATTTATATACATATACATGGATATTTTATATTACAAATGACATAGAGTACGATACAATACATTTAAACAAATTATGTGTGGAGACATGACTTATGACATAACATTTTACATAAAGGGGGTGGGGAGGGGGTGGGGGGAGAGGGGCGGTAGAGGGAGTGGAGTGACAATCTTGCGGAGTATTATTACTATTCAGTGAAATTATGATTATTATTATTATTAACAACAATAACAACAAAAATATTATTAACACCATTACTATTATTTACATGTAGTATTATTATTATTATTATTATTATTATTATTATTATTATTATTATTATTATTATCATCAATTTTATCATTATAATGATTGTTATTATTGTTGTCACCACCATTATTATTATTATTATTATTATTATTATTATTATTATTATTATTATTATTATCGCATTACTATTATCATTATATTTAATTATAACAATAACAACGACAATACTATAGTGCTTTAGCCTGTATTAGAATAGTAGATGGTGACTTACCGGCAGGATGGCTCGGGATTACATCCTCCCCCTTCCTATAAAGCCATGCCAAACTACCGTTAATACACATGTACAGGCATAACTACAAATTTATTATCATTAGACATATGGGTGTCATCGGGCCATTTCCACAGTCTTCATATGTCTAGTAGTTTGGTCAAAACTAATTGAATTAAAAAAATAAAAGGAAAAAAGGGAACAATTTTGCTGCTGCTTATTAATTAAACTAGCAACATCTGAATATAATCGAATATATAGAATGTGAAGCATCTGTTATCTAAATTTCAGAAGTGTCAATTTGAACCACTTTAATCACAATGTAAGCAAACCACTACATGTATGTATATATATATATATTTTTCTTATAATATGAATGTTGGCAAAAGTGTGTTCCGTGTAAAAGGTTCTTCACAGGCCAATTTATTCAAGCCTCGTGGACAATATAATAAATACATTTATTTAATGAAGCAATGTGATGAGCACGATTTCAGTTATGTTTGTGTATTGTTACTTAGTGACTTGTCCTACGCTGCGTACTAAAATTATCAACGTGGAGGACATCTGACTTGTAAGAATGTGTCTTAACCAAGCTTATCAAAACTAAGTTACTATGTACAGGAATAGTCCCAGGGCCAGGACAATCAAGCCACAGGGAGTGTCAAACGACCAATAACAAATAGATATATCAATCAAAAAGTAATGGTGAGAGTTTGTACCAGATGAGAACCGATTGAATTAATCAATAAAGCGGCATGTGAATATATCCACTAAGATCTCAACGGTGATTGTAACCTGAACACGACCATGAGAATTACTATCAACGGGCCAGTCTAATCTTACCACAGAGGATATTAATTCTCAGGCCCAGATACTAAGTAGGAATGAGATGAGAAGATACTTCATAAGCTATGCAACTAGAATTCAATAAGGAACATGTATGCACCATCTTCAAGGGCCTACGTGACCGAGCCACAGGAGGTGGATGCATTTATGAAAAGGAATCAGTTCTACAAATCATTGAAAACAGCAACTAGCGCAAATCAGTTAGGCGACACTACAAGGAAGGCGTCTAAATGAATCTCCAAGGACCAGTTTATTCAAACCTCATGGGATACATCTCAGAGTTCAAGGCATGGGGATATGATACAAGTATTTACAGAGAACTATTTCCATCAAGCGAATATGTTGGATCAGAAGAGTGGCTTCCAAGGGCCAGAGGAGCTAAGAAACCTAGAGAACATAATACACACAATCACCAGTAACATGCTAACATTCACCAGGATCAGATATCAAAGACTCATAAATCTATGAGATTTCATCTTTGGCGCCGACACATTTAAATGAGTCAAGCCTTCACCAAGCAAAATGCCCTGCAAGTAACTAGAATCGTATGTAGATGAAGCCAGGAAAGTGTATTCGTCTTCTGAACATATATCAGGTGGCTCTTCTTTCACAGATATGCATAAATTCAGACCAGTCATGCTAGAAGCCACATGTTGAAAACTCATATGCAAAAGAGGCTGCTGAAATCGGACAATGTTTTCACACATCAGCTCATCTGACAAGTCTGACAAGTTCCGAGGATGTAAGAGTTGAAACAGCATCAGGTGGCTCTTCTTCCACGGACGCCGATCGTGCTACTTCTGAGGTCAACCCAAATGTTTGCAGCTCACTCATGACCATGTCTGACTTACTTTCATTAGGGTGTTGCACAGAGCCTATATCAGGAGGTAGCTCTTTCAATGACACATGTATCGGGGACATGCTGATACCCACATCACATGGCTCAAACTGTTGCATGAAATGCATTGGCATGGATATAAGTTCATTACCAGCCGCTTCCTCCTTCATGGACACAAATGCTATACGGTTGGGAAGGGAACACTGATAGGGTCTGTGGTTGATGCATCAGGGGCAAGGCATGAAGTGGGTCAGTATTTGATACGGCTGTGACTCATGCCAAGTGGCATAACAGTAGTCGGTGTTGATAAAGGCATCACAACGGTAGTGCAAAGCTCATGCTCATGGAATGATCTGGAAGGTTGTGTCTCTGATTTGTGCTCAGATACCATGCATTGCCGACACACAGATGATTCTACCAAATCTAGAGCCATCAGTAGAGTCAATGGTTCCTGATCCATAGTGACAAGTGCTGCAACACCCCGCAGAAAACTCTCAATAGAAATACTTTCACGAACATCATCTGAGGCAAGAGGATATGCGTCACGGGTCATGTCGTCAATTAGGTCTGCAAACTCTACCAAAGAATACTGGTCTTGTTCAGTCACCTGCAGCAGCCAATGTTGACAGCGCATGTCCTCAAACCACTCGCTTATCTTCATGATGCCCACTTAAGCTGAAAGAGCATGAGCATGGACACTGATAATTCCACCTCTTCTCCCCATCAAATCAATGAAGCAGTTGTGCTGGTATTGGAAGAAAGAAGCAATGCTAAGCATCAGGACGTGAGGGCTGGACAATAGATATTCAATTAATTTCAGTCAAAATACATGAACCGACTGAAAATACATGTGTATGTGGAAAACAGTCACCTTCTCACATCTCAGATGTCACAAATTTATCAAACTGAACCAGATTACTTACTAATGTTGATGGATTGGTGTAGCTATACGCATTAACAATTACAAAGCAGGTAATTTGACAATTATGTCAAATTATGCCAGAAAGCTTAATGCAAGAAATCTACGCCAAAACATATTAGCAATTACAATATTACACAAACAAGAATATTTTATGAGATGTTACTATGGAATATAGGTTGTCCTACAATAAGTTTGAATGATGACAAAAAATAGGAAACATTTCATGATTTGCTGAATTTGAAATCGATATATCATTGAATGGTCACTAGTTTCCAATGTGCAAAAATGAACAATTTTACTCATTGGTGCATGAAGTGTCAAATTTTCGTGACAAATGCATGTTACATTGGAAATATAATAGTTAAACCTTTAAATTTAACTCGTTAAGATACAAGAAAATGTATATTATTCTAACAATTCTGACGATATATTGAAGAAACCTACAGTATACAAGTTGCAAATTTACTTTCTAAATAGGAAATTTGCATAGAAAGTTCTTCAAAAAAATTAAAAATTTTTTATCACGAATATAAACGGTTAGCAAGTTCGATATTGAAGAAACAAATAGCAAAAGTGTTTCAAATTTCCATTTTCAACAGGAAACATTTGCTTCATCAATTTGACTGTCTATTACATTTTCTACAACGAAAATAGAATGGTTAACGTGGTTAGAAAACTGGTAATTATTTTAACATTAAGCATATTTATAAATACAGCAATGACACGTGTGTAAGAAATTAACAATATATTACCTTATAATTTGCGCAAATGTTAGCTTCCACGTGTTTGTGGAAACATTTTAGTTTTAAATATTTATTTTGCAGCAAAACTTCGGTGCACCCAAAACTTCTCGATAATTGAAGCACACTCGAACGTGTACTAATGGAGTTGCCCACGTGTTTCGAGAATTTACCTTAAAAATCTATTTTTGCAGCAAAATTGTTGAAATTTAGAAAATTTATTTTAATATAGGCACCAGAATTACTGCTGACACCAATATAGTGCTTTAGCCTGTATTAGAATATTAGATGGTGACTTACCGGCAGGATGGCTCGGGATTGGCGCTGTTCGTTAGGTATACGACCCGAACACGAGCAGAGCCAACAGGGAAGCCACTCTCTCGCTCTGCTAACCGGAAGTACAACAGCTCCGGGATGTCAGGAATCCGGACCACATATGCAGGCCCCCGGACAACACTACAACACCATTACTATTATTTACATGTATTATTATTATTTTATTATTATTTTAATTATCATTATTACTATCATGTATTATTATTATTATTATTATTATTATTATTATTATTATTATTATTATTATTATTATTATTATTATTATTATCATCAGCACTCATACATCATGTACATGTACATATTTCTACATATGTGTTGTCCTGGTGGCCGGGTGCGCTACTGCGGAAGAACCTGTCTACAGAGACCACATTTATACAACATTAAAAAATTAATAATATGTCACTAAAAATTGGTTATTTCATACATTTAGGAATATAGGTAGTGGCTTGTAATACAACAGGGCAGCGACTTTTCAGGAACTGGGGTCTAATGTCAATCTGCTTTAAAGGACCATCACAACCTGGATCAGGAAAGCGAGTGGCCACTATAGACAGGTTCCGCTGTCTTGGAACATGGCTGCCATGGTGATGGTTAAACCTTTAACCCTTATGATTTCAGTATCTTAATTTCAGTTTTTCAGCATAGTGAACAGTGAAATCATTGAGTAGTTTTGCAACCGATTCAATTGTAGTCTGCTACTGTCACAGGCAGCAACAGTGGCAGTTCAAATTTTTCCCAAAATAGCCAATAGAACATTCATTACATTATAGGAAATTACTCCTGTTTTGTCATTAAGGGTTTCTGGTGTTTATTTTAGTAATCTGGCTTCTGGTATCTCTCAATAATTTTGGTTTGTATGTACCTTTTGAATGACTGTGTTGTAAGAATTTGCGCACGTGTGTCTGCATCTGTGTTATTCCATAATTGTATTGCTAGATGGGATGGTGTACGTGTAGCTGCCTT
Source organism: Chaetoderma sp. LZ-2023a (assembly GCA_034401795.1). Taxonomy (NCBI): domain Eukaryota; kingdom Metazoa; phylum Mollusca; class Caudofoveata; order Chaetodermatida; family Chaetodermatidae; genus Chaetoderma; species Chaetoderma sp. LZ-2023a. Next base: position 19,644,959 of record CM067374.1, read on the forward strand.
TGTTCGGTGACATGCGGCATGTAGGTTAGAACTTGTTCGTGTGCTGTGAGTATGTATGTCTGTATTTGGTGTAAAAACATTGGATAATGATGTGGGTAAGCTGCCATTGTAGTAATCTCTTAAAATAGTAAATAATTGGACCTTTCCAATGTCTTCAAGTTTTAGAGTTTTGTTTGTTTTAAAGGTATCTTGGCCCTTTGCTGCTTGTGAGAATAGTTTAACAGATTGCTTTTGTAGTGATTTTAGTTTTTTTAATTTGGTTTGATGTGTGTTACTCCAGATAGCATTGCAGTATGTGATGTGTGGAAGTATTAATGTGCTATATAGAGTTTTTAGAATATCAGGTGGGAGATATGATTTCAGTCTGCGCGTGATACCAATATTCCTCACCACCTTGGATATGATTGTTGTTTATCCAAATTGACTCCTATGAATTTAACATATTCAGTTTCCTGTATTTCTTGATTATCTGTGTAGAGTTTTGGGAGAGCAAGCTCTTCGTTTACTTGATTATATCTTGTAAATAATAGAAAATTGGTTTTGCTGACATTCAGTGATAATTTATTGGCTTTAAACCAATTTATAATTTTTTCCATTTCATTGTTTGTAATTTTGTATAGGGTGTCTATATCTTTATGGTGGCCAAAACATTGGTATCATCCGCGAATAAAATTAGTGATAGTAGGTTACTGGCATTAGGTAAATCATTCATGTATAATAAGAACAGCAGGGGTCAAAGAATTGAATCTTGAGGGACACCGCAGACTAATTTTTTATTTCCTGAGATAGCTCCATTAAATTGCACACATTGTGTCCTATCAGTCAAGTAATTTTGAATCCAATCCAAAGCGATGCCTCTTATGCCATAATGTGATCGTTTAAAAAAAATAGTATTGCATACTCAATGGTGTCAAATGCTTTGGAAAGATCCAAGAATATACCTAGCGTATGTTCTTTTTTTTCTAGCGACTTAGAGATTTTCTCTATCATGTCCACAATGGCAAGCATGGTGAAGTGTTTTTCTCTGAAGAAGATTGAATTTATGTTTAAGTAGTTACAGATTCTGTTATAGTATAACCTTTCCAGAAGTTTTGAGAAAAGCTGGAGTACTGAGACGGGTCTATAGTTAGTAAAGTCAGATGGATCTTCAGCTTTATAAATAGGTGAAACACGTGCCCTTTCCAAACGAGATGGGAATACAGCCTGGGAGAGTGAGAGATTGCAGATGTGATTTAGTGTGGGTTAGTATTTCTGTGATACACTCTTTAAAGATTTTCCATTTAAAATGATCAATACCTGCACTTTTAGTTGTGTTAATTTGCATTAGAATCTTATAGATTTCTTCTCTGTCTGTTGGGGATAGGAACAATGAGTTTTGGTAGCTCCCTGTCAGATAGTCCTGTATATGAATTTCTGAACTAGCTTGGATTTTTTCTGACAATTTAGCTCCAATGAAGGCAATGTTAATGAAATACTCATTGCATTTATCTGCTATATCATTTTTGTCTGTTCCATAGCCCCATTATCCGGCAAATCAATGGAGTTCAAGTTCAATGTTATTTATTTCAGTTAGGAAGAGATTGCATTTCTCACAGACGGACAGACCGGTGGACAAAAAACGGCGATATCCAGTGTGCACGCACTCACTGAATATCCATTTATTTCGCGCGCTGTACATCTTATATGCTGATTATCAATAGACCCCGTGTAGCCACCTGATAATCAGTGTAAAACAGGATTACAATTCCCGGTTGCGCATGCGCACATATCAATTGTTTTCTCAAAATGACAACTGAGAATAAATAATGACGGACATTTAATGTGAGAAATTTGTATCTTTTCAGGATGTAGCAACCTCTTGTACTATCATGCAGTTTGTCCTACGTGATACATGTCCACATAGGACTTGTTTTCCACAGGATTCTAAGAAAAATTACAATTGGTAGGTAATGAAAACGCAGCACCAGTACTCTCCTGTGTGCACTACCGTAGAATCGTCCCCATCAAAACTGATCACAAACGACGAGCTTGTAACCATGCCTCGGAAATTGCGCAGGAAATGGGAAGTATTTCCTGGGAAGAGCAGATTTTGTTGCAATGGGCGCATTATGATGGCACGACAAACTGGCATCTTCTATTTTACAGTGGGACTTATTGTCATCACAAGTGGACTGTTCTTTGGATTTGAGTAAGTATGTCACATGATCACTCTGATACCTTGATTTGTATTTTGTGTTGTTTATCGCAGCTGACAGTAGTTACATTCAGGGTTCGTACGCATGTATGGAAGTCAGGAAAATTAGGAAAGCCTTTTCCAGGACAGGAAAAAGTATGGAAATTCCACTTTTGGGTCAACTGGTATGGAAAATGTATGGAAAATTAAAATATCGGCAATCCTAATTTTTCCGCCTGCAATCTTTTTGTTTACGAACGAAATCTCGCATTTCCGCCAATGTTGCCAGAATCTAATTCAATTGGGTCCCGGTCTCGTCTTGCAATAGAAAACCGCCTATTACCGGGAACATCTCGCGGTTGTTGAGCAATACGGGTTCTGAACATGTTCAGGTACAACGCAATAAAAATGAGTGAATCGGCAGACGTCTGTCAAATAGTACAGTGTTAGAAGCCGAACCAATGAAATAATTTGCGAGATTGCCATTTTTTGTGATACAGTAAAGATGGGAAAGTGCAAATATGCTAGTGTTTGGGAAACTAATGATAAATATAAGAATTGGATTTTACCGGACAACACATCAAATTCGCGTGCCAAATGTAGTGTTTGTAATAAGTCTTTTGACATCGGGAATATGGGCGAAGCGGCTCTTGTTAGCCACATGGTGGGGAAAAAATGAGAGACACTGACAGAAGTTCGTCTAAAGCCAGCGCCGAAAGTTACGGATTTCTTTGGTTCAAGGTAAGAATATTTTACACTTTCACATTGATAGTACCAGAATCATTTGGAAGCGTAGCAATTTTATATCGCCCAATGTTAGATGATCCCAACTTTGACCTCGTATCGTGAGGCCTATTGTGTTGGCTCGTCATCGAGTGAAAATAATGAATTCCTGTTGCTATGCCGATCATTTAGAAGCGTGGCAATTTTATATCACCCTATGTTAGATGATCCCAACTTTGAGCTGAGTCACTGTAAAATATTATTGACTGTCCGACAGCTCTTTCGTATCGCAAGGCCTCTTATGTTGCCACATTATCAAGTGAAAATAATGAGGATTCCTCCTGTTGCTATGGCGATATGATCAGCTATGGTAAATTTAAATTAAGTTAGTGTATGTGTATATGTGCAGGGTTTAACTTGTTATTTAAAGGTGGTGGGTGGGGGTGGCCCTCAACAAATAAATGTGGGTGTCTCAAGCTCAACTTTGCATGATAGCTGTTGAATATTTTGAAAATAATTTGACTGGAAACTTGCTGCAACAGTTTCCAGTCAAATTATTTTCAAAATATTCGACAAAAAATGTGCTGCTGTAATGAAATTCATATCTGGTTTGCATCCTGAAAAATACTGAGCTAATCCTAGACAATATACGGTTCCCAGAGCCTCTCATAGACAGTATACTGTTCCCAATCTAGATTTTGGGGCTAAATACCCTCAAAAAGTCCCTTTATAATGAGAAATCCTGTTTGTGTCTGTGTGTATGTATGTTGATATTTCTGGCTATATTAGATTAAGATAACTCCTATGGTCTTTTAATAGTGTGTTTTGATAGGATAGCTGTTGAATATTTTGAAAATAATTTTACTTAATTTAAAGCAGCAACAGTTTCCAGTCAAATTATTTTCAAAATATTCAAAAAAAAATATGCTGCTGTATTGAAATTCATATCTGTGTGTGTGCGCGCGCTGTGCTTTGACATTCTTGTGACAATTATTTACATATGCAGTTTGTTATTGTCCTCGGGTCTTCCACTACTGCGGTTGCTTCAGTTCCACTGTGTTTTGATATTCTTGTTTTATAAAGTTTAACAAGGTTTATATATGATGAACTTAGTAACTGTGTTTGTTCTTTGTCTGATTGAAAGTCCCAAAATGAGGTCTAGAAAATTTGAAATTGAGTCTGGAAAAGGTATGGAATTTAATTCTGCTGAAGGTGTATGAACCCTGTACATTAGCCTTGCACAATATTGTCCTTGAAGATATCGTGATTATCAGTAAATAATTGTGATAATAAATTTGATACTGTTATCAGCATATTGTGCAAGACTAAGTTACATACGTCACGGAGCAGCATAGACAACACCTAGAAGATGGCGCAGGATTGAGCCGATTCTATTGGTTTTAGCTGTAATGTTTTGAAATAAGCATGAAATAAATAATCTTGGATATGTTTCTAAATGAATGGGTTAACTAGGTGAATGGATACCTGAGAAATTTAATGGGTTTTCTATGGACAATGGTAAAAAACATTAAGTGAAATATTCGCTTTCCGTAAATATCTGTAATAACGAAAGAGCACATACTTAAATCTTAATTGTAACAAACTTTAACATCATGATTTCTTAATTAATAATAGTGAAATTCAATGTATGATAACATTGTTGATAAAGCTTTTAACTTGTCTGATTAATAAACTTACAGATTGCGGCCTGACAAGGGAATGAAAATTTCATCTTCCCAAGTCAAACTGCAATCCATACTCTTATTTTAACTAGAAGCTAAAGCGGAATCTATCCCAATTTGTCTGCAGGTTTGAGAGTATGGTAGAATGGTTAGTCTCCCCCTTTGTTCCACGCTTTAAAAAAGGTACCGAGTATTCAACCTTTTTGTTATTTAGTGACATGAAAAGAGATGGAAAGGTAAAATTTGATTGCCGGCGTACTATGTATAATACGACAATAGACACAAAATCTCGCGATTTTCGAGAATTCTTCAAGGAGTTCTAGTGTCCACTGTCCATCATGCCCTAGTTACAAATAAGTCTGAGATCAAATGCGTGCGTAAAATTTTGGGAACTTAGCACGACTGTGCAATTATGTATGTCAGAATCAGGGTTTCTCATAAGGGTCCTTTTGAGGTTATAAACCCCCAAAATGTGACATGGGACCCCCAAAAGTTGTGGCAGTTTGTCCCATCGGAGCCTTTCTAAAATCTTGTATGATTGTTAAATGCTAATTACCGTTATATGTTTCTTTGCACAAACATACCCACAAAATCTAGCATTGGATCCCTACATAGGTGTGAATCCATGGTGCTCTTTAATTTTGAGAAAAACTGCATGGAAATCCCAAATTACTGTTTGGGACACCCAGATTTCAGGTTGGGACACCTAGCCTTCTGTGTGGGGTGGGTCCCTGGGACCTCCAAAATTTTAATTTCCTGTACAGACACGGGTCAGAATACATTGTTTTCGCGAATTAAAAATATTGAATCCAATTCAATTTAGACATACAAATACCAATCTTCGATTATTCATTACTAATATTTTAAAGCATTCCATGGGGACCAGCTAGGGTTCTTTTTATACCCCACCAAAAAATAGCGTGGTATTATGTAATGGCGCTGGGCGTGCGGGCGGCAGAGTGGTTTCCAGATGATAACTCTTGCCGTTTGTCAGATCGCATTGAAACTTCATAGAGTTGTTGGGCTAGGTCTGGGGAAGAAACATATCGAAATCGACGATGACTCGAGATCCAAGATGGCTGTCGGCCATCTTGAAAATTGGTTTCTGGTTGATAACCCTGCTTCATAGGGTGGTTGGACTCCCTCTGGTTAAGAAACCTATCGAAATTGGCAATGATCCGCGAAAAAAAAATTTCTCAATCTTTATTAGCTCACCTGGCCAGAATGGCCAAGTGAGCTTATGCCATGGTGACTGTCCGGTGTCTGGCCGTCAACTTTTTTCTTTAAACGACTTCTCAAGAACCACTGGGCCGATTTCAATTATATTTGGCAGGAAGTATCAGTAGGGCATAGGGATCCAAGTTTGTTCAAACAAAGCCGATTGGTCAATTTGGCCGGTGGCCATCTTCGATTTTGTCCGATTTTAGGAAATTGCTTTAAAAATCTTCTCCGAAACCGCTTGGTGGATCGATTCAAAACTCACGAAATATCATATAGGGTAAGAGCTGAACCAAGTTTGTTCGAAAGAACTTGATTGGCCAAATGGTTCGGCAGCCGTCTTGGATGACCTAGTTTTCATGAAAACAACTTATTTTGCAGAACTGCTAAACGGATCGGGCTGAAATTTTGGGAACATGATTATGGACTACGGGCGATTAAAGTTTGTTCATGGGAAGTTTATAGGTAAAAAAACATGGCCGCTGTGGACCAATCAAAATTTAGCGTGTTTGGCTGCCATAATAAATTTTTTTATTTGATGGATTTTGAAGCCGAAATTGGTTTTATTAACTCCACTTACTTGTCAGCCAACTGTCGTATAGCGATGGCCCCATCCGTCTTCTGTATGTCCATCCATCCATCTTTCTGTCCATCACCAACTATGGCGGCTCATTTTGTTATTTCTTGACGGATTGATACCAAACTTGGTCACAATGATATTGTCCGCATCTAATATCTGTGTTGTGAAAATGAAACTGATAGGCCGTCAAATGCCAGAGTTATCACTCCTTAAATATTTGCAGTCTCACTTTCATAGGGCAAATACAGGTTTGTTCCCACCGTCCATTGATTTATCACCATGTCAGATTTTATTGCCGAACTAGATATTAAATTCCAATTAACAGATTAACCTTTCCAATATTGCCGAAATATTTACGATATGTATTATGTGCTCTGACATCTATGCTCTTAAAAATATTTTGAAATGTATTTGATTGAAAGTTGTTGCTGCCTTAGGCAGCAATGACAGTTGTTGCTGCCTAAGTCAAATTATTTTTAAAATCAACTTCCGCTCACCCTACCCCTGCTGCTAACTTGGTGATTCAGCCAGATGCGCATGTGTTAAATGGATTGTGTGGTGGTGGGGAATAACCTGCTATAAAGACCACCTACCTGCCTTTAGAGACCATTTTCTTCAATTGTATTTAAACCTCTAGTAACCGTCTGACTGAGTTTTTGCAGAAGACGTGTTCCAAAGGTTATATCTCTGAACCTGATAAATATTTTGAAAACAATTGGACTGAAAGTTGTTGGTGGCTAAGCCGCCAACAACTTTCAGTCGAATTGTTTATAAAATATTCAACAAGTCAAGAGCTTTTGAAAATTGAAATTATTGGCTGCACTGGCTTGCAGCAGTGAGACAGTTAAGAAACCAGCTGTAGTTAGCACTGATATCATCTATTTTCACTTAAACATTGTTCAAAATCACTAATGCAATAAAAACAGTCCCGAGATTGTTGTCAATTTATCTCGAAAACTAAACCATTTGGCTGAAAGTCATTGGAAGTGACACTGATGGATGTAAAACTTAACTAAGATTAGTTGAAATGCCAATGTTCCAGGTGTGCGATACAGGCTCATTGGGCCTCTTGTTTTTAATTGTTAATAATATAAAGGCTTTGAATAAAATTGCTACCATAGAGAAAGGTATTGCCAGTGATTACAGGGCCCTCTTGAGTCAAACAACGTTTCCTAGTTTGACAGAAAGGCAATGCTGCCATATAGGCATCAACAGTTTTCAGTTAAATTAGGTTCAAATGTTCAGCAGCTTTCCCTAATGTGCGATAAGATAATCTGTTAAAGGAAAGGATCAGGGAAGTAACATATGCTCCTGAATGACAACTTTATATAATAATCAACCTCTACCGACCAGTGAAAAACAGAAATAAATCAGAATAATTAGGAAAAATTGGTGATGAAGCTGGGCCCATGCGCTCTGGTGTATGCTAAGTGAATAAATAATACCCGCTATAGCCAGTCATAAGCTCAGTTATATTCGCGCTAAGCTGATTAGCTACTACGTCCTACAGGTAAAATACTGTCTAGTTTTAAAACAATTTGACTGAGAGTCGTTTCCAGATACAGGGTCTACATTTAGTCACAAATTTTGAAATATTCAGTAGACATCATATTGCGACCTTGTGAACCAGCAGTGTATTTTGAAATCATTTTGACCGAAACTTGTTGCTTCAACCAGAAAAAGTGACTGAAATATAACCTTTACAAAAGGATCAATAGTGAAGAGTAATCTTAGTGGAAACTGTTGCTACCTCGTGGCAACAGCAGTTTCCAGTGAAATTAGTTTTAAAGTGTTCTGCAACTTTGATGTATGGCTAATTTAAAATAGGAGTTTAAATATTTTGAAAATAATTGGTTACTTTCATAATTATTTTGCAATGATAAATTCATTCCGATCAGATAATGTGCTGAATATTTTATGCCAATTTTAATTGAAAGCTGTTGCGCTTCATTCATATGACATCAACAGCTTTTTAAAAGTCAAATTAATTTCAAAATATTCAACAGCTTTCTGCTACACAAGTCATTCCACAAAACATATTTAATTTGACTGCTATAGTAAAATGGTTAATGGGTTGACTTGTTAATGGAATTGATCTTTAATCTTTATCAATACACTTATGTGAATTGACCTGGGTTTGTGCATAATTGCTGAGCAATGATGTCCTAAGTTGGCTTAATCAATAGCATGGAAAGAAAATAACTAGACATGCTGCTAACCCCTACCACTCTGATGTCAGTATTCTATCTTTTACCATGTTAATAGCAAGGAAACTGGTGTACATTTTACAACAATTTTGGTGGATGATGTTGCTGTCTTAAAAAAATTAATCTCATGGTCTGCAGGTGAAAATTTAAATGTTTTTGAAATGTTATTGAAATTGAGCATTAAAAGGTTAATTTATATTGATTTAGTAAACAATGTGTTTCTAGGCTAGTAGCTAAATGTAAAAGTTGTATAAAAGATAAACTCAGTGTATATGGACTCTTCTGTCGCTGCTTTGTGCATTATGTGTGCTGCATGTGAACCATGTACACAATATACGCTGTACAATAAACACTCACAATTCCCAAAATATCCATGAATTCAATTAAAACACGACTCTTAACAAACTTGCATGTGTCATAGGTGTCAGAGAACTTATAATAATTATAATGTAGAGATTTGATTGATAAATTCTTTGGTTGCCATCTTGGATTTCCAAAAACGTCCAAGAAAGCATCTAATATATTACTCCTAAAATACTCGGTCACAAATTATACTTTAAAACTTACAGTTGTGTGTCTGGTCAGACATGACAGAACTGTTGAATTTCTGAATAGATAGGGCTCAACAGTCAGAACATGGCCGGGCTGTTTGGAATGCATATGCTCTAGATGAACGTTGTCTGGAGACTGTTAGGTTACCCGTCCGCTCATTCTGCTAGAAAAATTGCTTTCTTGGCTTGCAAATGGGCATGCCCCAAGATTGCCTGTGAGCGAGATGATGTTATAAGGTTAACTTCACTCTTGACAAGAAACTCCTTGAAAATGAGAATAAATATTCTTACTAACTGGTATCGAGCGTACTTGTAAGTTTGAAGATTTTCTTAATTAATTCCTATTATTGTTGTTAATCCACAGTTGTCCTTATTTGGCGGATGATGTCAGCCCGGCCATTCCTGCCGTCGGTATTGCATTGTTTATCTTTGTTCTGGGAACATTGTTTAGAACAAGTTTCACAGATCCAGGCGTCATCCCTCGAGCTTCACCTGATGAGGCGGCTGACTTGGAAAGACAATTAGGTGAGTCATACGTGTGCGTGTGTAAGTGTTTGCATGCACACTGTGTTAGTGTGCGTAAGCGCATGTATGCGTGCGTGTGTTGATGTTCATCGTACTCGGCTTAGTGTTATGTACAACTGCTATGTTAACCTCTTCAACAGCATGTCCCTGAAAAAGTATATAATTATATTCTTTACACTAAAAATCTTGTACTCCATGTTGAATATTTTGAAATTAATTTGCGTTACTGCCTAAGACAGCTGCTTCCTGTCAAATTAATTTCAAATTTCAAAATATTCTCCAGTTTTCATGTATAGTTACCTTGAAAATGAGATACATGCAATTCATGAGTGAAGGGGTTGATCCTGGCAGAATCTGTTCCAGGAATGTATTCTTCTGAGGCAGCATCTATACATCAATGATTATCCAAACACATTTTGAGGAAATGGAGGCATTGCTACCCCTGGCAAAATGGCGGTTCTAAAGCCGGGGAAATTGTAAATTTAGCACTTTTAATCATTTTTGTCTCGCCTGCGAAGCAGAAGCGAGACATAGGGATCACTATTTCCGTTGTCGGCTGCGTCGGCGTCACCATATCTGTACTTATGGTTACGGTTTTTGTCTCGCCTGCGAAGTCTTATATCTCAGCAATGCATGATCCAATCTGAACCAAACTTGGATACATGGAGATATACATTGAATGCAAGCAGCCCATCGATAAAGCGGTCATGACGTCAAGATTATGGGTCAAAGGTCACAGTATAATCCGGATCGCTTTGAAACTTCATGGAGTGGTTGGACTAGGACTGAGGGAGAAACCTATCGAAATTGACGATGATCCGAAACCCAAGATGGCCGCAGCCACCGGTAGCCATCTTGAAAATTGGTTTCCGTATGATAACTGTTACCGTTTATCTGATCGCTTTGAAACTTCATAGGGTGGTGGGACTAGGTCTGCGAAAGAAACCTATCAGAATCGATGATGATCCGAAATCCAAGATGGCCGCCAGTGACTATCTTGAAAATTGGTTTCCAGATGATAACTACGCTACTGTTTATCGGATCGCTTTGAAACTTCATAGAGTGGGTGGACTTGGTCTGAGGAAGAAACCTATCGAGATTTACAATGATACGAACTCCAAGATGGCTGCCAGCCACAGGTGGCCATCTTGAAAATTGGTTTCCAAATGATAACTCCGTTACCGTTTATCAGAGCCCTTTGAAACTTCATAGGGTAGTTGGACTAGGTGTGGAGAAGAAACCTATCGAAATTGACGACGATCCGAACTCCAAGATCGCCACCAGCCATGGGTTGCCATCTTGAAAGTTGGTTTCTGGATTTCATTTATTGGATCACTTCCTACGGTCGTTGGACTATGGTGAAGAAACTTAGAAAAATTTACGATAATCCGAAATCTAACGGTTTAACGGATCGCTTTGACACTTCACAAGGATGACTGGTCTGATGGGGCTGAGGAAGAAATATTTTCTGATAGCTCTCATTCATTGGTTTGTCATCATGGCGGGGTATTATGCGCCGTTTGCTGGGCTCTTGTTTAATTAATAATGACTCGCTTTTATAGGCAATGAGGACTCCAAAGAATTACAAAATAAGCAATTATAGGAGTCAGTTTATGGACATTACCAAAATTCTCTCACCACATCCACGTCCCTCTTTAGTTCATAATTATAATGATTATGCAAGTAGTTTGCCTTTTACGTATCAAAATATGTATCCAGTGGTCAATAATATCAGGGGCGAGAGATATCATGCTTTAGCATTCTTGTTAAATATCAATATTTCTCATCATTGCCCCATCAGATCTTGCTGTAACTTTACAGACATCTTATCTATAATGTAGGGAAGCTCATTCCATCATTATTTTAACAAAATTTTGAAAACATTTAGCTGAATTTTCCATAGTTTTTGACATAGAAAATATACAGGTTTTTTATGGTTACGGTTTTTAGAGATCATTATTTCTCAGCATTGACCCATCAAATGTTGCTGAAACTTTACAGACATGTTCTCTATGATATTGGGAAGCATACTCCATCAATTTTTTTTAAATTTTGAAAACTTTTTGCTGAATTTTCCATGGTTTTCGACATAGAAAATGTACAGGTTTTTGTCTCGCCTGCGAAGCAGAAAGCGGGACATGAGACATAGGGTTCACTAATTCCGGCGGCGGCCGTCATTTGTGCAGTTTTGGTTACGTTTTTTTAATCAACTTAAGTTTCAACACTGGCTCATCATGAAACTTTACAGAAGTGCTATACTATACAGGGATGTGATCTACATAACAACACATTTAATTTTGGGGCATATTAACTATTTTTTTCACGGTTTTGGACGTGGACTTTTTTCATGTAATTTGCCAGTGCAGTTTTGGTTACGGTTTTATAAAACGACATTTGCACCCACAAGGGGTTTTCAGATTTCAGTAAAACGCCACAGATTTGTTCTATACCATGGTTATGACTAGCCCACAACAAAAGGAAATTGATTTTCAATTTTTTTCAATATTTTTTTTGGTGTTTGGACTTTGATAATTTTAGGCCTGATTTGCATCCAGGTTATACTCATTATGTTTTGGTTAAGGTTTTTTCAAAGGACAATTTAATCAGCAAAGACTTGCTTTTGAAACTTGAAACCTTGGGGATGATTATACGTATGGGCAAGGATGGGTCAAAGGGTCAAAATTGGCCGGTAATTATCGATTGTAATACATCTCCTCCTAGACCATTTCAGATAGAAACTTGAAACTTTGGAGATTATTGCACATATGGACAGGGATGTGCATGACACTTGACATATTGGCATGACCCCAGTGGCCGAGCTCTGGGGGTGGGAAATGTGTGGTCAAAAATTAAATTTTTCCAAAGGACATGTTGCATATCATTTTCAAGCCAATGATAAGTAGACTACAGTATACGGAATTATTTTGATCTTGGGTTAAACTGAGGGTAGGGGCGGGGTCAAAAGTGGGCACCAATTGATTGTAACACAACTAGACGATTTCACATAGAAACTTCAAACTTTTGGTATGATTACACATATGGCCAGTGATGTGATTTTGCGCAATTTTTACTACTTTTTTCACGGTTTTGGACGTTGAACTTTTTTCATGTTTGTTTTGTTGTAGTTTTTTATGGACCACTCATTTTCAACAATGGCTTCCCAGAGATCAACAAAATTTTACAGCAGAGTTATATACTATGCAAGAGTACTATGTTCATCATTACTAGTTTCATTTGGAAAAAAATTTCAAGATCAGACTATCCGCAGTTTGATAAAAAATGTCCGTGTTTGATTGGTTACACTTGTTTGTTGGTGCATTACTGAATATGTGTAGTACAAACCATGCCAGGTTTGCTTTGCCAATCAACACTATCCATTAGATCTGGGTGGTCTGACAGTAGTACCGTGAACTGATACCGTGACCGTTGACATTTCCAAATACCGTGAATACCGTCCATAATGTTTGAGCAATATTTGAGAAATATATTCATAAAATCTGACTTGACCAAGGGTAAATAGGTGCTAATAGTGCCAAAAATACAGGCATCCCTAACTATTAGCCGAGTTGAGGTGAAAGGGTCGGTGTAAAAACAAACATCAAGACGTCACTTACAAAATAATGACAGGCAGAATTGTATGTCAAACATATGTCTTGAAAGTCTCACGGTAAAATTGCTTTATTTAAAACATCTAAACTCATTCTCTGGCCAGCCGTCGGTAGTAATTACACTATAATATATTCCCTATTCCCGTTTCTATTATCTGTAATTTATTACTCCAAGCATTTTGTCACCGAACAAACACGCTAGAATAACAAAATAACATACAAACTGTGTGCTATTCAAACACAACAGCAATCTCGCAAAGAGGTATCTGATTGGTTGTTCATGAACTAGACCGTGGGAAAATACATTACTATGCTGAATTTATCAATGAAAATTTACTAAAACGTAGTATTTGCTCGCGCCGTTTTGATCACATGCTAATTTATTAACAACGAGCAACGTTGAAGTCGTTATTTTTTTTTTTTCTGTCTTGTTTTAAGAAATTTCTTAACAGATTAAATCCAGTTTAAGTAACGACACCTAAAAATTATAGTGTTAGTTTTTGTAATTCATTTTTCAACTGGCTACACGTCGGAAGTTCGCGGAAATAGCTTTTTACGCGCATTGTTCACGTGAAGCATGGCGAGTAATGAGTCTGCACATCGGATACTCGGTAATTATCAGAAGCTTTGGAATCGGCTGTATTCAATGTCGTGTTATGTGTATGTGTATATGCCTGTTTTCGCGAGTAACAGAATATACGACTCCAACAGAAATAAAAGAGTACAACACTCGCCCCGTTTAAATACGTGCGGATTTTGTCTGGTTTATCAAAGCGCTCGACTGCCAAAATAAAATTTACCGTTTGCTGGTCGCACGCATTAATAGCAAGAACAATCCAGATTGAAAATAGTGCACCCCAATGTCTCAAACAGCCGGTAATAGTTAGTGAGTCGACCACACCCTTTGACTGATATTCCCGTGAATGATATTACGTCAATAAAAATAGTGACCTAATAAAATCGTGAAACTAAACAGTCGCAATAGCCATGTTTTTCTTCTCTAAATCAGGAAGCCGATTTATTTATTTTACCTATATTTACCGTTGATTGGAGATGGAAGTGAAAAGGAAATGGAAAAAATTGTTCTAATTTCGTGGCATGCCTCAAGCTCAGATGACGGTATACCGTGGTACTGCGGTATTTTTTCATGGTACTGATACCGTCATGTAAATATCGATACCGCCCAGCTCTACTATCCATGCCTTTACAAGCCAGACATTGTACGCTTCAGCGTTCTTGTTAAATAGCGAACTGGATCAATTTCTCTTAGAGATTTGTAATAAATCTTATTTATCTGTTGATATTAAATGTGTTATTTTCACCTTTTCAAAATAAAATTTGTCCCAAACGAAATAATCCCAATGAAATAAATACAATTTATCCAGCAGTTGTTGCCTATTTTCGGAGTCAGTAACAGCCACGGTACCATTCTTTTTACAAGATATCCATCCGGTATTCTATGACGAAAATACACCGGTTCCTCAATGGCTACAATCGCGAATGATATATCATTTTGTAAGGCATTCTCTGTACATTTAGAAACTGTAATTGAAATATTGACTATCAATGATTTTGTCATCAATACAATCGATTTTTGAAAGACAGGTGAATATTCTTCAAAAAACGGCCTTATAAGTACAAATACAGGTTATAAATCTACAAAAAATGCACTCCCATGAAAAAGTTATTAAAAGTCTACAATTCAATAATAGTTTCTAATAGTACAGAGAATCCCCTACAAAATGATGCATCAGTTGTGAGGATAGGCATTAAAGAACCAGTGTTTTTTTAACAAACAATCTGGTGTATCCTGTCCAAAAGGTACCTGGTTTAATGTACTAATTAAATATGCAAATTTATGCTAATTAACTAATAGTTTATAAATCACTATTAACATCCACATCACTGACTCTGCCTTATTAAAATACAATTGTGTTCCAACTTTCCTGGCAATAAGTGCATTGGTTTAGACATTATGGACATATATGTGTTTTGAAAACTGGATTAGTGTTTCCCAAAAATTGTTTACGATCCCAGAATGATTCATAATAATGGAAAATTAGTTACCTCTCTGGGATGTAGAAATTGTTTTGAGTGTAGCTTTCATGGCCATCTCGGTCACTTCTTCAGCACTAACTGACGGTCGCTGGCAATGTCACTGGTCAGTTCTTGTGGAGTCATGTGAGAGCATGGACTGGTAGACTGCTGGTATACGGTAGCCCTCGTCTTGGTTCATGGTTGGTTGATGCTTGTAGATTTCTATGGCCTCTTTAACTTTTCGTTTAAATAAGTTGGTCTCAATGTTGATGACCGAGGCACTGCTGGCGGGGATGACGTGGCCAGTGGATTCTGTATGCTCTGCCACGGTTAAGTTGGAATTGATTTTAAGTGGTGCTGAGAGGCCTTTTGGTTTCGCCTATATATGTCCCCTCACATTGGTCACATTCGATCTTGTAGATGACTCCAGAGTGTTCATCTGTGGTCAGTTTATCTTTGGGTCTTACTAATTGTGATCTTAAGGTGTTGACGGGCTTGTGGTAAGTTTTGATGTAGTGTTGTCTGAAGAGTCTGTGAAGGTGTTCTGCTAGGCCTTGGATATATGGAAGTCCGACTAGTGGAAGTTTTTCAACATCTGTTTGTTTATTACGAGATGGGGGAGGTGGTTTTCTCATCCACGAAGTGTAACCGTTAGCTAGGAGAGTGTTGGAAGTGATGATGTTCTTCTTTTTTGTCTGATGTTTCTGTGATGATGGAGTCTGTGCGGTGAAATAGTTCTGATGACTGACCTTTTGTGTTCCAAATGGTGATTAGAGTGAAAATTTAGATATTGATCTGTGTGTGTGGGTTTTCTGTACCTGGAAGTTTGGTAGTTCCGGAATCACTGACATATACCAAGACATCCAGGAAGGCAATCTGGCCATCCTCTGACTTCGCTGGTGAATTGGATGCATTGGTCGATACTGTTGAGGTGATCAGTGAAAGGTTGGATGTTGTAGTGGTGCAGGCATGTGAACGTGTCATACACATACCCGTACTAGAAATTTGGGGTGGCTGTTCTAAGTGCTTGTTGCTCGAAGGATTCCATATAAAGGTTTGTGATCACTGGCGACACTGAGGAGCCCATAGCTACTCCATGAATTAGGTGGTAGAAGAAACCATTCTGAACGAAATAGGTGGTGTCTAACACGATCTTCAAGAGACTGATAATCTGGGTTGGTGAAAGGCTGGTCCAGTCTTTCAATGTATGGTCTAGGTCCAGAACTCTCTGGATGACTGGAAGCGCCTTGTCCACTGGGATGCTGGTGAAGAGTGAAGATACGTCGAAAGAAACTAGTTTATGTGTGGGAGGGATTTTGGTAGTGAAATCGTAGCTGTTTTTAATGTGGTTCTCTGAGTGGCCAACTAGTGATTTCAGTATCTGTGTGAGATATTTCGAGGCTTGAGATGTAATGCATTCAATGCTGGCAACGATGGGTCTAAGAGGAATGTTGGTCTTATGGATTTTTGGGAGTCCATAGAATCTTGGGACACTGGCGGTTCCGAGGTAGAGTTTGAAGTATAGGGATTGGTTGATGATATTCTGGCTTTTCCAGTCGTTGAGTAGATTTAGCAAGTGGTTTTTGTACTGGTTGGTTGGGTCAGAAAATAAATTGGAGTATGTGTGGTGGTGTGAAAGAAGGGCACTGATTTTGTATTGGTAGTCATCATTATCCATTATCACTGTGCATCTCCCCTTGTCGGCGGGCAAGATTTGGATGGAGTCATTTTGTTTCAGATGTTGTAGAGCCCTATGTTCTGCAATTGTAATGTTGCTTCACCTATTTGGTCTTTTGCGCGTTTCTTCTAACTTTTTACGGGCGCAGAACTTCTCAAATTTATTGATTTGTGTTGTTTTTGTTTTGTCAAAAGTGAAGTCGTGCGCACGCACGAGAACCGCTTCCACTTCCGGTTGGTCGTCTAGCCAAATTTTTGTATCCAGGTACTCTTGTAGCGCCGTTTTTTCACAATAAAGCTGATGCAGGGTGTAATCAGATTGTCTAATTCTAATATCTAATAATTGACGTTGTGCTTTGACAAGGACGCGATCCGCTTGAATTCCTTTGATGTTAGACTGGAGGTGTATGTTCGGTGGGAAGATGTTATTATGGCGACAACGGATCGTAAATAGTTTGTTATTTTTCCAACAACTTGTTTAATTACAAAGGTGACAAAGACTATGCTTGTCTAATACAAAGATGACAAAGACTATGCTTGTCTAATACAAAGATGACAAAGACGATGCTTGTCTAATTACAAAGCTGACAAGACAATGCTTATCTAATTACAAAGATGACAAAGACTATGCTTGTCTAATTACAAAGATGACAAAGACTATGCTTGTCTAATTACAAAGATGACAGAGACGATGTCTAATTACAAAGACGATGCTTGTCTAATTACAACAATGACAAAGACTATGCTTGTCTAATTACAAAGATGACAAAGACAATGCTTGTCTAATTACAAAGATGACAGAGACAATGCTTGTCTAATTACAAAGATGACAAAGACTATGCTTGTCTGATTACAAAGATCTATGACAAAGACTATGCTTGTCTAATTACAAAGATGACAAAGACAATGCTTCTCTAATTACAAAGATGACAAAGACTATGCTTGTCTAATTACAAAGATGACAAAGACTATGCTTGTCAAATACAAAGATGACAAAGACTATGCTTCTCAAATACAAAGATGACAAAGACTATGCTTGTCTAATTACAAAGATCTATGACAAAGACTATGCTTGTCTAATTACAAAGATGACAAAGACTATGCTTGTCTGATTACAAAGATCTATGACAAAGACTATGCTTCTCTAATTACAAGGATGACAAAGACTATGCTTGTCTAATTACAAAGATGACAAAGACTGCTTGTCTAATTACAAAGGTGAGAAAGACTATGCTTGTCTAATTACAAAGATGACAAAGACTATGCTTGTCTAATTACAAAGATGACAAAGACTATGCTTGTCTAATTACAAAGATGACAAAGACTATGCTTGTCTAATTACAAAGATGACAAAGACTATGCTTGTCTAATTACAAAGATGACAAAGACTATGCTTGTCTAATTACAAAGATGACAAAGACTATGCTTGTCTAATTACAAAGATGACAAAGACTATGCTTGTCTAATTACAAAGGTGAGAAAGACTATGCTTGTCTAATTACAAAGATGACAAAGACTATGCTTGTCTAATTACAAAGACGATGCTTGTCTAATTACAAAGGTGACAACGACGATGCTTGTCAAATACAAAGATGACGGAGACTATGCTTGTCTAAGTACAAAGATGACAAAGACTGTGCTTGTCAAATATTGTTGATATATCATATTTATTAACCCTTTAACACAGGCTTCGAAATTCCAACAAACAACTATGCGGGAAGGCTGTTAAATATTCGTGAAGGCTGTTAAATATTTTGAACATAATTCGACTTGGAACCAGGCACCCACCAACAGCTCCTCGTAAGATTAGTTTCAAAATATTTCACAGAATATTCGTGACATCAAACGAAATGTGTTATTTCTGATGCTGTAATATTGCGAGTGTTAGGATGTCGGATATAGAGGTCAGGAAGAAGAACTGTGTGCTTTATTGATTAGTTCTGTTTCCTCCATGTCATTGTCTGAGACTATCTCATAGTTATACATGTATCATATCTTATGCGTTAGAAGCATGACCTCATGGATCCTGACTCCAGGTTGAGGATTACCCATTGGCAGTCTATATTCACACAAGTACAACTTTAAATAAAACAGTAGACATAGCTCCATTATTTTGAAAACAGTTTGACTGAAGGTGATTGCCTTTCCTTACCAATGAATTGTGTCCGAATTCATATATGTGTTCAGAGTAATCGTTAATTAGTATGTATTTATTGTAAAATATGAAACAGTTATGATACCTGACATTTAGAAAATAGACTTAGGGACTCTGATACAGCTGTAGCTATATTATCTTGCCTCACCCTCTATCACACCCTGTATCCTAACATGACTACGGGCAGGATTTCATGGTGGGTGATGAGAATCTCTCAGTGTACAGTTCCAGGAGAATACAGAATCTGTTCACACCTACCATGTACACATGGTGATGTTATTTGTAATTACATATATACCAGTATGTGTAATAATTTGTTTTGGATATTTCCTAGCACAATGTAATAATTGAATTGAAGAAGTATTTTGCAAATAAGTTTTACCCCAATGTTTTTACTGACACATGTTTAGAAGTTCTTAATCTTATTTATAAAATTATCATCTGATTCCTGCACTAAGGGCCATAAATTCCTATGCTCAAGGCAAATGTTAGACAAATTTCGTGAATAGATTATCAAATTCCTGGCCTGATTCTACACGTGCACATCCCCCTGGCCGTTATCGTTTTTCCATGTCCTCGTATAGATCCTTGTTGTTACATACCTACTCATCCATTCACGAGTTATCGCCTGTCATTACAAGCACATGTAATCAACCGCTTAACACTCATACCAGCCAAAAATGGCTTATGCAGTGGTCTGGGGAAATGGTCATTTGCAGACCAAGAGAAGGCTATTTTTGAAAATTAACCACTGGAATGACTGGCTCTGTTACAGAGCCAGTCATTCCAGTGGTCAATTTTCAAAAGTAGTCTTCTCTTGGTCTGCAACTGGACATTTTCTGTGAGAAAATTTAAATCTTGAACAAAATTTGAGAATTAAAGGCTTTTTCTGCTGAATGTCTGCACACTACACTATCCATAGCATGTGCTTTAACTCTCAATATACTGAATATTTTGAAAACAAGCTAAGCCACCAATAACTTTCAGTCAAATTGTTTTCAAAGATGTTCAGCATGTCCAGAGTTATTGCCCAATGAAATTATTGTCAGGTGGTTTGTAGCAGTCAACACAGTTAAGATGTATGGCCATTAGCCCTTTTTAATGGTCAGATGTGGTCAAAAATATTAAAATATGTCCTTACTGAATGTCCATTTGCAGGCCAAGAGAAGACTATTTTTGAAAATATACCACAGGAATGACTGGTTCGTATATTGAGCCAGGCATTCCAGAGGTAAATTTTCCAAAATAGTCTTCTCTTGGCCTGCAAATGGACATTCCTCAGCACCTCTATAGAGGCCTATTTTGGCCGGCTTGACCATTAAAGGGTTATAATCTTTATCTGCCATGTGTGTGTCGATGATAACGTCCAAGACACGGTTATAGACTGGACAATGAATAATGAAGCAAATTACAGCAGCACAAGAGCATATAATACTTGTTTATGGAAGCGTCAGTTAGAGACGCAAGTGCTAATGGAGTGCTTGCTTCATATTGTTCTTAACCATTACTATTCTGATGTCAAAATTAAGAATTTTCAAAATAAATTAAAAGATGAACTGGTGTTCATTTTTCAACCAATTGTGTGGAAGATGTTGCTGTCAGAGACGGCAACATTGTCCAACAAAATTGTTGAAAAATATACACTAGTTTCTTTACTATTGAGTCATTGATGCAGTAACGGCTCTCCAAGTGTGATACCAGCGATCGAAAAGAAGAAGAAGATTGATGCAGTGAAAGATAGAATATTGACATCAGAGTAGTAAGGGTTAAGTCGTCTATCAATAACTGTAATAATAGTTCTACTGGACGGATCATCTCCAAATTAGGGTGAAAGCTTTCTCCGAATGCCTGTGGGCGTCATAAAGATGTATGATCAGGAACATCTTTCAGAAACATTGTTTTCAAATTTATTGACCGATTGAAAAATATAACAACGACGCAGGTATTTGACAAATTTGTTCTTGTTATTATGATGTCATCTTGAGCCTTTGATTTAAACCTTCATGCAAGACTTACATATAGAGCATGGAGTTTGCTGATTTGCCAGCCATTGGGGTGGGGTAGGGTGGATAGCGTAAGCGATCAGCATATCCATCCATCCATCTGTCCATTTCTTGTCAATGCAATGCCTGCTACAGTTCCGAATGAATTAACCTGAAACTTGGTGCACATTACATTGTATCAATGTCAAGTGCAGATGTACATGTGCTTGTTTCGTGGCCGGGAAATTATTCATTACAGAGTTATCTCCCTTGGAAAATCTTGACGCCAGTGCATAACATAATGCCTGCATGGATTAATGCAAAATTTCTATTTCGTCTGATTATTTTTGGCACTACTTGTGGGTTGATATAGTGATCAGCATCTCCGTTCTTCCCATGTATCCATCTGTCTGTCTGTTCTTCTAATTATCCCCATGCGTTTTAAAAAAATGGAGGGGATATTATAATCGCCTCCATCCATCTTGTGAATTTTGGATTCTAGGATTAGCTACCTTCAGATCCGCTGAGTACGATATTGTATAATATTTAGTACTTGGAAAATATTGGCATATGAGCTTCAACATTGTGCGTTTGAAATCAAAGCGTTAATTTCTCAATGGTGAATATTTATTACGGTATCGTCACATTACGTCATTTGGGGATTCCAAGGTACCAGGAAATATAAGCCGTTATAAACAGGTCGGATACGAGACATGTATGAGCGTGAATGATGCGTGGTATTATTACATCGCGGAGGGAAACCCGGAGACTGTTTTGATAATGACTTATAACGAGTGCAAACATGTAGACTGAATGTCAGAATGACTGTGTGAATATTTTATAGAGAATTGTTTTGTAAATGAAATGATGGTAATTACGATCACTATGAGCGGACAAATTATGTTGTTCATATTTGAAATCAGTTAGATTGGTTTGGGTGTGATTATCACCAACCAATCTAGTTTTGTCATTTCGGATATCTTTAATAAATGTAGCCGTTTTGGGTTTGTGTTTAAACACAGCTATAAATTACTAGAAATAAGGAGGCGGAGTTTACCCGCGTAAGACCATAGAACTGGTTCTGGTATGTTAATATAAGAACGGCACGGCGTGACAGTAAGACAGTGATGGATTAAATACTGAGACGCTTTAAGGAGATGTTTTCGGTAATTAATGCAACTGAGTCTTACGGGACCACTGTGTAAGATAAGATTATGATGGTGGCCAAGGAAGATTGTTGAATAACGGGAACGGCCATAATAGAGTGCTAAGGAAACCAGCTCTGTGATTCACTACCTCGTGGTACCTGATGCTGATTGCACAACTTGTGATCATCCTGGAATAACCCTACCAGGTTAAGGATCAGGCACTAGTACGTCATGACGAGTGGTAACCATCCATCGTCGTGACTAAATGGAAATTGTCCCACTGTGAAAGTAATTACAGCAGAGCCTTAATTGGTTGATTAACGCTCCTGTCACAATAAAGCAAAAAGGAGTGGGAGCACAAAGTATGCGAGTTATAGCTGTTGATGAGTCTTGTCAAAGCAAGCAAAGTTTACATTATCTGTCAGGAGCCATCACTCCCAAACTAGTTCCCACCAGTTCCAAGATTGCACAATGAGGGAGCAAGGGACCAATCAGAGTGCGAGTTTTAGGGGGGAAATCCTTGGGATAGCCCAAAATGACATCAGAGCAGAGGAACCAGTTTATTTGTATATAAGTTGGTGTCTGCTCAGTTTTCAGTTATCTTTTTACCATCGTTAGATCAGTGTGTATCTTTATTCCAACAGGAGATCCGAGTGGTAATCTTCATATTGATTACAAGTTAGTATAGTAAGCAGCTTATAATTATTATCACGTTAAAAGTTATCTCAATTGTTGTACAAGCCTTCAATGCGGCCTTTGTAAATTATAGTAGTTAATAAAGTTATCAATTTTTGTATTACATTCCAAGTCAAAGTGTTTTTAGTTCTGTTCAAATTTAAGTAAAGTGAAAGGAAGACCACCTTTCCCGAATCGCAGAAAAAGTCAGATTTAGTTTAGAGAATAGATTTATTTCCGAGAGGATTGTGAATTCTTCAATCTGTCCATCCAGCTAGCTATCTCCTCTGAAACCATTTAGTTGAATTCAGTCAAATTTGTTGTGTGAGTTACCTATATTATTACGGATTGCAAGACACCATTTACATTAGGCTCTGCCCGAGGGGTGGGCCCAAGGTGGAAGTAGGGGGGTGGTGGGGGTTAGGGTGCAGAAAGTCAAAGTTGGCGGAACTCAACCAAATTTTGTATTTTCCTTGCTCATGTGATTGCGGATTGCAAGACAATGTTTACATTAGGCTCCACCCCCAGTGGCGGTTGGGGCAGCACATCAAAGGTGGTGAAAGCCTGGTATCTGGGGATTTGCGATGACATACCATCGACGGCACATTGTAGTTTGATTTTAAATGGATACCATGTGAGAAGAGCTTAGCCGTGATCGCTTTTCAACAAAAGCTGTGTATTTCCGATAGATTATAGACCTTTACTGGTCAGCATCTGCTGGTGGTGTGTACCTAGTGTCACTATTAGTGAGAGTGCTGTCCATAGACCTTGGTGGTCAGTATCTGCTGGTGGTGTGTACCTAGTGTCAGACTATCAGTGAGAGTGCTGGCCATAGACCTTAGTGGTCAGTATCTGCTGGTGGTGTATACCTGGTGTCAGACTCTCAGTGATAGTGCTGTCCTTAGACCTTAGTGGTCAGTACCTGCTGGTGGCGTGTACCTAGTGTCACTATCAGTGATAGTGCTGGCCATGGACCTTAATGGTCAGTATCTGCTGGTGGTATGTACCTATTGTCAGACTATCAGTGAGAGTGCTGTCCTTAGACCTTAGTGGTCAGTATCTGCTGGTGGTATTACCTGATGTCACACTATCAGTGATAGTGCTGTCCATAGACCTTAGTTGTCAGCATCTGCTGATGGTGTGTACCTAGTCAGTGATAGTGCTGTCCTTAGACCTTAGTGGTCAGTATTTGCTGGTGGTATGTACCTAATGTCACTATCAGTGATAGTGCTGTCCTTAGACCTTAGTGGTCAGTATCTGCTGGTGGTATCTACCTAGTGTCACTATCATTGATTATGCTGTCCATAGACCTTAGTGGTCAGTATCTGCTGGTGGTGTGTACCTAGTGTCAGACTATCAGTGAGAGTGCTGTCCATAGACCTTAGTGGTCAGCATCTGTTGATGGTGTGTACCTAGTGTCACTATCAGTGATAGTGCTGTCCATAGACCTTAGTGGTCAGCATCTGGTGATGGTGTGTACCTAGTGTCACTTTCAGTGATAGTGCTGTCCATAGACCTTAGCGGTCAGTATTTGCTGATGGTGTGTACCTAGTGTCACTATCAGTGATATTGCTGTCCATAGACCTTAGTGGTCAGTATCTGCTGGTGGTATGTACCTAGTTTCAGTGATAGTGCTGTCCATAGACCTTAGTGGTCAGTATCTGCTGGTGGTATGTACCTAGTTTCAGTGATAGTGCTGTTCGTAGACCTTAGTGGTCAGTATCTGCTGGTGCTGTGTACCTAGTTTCAGTGATAGTGCTGTTCGTAGACCTTAGTGGTCAGTATCTGCTGGTGCTGTGTACCTAGTTTCAGTGATAGTGCTGTCCATAGACCTTTACAGGGCAACATTGGTCAAGTAAATAGAGAATTATGATTTAGTGGATAGCTTATTGTAGGATAAGGACACTTAGAATATTTTGGAAAATTTATAACTAGACTGACTGTCTCATTATTTGAATCAGTCATTTCCACGTGGCAAAATTTGAACAATAGTCCTCTTGGTCTCCAAATAAAGTACTCAAGACCACTAGAAAAGCTATATCTGCCTGAAATGGTCATTGTAAGAGGTTGATAACACATACATGAATTATGCTTAGTGTCTCTGAACCAGGCTTCATAGGATACTAGGACATGAAAAGATGTGTAGTTCAGACAAAGTTTGCTCAATCTTGTATTAAAATACATCTATCGTTATTAATTCCCACTCCGCTGTTCTTGTTTTTCAGCAGTTCCAAATACTGGATCTCCTAATTCATACCGGCCTCCGCCTCGAACAAAAGAGATTGTCATCAAGGGACAGATAATCAAGCTGAAGTACTGCTTTACGTGCAAGATATTTCGGCCACCGCGGGCGTCGCATTGTAGTTTGTGTGATAACTGTGTAGGTGAGTGACCACTAGCTGATGTTTCACTGACTGATATATCCTTTATCTTAACAAATAGACAGTCTTACAAATAAGCGCAGGTGTGGTAATCATTTCATCCACTACATCATACCCTATGAATTTATGGTATTGCTAACTTACCAATCATCAACTCATTACATTGATAGACTTATCAGCTAACGACGCTGAATCAAACCTGAAATTTTCTCTCATCTGAAAGCCAGGGTAGATAACTTTTGTTGTCCTAAGCTTTCCAGCCCCAGTTATTTCCCTTGATATTCACAGCTTATCAAGTTTAACCCTTACCACTCTGATGTCAATATTTTATCTTTTACTGTGTCAATAGCAAAGAAAGTGTTGTACATTTTTCAACAATTCTTCGACCCCACCATCTTCCACCAAATTTGTTGAAAAATGTACACCAGTTCATCTTTTAATTTAATTTGAAAATTTAAAATTTTGACAACAGAGTGGGAAGGGTTAACAAACAGTCTATACAGCCAAGAGGGTGAATATGTTTACGCTAATCTGACATGGCTGAATGTAAGCAACAGTTTCAAAATATTCAACAGATTACGTGTCATACATTGTTAATATTGTTATTGTATGAGAATTGTGCATGCAAGAATTCTTCATAATATCAGAAATATACAATCAGAATGTAAGCACGCACACACGCAAGCACACACACACACACACACGCATGCATGCACACTTAACCAACATTGAACTTTAATGTGTACTTAGGTTAAACTGGATTTCAATTTGGGATTTCCAGAGGCGCGTGTTTATGGTTTACTCTGAATTTTTTCAAGGTTTCTTTTTCTGTTAATCTTCATACATATGTATGTGTTTGTCAATCAGCGCATCATCATCATCATGTCATAAATTATAATTGATATGCTAGCTAATTAATTCTTCTGGTTATTATCTTTTGAGATGACAGTAACAACAGAGTTGCCAATAAATAATTAAAAATATAAAGTACTACTTATGCTTAAGATGTTGTTGAAACATTTGTATTAACCGTTTAGCCACTGAAATGCCCTGTATCTCAATTTCAAGAGAACTATAATACAGGAAAGCTGTTGAATATTCAGAAACTAATTTGACTGGAACCTAGCAGCAACGGCTCCGAGGCAAATTAGTTTCAAAATATTCAGCACTATTCCTTACCTTATAAAGAGTTGTTTGTTTGCGGTGTGTGTGAGTTAAAGAGCTAAGACAAGCTTGTTGTCTGCAAAGCAGAAAGTGCCATATGGGACTGATGATGATCAGGGCAAGTGATGGACCATGAGTAAACAGACACTGACGATGATCAGGGCAAGTGATGGACCATGAGTAAACAGACACTGACGATGATCAGGGCAAGTGATGAACCATGAGTACACAGACACTGACGATGATCAGGGCAAGTGATGGACCATGAGTACACAGACACTGACGATGATCAGGGCAAGTGATGGACCATGAGTACACAGACACTGACGATGATCAGGGCAAGTGATGGACCATGAGTACACAGACACTGACGATGATCAGGGCAAGTGATGGACCATGAGTACACAGACACTGACGATGATCAGGGCAAGTGACGGACCATGAGTAAACAGACACTGACGATGATCAGGGCAATTGATGGACCATGAGTTCACAGACACTGACGATGATCAGGGCAAGTGATGGACCATGAGTACACAGACACTGACGATGATAAGGGCAAGTGATGGACCATGAGTACACAGACACTGACGATGATCAGGGCAAGTGATGGACCATGAGTACACAGACACACCGAACATTTAAACCTTTAATGACTAAATCTCTTCGAAAAATTAAAATATTTACTTATTGAATGTCCATTTTCAGGCCACGAGAAGACTATTTTTGAAAAATTTTGGTTACTAAACCAGCCATTTCGTTTGTAAAATTTCAAACATAGTCTTCTCTTAGCCTGCGAATGGACATTGCTGAAAATCACTACAGCGGCTGTTTTTGGCCTGTTGCATCACGAAAGGGTTACTACTGCACAGTTCTTCTTGCTCGTCTTCACTTGTCTATATATTTTCTGTGTTTTGATTTTCAGATCGCTTTGACCACCATTGTCCGTGGGTCGGGAACTGTGTTGGCCGGCGGAATTATCGTTACTTTTATTTATTTATCTTATCATTGGCTCTGCTTTGTATCTATATATTTGCCTGCGTTCTTACGCACCTTATTTTATGTAAGTATTAAAACTGAAAAATTTAACTATTTAATTAATTGAATTATAAAAAGGGATATCTATGATTGTTGTCAGTGATGTGTACTGTATTATATTTACTCTGCGTATCCGCTTCCTCCGCTGGGAGGTATCAGTACAACGCAGGGATCTGGTCTGTTACTCAATGGAGGTATCCAGTTTTAGCCCCACCCATCTCTAGCTAAGCTCAACCCACATTTTGTTTGGAGCGATCCCTGCACTCTGAATCTCAATTTCCAGAAAAATCGACAGGTAAGCTGTTGAATATTTTGAAACTAATTTGACTGGGTGCCTATGGCAGCAACATGGCCCAGCCAAATTAGTTTCAAAATATTCAACGCCATGTTTATTAAATAATAAGGACATACAATTCGTACAACCTTATGGACTGTTAAGCGTTTAAGACAGACTAAATCGAGTCATTCATGATGTAATTGATTATGTCGTCAGCCTACACGTCACGTAGTTGATTATAACATCATATGATTGATTTATAAACTGGATTCCTCCATCATCTTACCATGTAATCAAATACATCATCAATGTTATTTGTCCCGACCAAGGTTTCAAGACTTGGAAGAGTTTTGAAACTTGGTCCAAACGATAATATTCTATGATGTTCAGTGAAGCTTGTGAAGTAGGTCTCACTGACCTACATTTAATATATGACAGACCGTTAGCATGCAATGCTAGTTAAAGGGTTGAAATTATACATGAAGTTTTGCTACCATATATGCGAAAATTGAAAATACAGCCGGATCAAGAATTTGAAAAGTTGGTTATGCTAACCTAATTTTGATACAGGACATGGGTTTCTCTTCAATGATTCCATACACTAAGTTTGGTTACTGTACATATAATAGGAAAGGGTACACGATGTAACCTTAGCCAGAAACTAGATCAGTCTGACCTAGTCTCTGGATCATAGGTTACGGGTCAAGTTCTTAACTCGGGGAATATTTTGAGCGGTCTCGCATCGCAAAATGCGATGCATATGAGTACCTGTTGCTACACATTCACAACTTTGCTTAGCTATTTGCTGCGATACATAATTTTGATGTAAAATTCAGTCAATTCACCTAATTTTGAAATTTTTTTTAATAAAAAGTCGCTAAAAGTTGCAAAATGCTTGTCAAATTTAGTAAGGAAGCGAGATGCGTATGCATTGGAGACTGATATAGCCCATAGACATATATAGCTATAGAACGCATGTCTTCATACCTTCCTTCGCTATGGGACAAATGACCGCCGGTGATGCGAGCTCAGTAAGCGCTCTATAGATCAAAATTCTAAAAGCTAGCGATGTGCGCATGCGTTAGTGGCTTCCTTCTTCTGGTATAATAATAAACTGTTACAGACATTAGTTTTGAGTTTGGACACCAGTCGGAAACTCGCAATTTGTATCACGGGGTATTCACGTTCGTCAACATATTGCTCATAACAGACTCTGTTGTAAATCTAAATTCTCCTATAGGGGGGTATGGCTATTGATCATTGTCTCGTCATTAGTTAGTGTAATGATAAACTTTAAAAATACAAGTTTATCTAGGCTGATTCTGGTCGATTTAGACAACGTTTGTCTCGGAAACTGAGTTATATCATTGTGAATGCTACACTCCTGTTAGCGCATCCCCAAATCAAGGCCGACACAGTATAGTTAGCCATGCTACGGTGCGGTATCGCAACTGATTCGCGCAAGCAACAGATTTAGAATGGCATGTCGCCAAGATCGATGCATGCGCGAGTGTGTTCTCGAGTACTCTTCTCGAAAGTCGGGAACATAACTTTCTCGCAAGATTATTAGTTAATAAATATAAATATATAGAAAGCAACCAATGAATCGCAAGGAAACTACCGGTACTGACAGTAAAGAAAATAAACAATGTTTTACGCGGTAATTTTATGAATGACGTAGTAGTATATCTCTCTCTCTCTCTCTCTCTCTCTCTCTCTCTCTCTCTTTCTCTCATATATATATGTATGTATGTGTGTATATATATATATATATATATATATATATATATATATATATATATATATATATATATATATATATATATATATATATATATATATATATTATATATTATATATATATATAGCATTCGTAGTAAAACTAGTAACACGTGGACCGATTGATACACGCTGATCACAGTAAAACTTTTTATCATTCACTATTTAAGCCAGAGAAAACAACCTTTTAGTAATTTTTAATTAAAAGTTGTTAGCTCTTTCAACTGAAGGCAATTCTTCTTCGATCTGTTACTTCTGATATACAGCTAGCCCTGACAGCTGGCTCTAGGACTATAGACTTAGCATCGCAGAAACTCAATTTCATCTTAATAAGCTGCTGAATATCCTGCATGTTTTTAAGGGGGACCTGTTGCTCACAGCTGCCATATGATAGCCTGCACCAGCTTCCAGTTAAACACTAACACTATTCAGCCATATTACATTGTATTGAATGATGTGTACTTTGTTTAGCCTACCAGTTGAAAGGGATATGTGATGTAGGTTGGTAAGTTACAAAATATATGTTAACCCTAGGCAATGAAATCACAGTATTCATGGGAGGTACATTATTGATTTGTATTTGAAAATTATTTGACTGGGATGTGTTGCTGCCTTAAGCAGCAACAGCTTCCAATCAATGTAATTGCCAAATCTGTTAATACGTATTATTTTAGATTTCCTATATTCCCTGTCCTTGGCCAGAGCCAGTACATGCATATTCTGAATCTGACATATGTTATACTGACAAATAACAATACTGGCTACTGTAGACCTAAAGACTGATACACTATCCTCAATAACATTCTCAGAAGTCCATTAATTATTCAACCATCTGTTCATATCACATTTGTGCAATTTGTGTAAACTATGTGTCGCATATTACACGCCTTTAGATGGACTACTGATTTGCCAAGTCTGGTAGTCCTTCGGAAAAGACTGCATTCCATATTTATTCTGTTCATGGCTTGAACAACATGATCGAAGCGCCAATACATTATAAAAATCATGAATTCTCTCGGCTTGAAAATATTGCCTAGCTCCCAGTATAGTACATGTAACAATGACTGCTACATTGGAACCAGTCCTGCATTCCATAGGGAAAACGTTTTGCGAAATCGGAAAATTCTACTTTTCGTTTGTTTTCAGATTCACTTGCTCATAGCATATGTAGACGAAAAAAGCCGTTTTTAATCATGCAAACATGTTTTGAAACGTTTCCCCGTTGGAACACCAACCAGTTTCAACACAGTTTGTTTGCTATGCAAGTGCTATGAACTGCTATGCATTATTCGATTTGTTTAGCGGTTACTGCTACGCAATTTTTTTCCAACCAAATATTCCCTGTAATTGAGTAGTAATCTACATGCCTAGACATTCTACCCCTTTAACACTAATATCAGCCAGCAAATATAAAGCCTGGAGAAGACGGCATTGCATAAATATGTTAAACATGCTGCGAGATGATGACCTCAAGAAAGCTACAGCCGCAGAATTCAGTAATCAAACATACACTCGTAGTTACATGTAGTTATTGTCCATAGAATAACAGATAGTCCATAATTTATGTAAAATCCACATCTTAAGTTGATTGGAAGCCATTGGCTGCCGGCAGAAATGGCTTCCAATCAAATTAAGTCCAAAATATTCTACAGAACATTTATTACATCATTTTCAAAATTGTATTAACTATTAGACAACATGTTAGTTTCTTTATGACATTATAACCTGTGCAGTACATGTACAAGTTCCCCAAGTCAGCTTAAATAACATGTTACCTTCTACGGTTCACGCATCGTTAAAGGTAACATGATGTTCATGTTGTGTGGAAGTAGCATCTGTGATGCAGTGAATCATTATAATTCTATTTTAACTGTATTACTGCTGCAAGACACCAGAGAGTAATTTCAATCGACACTAACTCTGGACCTGCTGAATATTTTGAAAACAAATTGACTGAAAGTTGTTGGTGGCTTAGCCACCAACAACTTTCAGTCAAATTCTTCTCAAAATGTTCAGCATATCCAGAGTTAAACCGCATGGAAAATGTCGTCTGGTAAAATTCATCAGACAGACAGTTAAATATAAATTATGCCTATTTGATATAAATGTGATTTTCTGTAAAGGAATATCACAAATAAATTAACGGCGTGTTCTAATATGTTTTCCTGTACTCTGTTTCAGTGTCTCAGAAAGAGGGAAACTTTTTACATGCCATGAGAGACTCGCCAGCAAGATATCCTTCATAGAAATTATAATGTATATATGTTAGGTGTGGCCTAAGGCTGGTGATAACAACGCTTTTATGCAAAACTCTGCTTCATCCTGTCTATTAGAGCTTATGATGCACGTCCATGTGGCAAAACTCTGCTTCATCCTGTCTATTAGAGCTTATGAAGCACATCCATGTGGCAAAACTCTGCTTCATCCTGTCTATTAGAGCTTATGAAGCATGTCCATGTGGCAAAACTCTGCTTCATCCTGTCTATTAGAGCTTATGAAGCACGTCCATGTGGCAAAACTCTGCTTCATCCTGTCTATCAGAGCTTATGAAGCACGTCCATGTGGCAAAACTCTGCTTCATCCTGTCTATCAGAGCTTATGAAGCACGTCCATGTGGCAAAACTCTGCTTCATCCTGTCTATCAGAGCTTATGAAGCACGTCCATGTGGCAAAACTCTGCTTCATCCTGTCTATTAGAGCTTATGAAGCACGTCCATGTGGCAAAACTCTGCTTCATCCTGTCTATTAGAGCTTATGAAGCACGTCCATGTGGCAAAACTCTGCTTCATCCTGTCTATCAGAGCTTATGAAGCACGTCCATGTGGCAAAACTCTGTTTCATCCTGTCTATCAGAGCTTATGAAGCACGTCCATGTGGCAAACTGCTTCATCCTGTCTATCAGAGCTTATGAAGCACGTCCATGTGGCAAAACTCTGCTTCATCCTGTCTATCAGAGCATATGAAGCACGTCCATGTGGCAAAACTCTGCTTCATCCTGTCTATTAGAGCTTATGAAGCACGTCCATGTGGCAAAACTCTCCTTCATCCTGTCTATCAGAGCTTATGAAGCACGTCCATGTGGCAAAACTCTGCTTCATCCTGTCTATCAGAGCATATGAAGCACGTCCATGTGGCAAAACTCTGCTTCATCCTGTCTATTAGAGCTTATGAAGCACGTCCATGTGGCAAAACTCTGCTTCATCCTGTCTATCAGAGCTTATGAAGCACGTCCATGTGGCAAAACTCTGCTTCATCCTGTCTATTAGAGCTTATGAAGCACGTCCATGTGGCAAAACTCTGCTTCATCCTGTCTATTAGAGCTTATGAAGCACGTCCATGTGGCAAAACTCTGCTTCATCCTGTCTATCAGAGCTTATGAAGCACGTCCATGTGGCAAAACTCTGCTTCATCCTGTCTATCAGAGCTTATGAAGCACGTCCATGTGGCAAAACTCTGCTTCATCCTGTCTATCAGAGCTTATGAAGCACGTCCATGTGGCAAAACTCTGCTTCATCCTGTCTATCAGAGCTTATGAAGCACGTCCATGTGGCAAAACTCTGCTTCATCCTGTCTATTAGAGCTTATGAAGCACGTCCATGTGGCAAAACTCTGCTTCATCCTGTCTATCAGAGCTTATGAAGCACGTCCATGTGGCAAAACTCTGTTTCATCCTGTCTATTAGAGCTTATGAAGCACGTCCATGTGGCAAAACTCTGCTTCATCCTGTCTATCAGAGCTTATGAAGCACGTCCATGTGGCAAAACCCTGCTTCATCCTGTCTATCAGAGCTTATGAAGCACGTCCATGTGGCAAAACTCTGCTTCATCCTGTCTATCAGAGCTTATGAAGCACGTCCATGTGGCAAAACTCTGCTTCATCCTGTCTATCAGAGCTTATGAAGCACGTCCATGTGGCAAAACTCTGCTTCATCCTGTCTATCAGAGCTTATGAAGCACGTCCATGTGGCAAAACTCTGTTTCATCCTGTCTATCAGAGCTTATGAAGCACGTCCATGTGGCAAAACTCTGCTTCATCCTGTCTATCAGAGCATATGAAGCACATCCATGTGGCAAAACTCTGCTTCATCCTGTCTATCAGAGCTTATGAAGCACATCCATGTGGCAAAACTGCGAAAATCAGCAAAATATACTCTTGACCCTTTAATGACTAACTTTGTTTTAAAAAATTAAAATATTTACTTATTGACTGTCCATTTGCAGACCAAGAGAAGACTATTTTTGAAAATTTACTACTGGAATGACTGGCTCGGCTATCGAGCCAGTCATTCCAGTTGTAAATTTTCCAAAAAGAGTTCTCTTGGCCTGCAAACTGACATTCCCAGGACCACTAAATAGGCCGGTTATGGCCGGCTTCGTCGTGAAATGGTTAATTTATACCAGCTTTAATCATATAACCGTCAAATTTGTTTAAGAAATTAAAAAATTTCTCATAGAAAATGTCCATTTATAGACCAAGAGGATACTACTTTTGAAGATTTATCACTGGAATGGCGGGCTTGATAACCAAGCCAGTTATTTCAGTAGTAAATTTTCAAATATAGTTTTCTCTTGGTGTGCAAATTGACATTTTCTATGAGAATATCTACATTTTTCTTGAACAAATTTGATGGTTAGAAGGTTAAGGGCGCTATCTAGCCATTTTAATGGTCACATTTTGTAAAGAAAACTAAATAAAATATATGCTTAAATTGAATATCCATTTGTAGGCCGAGAGTAAGCTACTTTTGAAAAATTTAACACTGGACTGACTGACCCTGCTATCGAGCCAGGCATTCTAATGTTATGATTTCAAAAATAGCTTTCTCATTTCCATGATACTTTAATAAAATTGTATTCTCTTGGCCGTACATGGATATACATTCACTGAGCAAAGCATAAATGTTTGTGTAAGATCACTTTAAAAAGTAATTAAATGATAAGATTTGAAATATTTTATGCAGTTAGAAACATATTCATGATTATTCGATTATGCAATTTTTAGCTTGACTTTAATATCTACCAGTATTTAAATGCAAATGTTTCAAATGCTAATGGTCCAGGTGAGCATTACTGTCCCTTGGGCCTCTTGTTGATAGGGGTATTAATAAGCCTTCTATATTTATTTTATGGTTAAAGTCAAGCTGCATAGTTCATTGCAAAATCATAAAGTCAAGCTTCATCATTGCATTGCAACCACATTTCTGGTTAATCATATAAATTCACGATTGAAAAAATAATCACGGTTTTCGTCCTTTCGATTTAATCATGTAATCTTGCAAGTCTAATCTGAAACTCTAGCTATTTCTTGCGTATGACAATATGAATCATGCGCCGAATTTGGTGATTAGACCTCTGCATTCCTAAGTTATGACCAAAAATGTGTATTTCGGTATGAACCCAGTGAGTGACCCTCTCTCACCAGCCCCAATATAATTGTATGTGCCAAATTTTCGATTTATCTTTCTTGCATACCGGAAACAAACAGACAGATATCACGGACCGCAATATTCATGCCGGCCTTCGGCATGGCTAATAATGCCATGACATGAAATTTGCATGTTTTCCACAAGAAACATTATTTTGTTAAACATATTATCCACTGGAACTAAAGATATAGAGGTTGGTAGAGTTATTTATTGGATGATTGTCATCTATAGTTAAATGGGAGCGGGTGATGTTAAAAATGTCTTCTCTTCCTCTGTAAATGGACACTCACAAACAAAGATGTCCTCTTCCTCTGTAAATGGACACTCACAAACAAAGATGTCTTCTCTTCCTCTGTAAATGTACACTCACAAACAAAGATATCTCCTCTTCCTCTGTAAATGGACACTCACAAACAAAGATGTCTTCTCTTCATCTGTAAATGGACACTCACAAACAAAGATGTCTCCTCTTCATCTGTAAATGGACACTCACAAACAAAGATGTCTCCTCTTCCTCTGTAAATGGACATTCACAAACAAAGATGTCTTCTCTTCCTCTGTAAATGGACACTCACAAACAAAGATGTCTTCCTCTGTAAATAGACACTCACAAACAAAGATGTCCTCTTCCTCTGTAAATCGACACTCACAAACAAAGATGTCTTCTCTTCCTCTGTAAATGGACACTCACAAACAAAGATGTCCTCTTCCTCTGTAAATGGACACTCACAAACAAAGATGTCTTCTCTTCCTCTGTGAATGGATACTCACAAACAAAGATGTCTCCTCTTCCTCTGTAAATGGACACTCACAAACAAAGATGTCTTCTCTTCCTCTGTAAATGGACACTCACAAACAAAGATGTCTTCCTCTGTAAATAGACACTCACAAACAAAGATGTCCTCTTCCTCTGTAAATCGACACTCACAAACAAAGATGTCTTCTCTTCCTCTGTAAATGGACACTCACAAACAAAGATGTCCTCTTCCTCTGTAAATGTACACTCACAAACAAAGATGTCTCCTCTTCCTCTGTAAATGGACACTCACAAACAAAGATGTCTTCCTCTGTAAATAGACACTCACAAACAAAGATGTCCTCTTCCTCTGTAAATGGACACTCACAAACAAAGATGTCCTCTTCCTCTGTAAATGGACACTCACAAACAAAGATGTCTTCTCTTCCTCTGTGAATGGATACTCACAAACAAAGATGTCTTCTCTTCCTCTGTAAATGTACACTCACAAACAAAGATGTCTTCTCTTCTTCTGTAAATGTACACTCACAAACAAAGATGTCTTCTCTTCCTCTGTAAATGGACACTCACAAACAAAGATGTCTTCTCTTCCTCTGTGAATGGATACTCACAAACAAAGATGTCTCCTCTTCCTCTGTAAATGTACACTCACAAACAAAGATGTCTTCTCTTCCTCTGTGAACGGATACTCACAAACAAAGATGTCTTCTCTTCCTCTGTAAATGTACACTCACAAACAAAGATGTCTTCTCTTCCTCTGTAAATGGACACTCACAAACAAAGATGTCTTCTCTTCCTCTGTAAATGTACACTCACAAACAAAGATGTCTTCTCTTCCTCTGTAAATGTACACTCACAAACAAAGATGTCTTCTCTTCCTCTGTAAATGTACACTCACAAACAAAGATGTCTTCTCTTCCTCTGTAAATGGACACTCACAAACAAAGATGCCTTCTCTTCCTCTGTAAATGTTCAATAGTGTGAAAGCACTAAACTACTAATTATGTCTAGCGTACACTTGTCATTATTTACTAGCTGTCACCTACTATCGTCTACGAAGTAAGCCGCTAAGCGGTTGCCTATAATTGACCGACAGCGACATCGTTTCATTTTGGTTTGCAAATCTCGTTTTACAATTGATGCAAGCAAATACGACGTTAATTGTCGAGTTTGATTCTGTTATATTAAAATTAAGTACCGCGCCTTTTGTTTTGAAATGCATGACACATTATTTTAAAATTATACAGACTACATGTTCTAATCTTGTCTTCCAAATTTAAATATGGAAGATATCCATCCAGTGCCGATGTTATGAAGCCATCTTTCAGTTAGCCCCTTTTCATGCGGATGCTTCGGTGGATCCGGTATCTGAAAATGTGAATTTCCGTACCCTTTCCATGATCGTTTCTATTACTGCAAGCCCATGCAGACATGATGCGATTTAACCATTTCACGCCAGCACTGGCCTCTGCAATCGTCAAGTTGAGGACGCAGGTCAAAAGAAGGCTATTTTGAGAATTTAAAGGAAATATTCTGATTTTCCTGACAGAATTTGGTCATTAAAGGGTTAATTAATATTCGGCCTTCATAACGCGAAGTAAACAGGTAAATCTAAAAGCGCTGGCGATATTTTGCTGGTATGTCGTTGATGTCATAATCTCGCGGTTTCTCGCTCTCGTTGCGAGAAAATGGATGCGCCCAGGAGTCACGTTTTCCAGCGTTTTGGGCATATTCATTTTATTATTTCTCGGCAATGGAACAGTGTATTTTATATTTTTTTGCGGCAACTATTTCAGATTATAGTATATTTTTAGTTGACTTATTCCCGATTTTCACTGGAATTTCCCTTTAATAGAAGGTAAACACAAGATCATATTTCCTCACTAGAGTTATCTCCCTTTGTTTTTGGTGACAAATCTCAACAGGAATTTCTAGTTTCCTCTATACAAATGCCTATGCCTCCTTAACCTGTGTGTTTACTGTGATAGAAGCTATTGTCTGCTTCTTTTCTGTGTGGTCAATCGTCGGCCTGGCTGGCTTTCACACGTACTTAGCAGCTTCAGAGCAAACTACCAATGAAGATGTGAGTATAGAACACATCACTTCTTCATATCATAGTTTGTGCATTAAGAATTATTTCTCTCCCATCCTCTCTCTCTCACTCTCTCTCTCTCTCTCTCTCCCTCTCTCTCTCTCTCTCTCTCTCTCTCTCTCTCTCTCTCTCTCTCTCTCTCTCTCTCTCTCTCTCTCTCTCTCTCTCTCTCTCTCTCTCTCTCTCTCTCTCTCTCTCTCTCGCTCTCTCTCTGGACGGTTTTACCATACCTGTGGGGACATCACTTTTTTCTCTAATTTTTTGATTTTCATTTCCTTCGTGTTTCTGTGTGTGTTGGCAAAATAAAAAATACTTCTAAGAGGGATAGCGATTATTACCATTAACTAAAAAAAGTGAGAGACCACTGTGTGGACGGTCCCCACACAGAGCGGGGACCTAGTGAGAGAGTCCCCACAAATGTGAGACACACTGTGGGGACATACTCTCTGATTGGCAGTTCATGCGGTAGCAGCAGTATGTGGATGGGAGATTACACCGCTGCCTAGTCTGCGCACGTGAGTGTTTATCATATCAAGTTTTCATATGCCTCGTGCAATATTTTTTTTACATGAGAGTGTGAGATAATTTTGTGGGGACATTTCAATGTGAGAGAAATGAAAAAAAGTAAAAAAAGAGAAAAACATGAAGTGTGGGGACACAAATTCTAAATACATTTTTTAACATTTCCCAATCGTTTGAGCTACCGTAATTGTGGGGACAGGGTATTGCCCCCACAATCCAAGCATGTCCCCAGAGTGTAGGGCCTAGACGTGAAAATGTCCCCGGAATTCGGTAAAACAAGTTCTTTCTCTCTCTCTTTCTCTCTCTCTCTCTCTCTCTCTCTTTCTCTCTCTCTCTCTCTCTCTCTCTCTCTCTCTCTCTCTCTCTCTCTCTGTCTTTCTCATATAAGATATCACACAGCTTGTGCATTCAGAATTCTCATTCTCTTACTGTCGCATCATGTATCACAGTTTGTGTATCGAGACATATATACAATCAAACCTGCTTCAGAAACCACCTTCCTTTTGGCCCAGGTAATGGTGGTTTTTATGCAACCAGCTGACTTAAGGAAACACCATCTTGTGACCTCAATCATATTTCCTAGTGTGAGGGACTATGAATGTGTTGATAGTGACGACAGGCAAAATCTGGGTTGGCAGTGGTTATTTAGCGCCTTGAATTTGGATTGGCTGCACTATACAATGTCATAGCTTTATAATTAATAAAGTGATTCATTTCTATCCATGCCCCGTCCATTTCTAGCTACGCTCTGCCCACGCTTTTCCCGCCTTGGGATTGATCGAACCTTGAATTCCCAGAATCCTAATATCAAGGTAATTTTACAGGTAAGCTGTTGCATATTTTGAACCATATGGCAGCAACAGTGCCCAGTGAAATTAGTTTCAAAATATTCAACAGACTATTAGATAATAAAGACACAATTTGTACACTTTACAGACTATTCAATGATAGTGATGGAGTTAGTTACGTTATTCATTACTGATTGTATTTGTGACAATAGCCTACCATGTGACGTAATTGATTATGGTATTACATACCGGAGTGGCAGATCAGATCCATTACCAAGTCAATGATTTATTTTTACAGATCAAAGGTTCATTTTCATCCAAGCGAGGCCAGGATGTGATTAATCCATACAGCCATGGGTCCATATTTAAAAACTGCATGGTCGTGTTGTGCGGACCAACTCCACCAAGGTAGGTGTACCAAGCCCTCTAGATAATGTGCGAAACAACTCAACCAAAGTAGGTGTACCAAGCCGTCTAGGCAATGGTGTTGTGTGGACCAACTCCACCAAGATGTGTACCAAGCCCTGTAGACAAGGTGTGGACCAACTCCACCAATATATGTGTACCAAGCCCTGTAGCCAATGTGTGGACCAACTCCACCAAGATATGTGTACCAAGTCCTGTAGACAATATGCAGACCAACTCCACCAAGATATGTGTACCAAGCCCTGTAGACAATATGCAGACCAACTCCACCAAGATATGTGTACCAAGCCCTGTAGACAATATGCAGACCAACTCCACCAAGATATGTGTACCAAGCCCTGTAGACAATGTGTGGACCAACTCCACCAAGATATGTGTACCAAGCCCTGTAGACAATGTGTGGACCAACTCCACCAAGATATGTGTACCAAGCCCTCTAGACAAAATGCAGACCAACTCCACCAAGATATGTGTACCAAGCCCTGTAGACAATATGCAGACCAACTCCACCAAGATATGTGTACCAAGCCCTGTAGACAATATGCAGACCAACTCCACCAAGATATGTGTACCAAGTCCTGTAGAAAATATGCAGACCAACTCCACCAAGATATGTGTACCAAGTCCTGTAGACAATATGCAGACCAACTCCACCAAGATGTGTACCAAGCCCTGTAGACAATATGCAGACCAACTCCACCAAGATATGTGTACCAAGCCCTCTAGACAATATGCAGACCAACTCCACCAAGATACAGGGCTTCCACTAGTGGAAGT
The DNA here is from genome assembly GCA_034401795.1 of Chaetoderma sp. LZ-2023a. Lineage (NCBI taxonomy): Eukaryota > Metazoa > Mollusca > Caudofoveata > Chaetodermatida > Chaetodermatidae > Chaetoderma > Chaetoderma sp. LZ-2023a. Next base: position 19,685,326 of record CM067374.1, read on the forward strand.
CCGGGAGTCCTATACTCCCAAAGTTCATGTTTAGACTTCCAAAACAAAGCCCAAGGAAGTCCTGTACTTCCTGTTTTCTGGCCCTGACACCACTAAAACTGATTTTAAACAAATTTAATGTATGGGAACCATTTTAGATTTCCATGTTTCCTGCTTGGACTCCAAAACTACCACACAGCAGGTCCAGGACTTCCTGTGTTTAGAAATTAGTGGAAGCCCTGCCAAGATAAGTGTACCAAGCCCTGTAGACAATATACAGGCCAACTCCACCAAGATATGTGTACTAAGTCCTGTAGACAATATGCAGACCAACTCCAAGATATGAGTACCAAGTCCTGTAGACAATGTTTGGACCAACTCCACCAAGATATGTGTACCAAGCCCTGTAGACAATATGCAGACCAACTCCACCAAGATATGTGTACTAAGTCCTGTAGACAATATGCAGACCAACTCCAAGATATGAGTACCAAGTCCTGTAGACAATGTTTGGACCAACTCCACCAAGATATGTGTACCAAGCCCTGTAGACAATATGCAGACCAACCCCACCAAGATATGTGTACCAAGCCCTGTAGACAATGTGTGAACCATCACCAAGATATGTGTACCAAGCCCTGTAGACAATGTGTGGACCAACTCCACTAAGGTATGTGTATCAAGCCCTGAACACAATGTTTTTGTGTGGACCAACTTCACCAAAATATGTGTACATGTACCAAACCATCTAGACAATATGCAGACCAACTCCACCAAGGTATGTGTACCAAGCCCTGTAGACAATGTGAGGACGAACTCCACCAAGATATGTGTACAAACCAATTTCTAACAAACAGCCCAACCACCATACACTAGCTCCGAGTTTCATGTAAAATACATTTGTGGTATGTGTCTCGCTGCGTCAAATCCTTCAGTGGAGGTCCAGTATGTAAGCAGACAAATTACATGTATTGTGATAGATATTTTGAAAACTTAACAGTCTTGATCTGCAAACTGGACAATTCCGCAAAGGATGCTTTTGTCTGACCTGACCATTAAAGGGTTAAAAAGAAAGTACAGACAATCCTGCTCAAGAGACCACCTGATTATAGGAGCCAAAATGATGGTGGATCTTTAAGGCAGTTGGTGGCTGTATGACCACATGGCTTATTGAACCATCAGATTGTGGCCCTTATGGTATGTGCTATGATGTGTTACTCTCTATTAAGAGAGACCACCTGTCTTTAGTAACCACCTCTTGGCTTTCGTTAAAGTGGCCGCTTAACACACAGATGACTGGATCTTGCGTTTGTTTCAAATTTCCTCATCCTGACAATATAAAGGGAAGTAATAAGTATGGAATATGATTCTAAGTGAGAGTAATCTTTCTTGGAAATGAGATTAGAAAGTTATGTTTAGAGAGTGTATAAATGATTAACCCTTTAATGGTCAAGCTGGTCAAAAACAGCCTCGGCAATGGTCTTGTGGAACATCCATTTACAGGCTAAGAGAAGACTATTTTTGAAAATGTACCACTGCGCCAGTCATTCCAGAGTGGTAAATTTTCAAAAATAATCTCTTGACCTGTAAATGGATATTTCCTAAGCAAAGTTATCAGGTTTTTTACCATTAAAATGTTAATACCTCTATTTATTGTACATGCTGACTGTTGGGTGGGGGTATGCTCCTGGCTGTCCAGATTAGTGTTTTCATTGGCTAGAGATCATAACACTAACTAATTAGTGCAACCAGTATCAATAACACTTATTATTCGGTGGAGTAGAATGGTATCTGTATTTAATTAAATAAGATATAAAATGATTTTACTAAAAGGTCAGATAGCTTCCTGCACTTAGAACATGATGGCATCATTTCTCACAGGACAGCTGTCGATGTTGATTTATTTGTGTATATTATTTCACTGGCTAGTTTATATCTTATTAGTCCTGCTTTTATTGTTTACTGCAATTTGTATTATTCCATGTTTTCTTCAGTTTGATTGACAGACGTGGATATGTGTTACCAGACTTGACAGAAATAAGCTGTCGGGCGACTTCTATAGGCGTCGGTGCCGAGAAAGAGAACAAGACCGTCACAGTGAGACATGAAAACTATGGTGCAACAACAAATACACAACAAGAAAAAGTAAGTCGCATTCATCTACACATGCTCCGTCTTGTGCTGGCTGACCATGTACCCTTCACATACTATTGCCAGTCAGGCTGTCAGTTAGCGACTCGTCCATGTGTTCTTTTAGAGGGTAAAACAAACTTTAGACCAGAAGAACATCCTTAAAAAAAATACTAAAGACAGGCTCAAATCCTATTTCCAATTTCTGGCCTTTTGATCTACTAATCTGTTGATCTGCCAATCCATCCAGTTTTATGCAATATCTTTAGAACACATTAGCATCACTATAGTGGTAAATATATATGTTTAATACATGCACATGTTAGTTTGTGTAGGGTAGTGGAGTAGGTGGCTATTGTGGTGTTACCTGCAATGGACATCTGGCAAATTATGCCCAGGCTAAGTTTATTGAAGTCGATGTTAATTTCTTGTCCAATGACAGTAATATGAACACAGGACAGACTTTGTGAATACAACATCTTGTGAATTTATGATACACCGCTGCGAGACATTTATAGTCAGCTTAATGCTGTGTGTGGTAAGATGTCTGTTTCATGTATACTGTGTACAGTATGGCTAAAAAATAACTTAACATGTTTTCAAAACAAAACAGAAACATATTACATGTAGTTAGTTAGAAATGTTCTGTTGAATATTTTGAATGCAATTCACCTTTCCAGAGTATCCTTCGATCATCTGACCGCGTATAACGTCATAATCAGCTCAGCGTGTGTATGATGACGTCACAATCATTCCGTCACAAAGGCTTCCATATAGACCGTCAGAGTCCGACGCGTTGTATAAATTGTATATCTTTGTAATTCTTTGTTATTTAATAAACATGCTGTTGGATATTTTGAAACTAATTTGACTGGGCGCTGTTGCTGCCTTAGGCAGCAACAGCACCCAGTCAAATTAGTTTCAAAATATTCAACATCTTACCTGTGCAGTTTTCTGGAAATTGATAGGCAGGGTGTTCAGAGATCGATCGATCCCAACGCTCGCGAGGTGTGGGTGGAGCTTAGATAGTGATGGGCGGGGCATAGCTAAAAATGGAAAGGTCCATTTGATTGGAAGACATTGCTGTCTTTGGCAGAATTGTCTTCCAATCAAATTATGTTGAAAATATTCAACAACAGTAAGTTTTATTTGTTTTTAGAAGCATCAAAATCATTCCTAGTTATGTTTTAGCTGTACTGTACATATAGATGTATCTGTGTGCTGTTTGTGAATGAGACTATTTTATGCTTTTCTAAACTGCTTTAAGCCTTTAGTGGTCAAGAAAGTCTAACTTTGCTTAGTAAAGTTCCATTTTACAGGCTAATGGGAAGAGTATGTTTGAAACTTTATCACCTGAATGGCTGGCTTGGTCATCGCACCAGTCATTCCAGTGATAAATTTCCAAAAAGAGTTCTCTTGGTCCGCAAATGGACAATTCTCATGGCCAATGCGGAGGCGGATTTGGCTCGTCTGTCCATTAGAGGGTTACTGGGGTGCGGAAGCCGTCGTTGCAATACCTTCCAGTCAAATTGTTTTCAAAATGCTTAGTATCGTTCTTTGAGATTTAGACACTAGAATTTCACTGCTAAGTGTTAATGAAGTAATGGTGAAAATGTGACTGGAAAATGTGTATTAGAGAATATTTTAGAAAACTGGCTGGCTGGGTAGCTGTACCAATCTTTCCAGTGGTAATTTTTCTGAAATATTCCTGTCTTGGTCTTCAGATGGAGATTATTCCATGACGACTGTGGAAGCTATCTTTGTCAAGCTTTACCATCAAGTTTTAAATACTCTAAATAAATTAAGTCTTAACACTTGAATTTGTTAAAGAAAATTTAAATTTTCTCATAGAAAATGTCCATTTGCAGACCAAGAGAAGACTATTTTTGAAAATTTACCACTGGAATGACTGGCTCGGTTGGCTCGTGAGCCAGTCATTCCAATGGTAAAATTGTCAAAAATGGTCTTCTTTTGGTCTGCAAATACACATTTCTCAAGACCACTGTAGAATCTGTTTTTGGCTGATATAAGCATTAAAGGGTTAACCCTTTAACACTGAAAGGGGCCAAAAACAGCTTCTGCAGTGGCTATGGAAAAAGTCAATTTGCAGACTCAGAGAATATTAAAAAAAATCTATCATAGGAATGACTGGCTCGATGACAAATAGACATTTCTATGAGAAAATTGAAATTTTCATGGACAAATTTAAGGTTTAAGGGTTACATAGAGTCTAGCCTCGAATGATTTTGTTTGTGTTGTGTAAAAGTCATCTCTAATAAACACATATTAATGTCATATGTTATGTTTCAGCAAACCAATAACGTTGGCATGTCAACCACGACGAGTACAGATTCAGTACCTATAAACAATAAGCCTTACCCTGTACAGGTTCCGGCGGTGACCAGACCATACCCTGTACAAGTGCCAGCTGTGACCAAGCATGATATGATAAGTTATCAAGCACCTGATGGCTCCATCAATAACAAACTTCCATCATTGACTGGTCAGTATTTAACATGTTATCAAATGCTTGACCACTCCATCAATAAATAACAAACTTCCATCATTGACTGGTCAGTATTTAACATAAGTTATCAAATGCTTGACCACTCCATCAATAACAAACTTCCATCATTGACTGGTCAGTATTTAACATGATAAGTTACCAAGTAACTTACTGCTTCTTCCATAGCAAACTCCCATCATTGACTGGTCAGTATTTAACATCATAAGTATCTGACCACTCCATCAATAACAAACTTCTGTCATTGACTGGTCAGTATTTAGGATAAGTTGTGTCATTGACTGGCCAGTATTTATCATGATAAGTTACTAAGTGCCTGACCGTTTCATCAATAACAAACTTCCATCATTGACTGGTCAGTATTTAACATGATAAGTTAGCAAGTAACCTGGCCGCTCCTTCCGTAACAAACTCCCGTCATTGACTGGTGAGTATGATAGGCTATCAAGCGCCTGACTGCTCCATCAAGAACAAACTTCCATCATTGACTGGTCAGTATATAACATGATAAGTTACTAAGTGCCTGACCACTCCATCAATAACAAACTTGCATCTTTGACTGGTCAGTATTTAACACGATAAGTTACTAAGTGCCTGACCACTCTATCAATAACAAACTTGCATCTTTGACTGGTCAGTATTTAACGTGATACGTTATTAAGCGCTTGACCACTCCATCAATAACAAACTTGCATCTTTGACTGGTCACTATTTAACACGATAAGTTACTATGTGCCTGACCACTCCATCGATAACAAACTTGCATCTTTGACTGATCAGTATTTAACATGATAAGTTACTAAGTGCCTGACCACTCTATCAATAACAAACTTGCATCTTTGACTGGTCAGTATTTAACACGATAAGTTACTAAGTGCATGATCACTCTATTAATAACAAACTTGCATCTTTGACTGGTCGGTATTTAACACGATAAGTTACTCAGTGCATGATGACCACTCTATCAATTATAACAAACTTGCATCTTTGACTTGTCAGTATTTAACATGATAAATTACTAAGTGCCTAACCACTCCATCAATAACAAACTTGCATCAATGACTGGTTAACACTTTCACTGATAACTTCCCCATATCTTAGCCTCCGTGCAAACAAACAAAGCTGGTGAATATTTTGAAATTAATATACCAGGAAGCCATTGCTGGCGACATGCTGCATGGTGAGGAGAAGCGGAGAATGTTCAAAATCCCCCCCCCCCCTCCCCTCCCCCAGATGTGCAGGTCCTGCCTCCGAAATTGCTGCATGTTGCGTCATGGGAAACATTGCCTTCCAGTACTTTTGGAAACTGTGACCATGCTAATCAAGCATATATCTGGCCAACAAACTACTTTTGCATGATGCAACTATTACATCATTGATGCGATGCAACAGTAGAAGCTTTAAAGCTCTGAAGCTAGCTAGTTGTACATAAGCTTGACACCTGCCACTGCAAACACCGTCATATTACTACCAAATATTGGTACACAGCAATCCAGTCGTATTGTCAGTGAAGGTGGCTCAACAAGGGTGCTCTATCTGTATTCTTGTTCTATGAATCCCACCTGACACACATGCATGGAAGGCTTGCGAATTTGTTGCACTCCGTGGCACCACCTGCAAAGCTAAAAAAGAGGGTGCCATGGCACAAGCATGGTATATAAAGATGTTTGACTTAGTACGCTGAGGACCAAAGAAGAAGCTGACTGACCTATAGAACTCTGGTTACGGTCAAGAAACACTGGTCAAAGAAAGACTGATTGCAGCTGTGGGATGTCATTCATCATCATCATCCATTCATCATCATCATCATCATCCATTCCTCATCATCATCATCATCATCATCATCATCATCCATTCATCATCATCATCCATTCAGCATCACCATCATCATCATCATCATCATCCATTCAGCATCATCATCATCCATTCAGCATCATCCATTCAGCATCACCATCGTCATCATCATCATCATCATTCATTCATCATCACCATCATCGTCATCATCATCATCACTATCGTCATCATCCATTCATCATCACCATCATCATCATCCATTCATCATCACCATCGTCATCATCACCATCGCCATCATCATCATCATCATCCATAAACTAACATCGGCATCATCATCATCATTCGTAAGCTTCATTTAAATATCACTCTTATCAAGAGAAGTACATAAGAAATCTGTTGAATACAATTTGATTGAGAGCCATGGCTCCTGTAGATGTAGGAGATAATTTGAGTGAAACTTAGTCATATGATGATTCAGATTTAAACAATAAAGCCATGTAAAAGTCGCTAGAGAATGAAATCCGTTAAACATGCAGCATGTACAGCATGTTAAAATTTTAGTTGAAATTTCTTATATTGGTTGAGGTTTTCCCTTCATTAATTTCTGCATGCAGTTGCCGGTCCATTATTACATTTTTATTTGCATTAGTTTCTATAGCTTTAGTTACTTAGCTTTTTATAAAGACCTTGTGTTTCTTACCAGCGGTACACGAGGGTCAGGTTTTACAACGCGTTTCCATAAACTAACATACATGTACAACAATCATAAACACCTCTCCATAAGCGAACATATACACACAACAATCATAAACACCTCTCCATAAACTAACATATACACACAACAATCATAAACACCTCTCCATAAGCGAACATATACACTTGACAATCATAAACACCTCTCCATAAACTAACATATACACACAACAATCATAAACACCTCTCCATAAGCGAACATATACACTTGACAATCATAAACACCTCTCCATAAGCTAACATATACACATGACAATCATAAACACCTCTCCATAAGCTAACATATGCACATGACAATCATAAACACCTCTCCATAAGCTAACATATACACATGACAATCATAAACACCTCTCCATAAACTAACATATACGCATGACAATCATAAACTCCTCTCCATAAGCTAACATATACACATGACAATCATAAACTCCTCTCCATAAACTAACATATACGCATGACAATCATAAACACCTCTCCATAAACTAACATATACACATGACAATCATAAACACCTCTCCATAAGCGAACATATACGCATGACAATCATAAACTCCTCTCCATAAACTAACATATACACATGACAATCATAAACACCTCTCCATAAACTAACATATACACATGACAATCATAAACACCTCTCCATAAACTAACATATACACATGACAATCATAAACACCTCTCCATAAGCGAACATATACACATGACAATCATAAACACCTCTCCATAAACTAACATATACGCATGACAATCATAAACTCCTCTCCATAAGCTAACATATACACATGACAGTCATAAACACCTCTCCATAAGCTAACATATACACATGACAATCATAAACTCCTCTCCATAAGCGAACATATACACATGACAATCATAAACACCTCTCCATAAACTAACATATACACATGACAATCATAAACACCTCTCCATAAGCTAACATATACACATGACAATCATAAACACCTCTCCATAAGCTAACATATACACATGACAATCATAAACACCTCTCCATAAGCGAACATATACACATGACAATCATAAACACCTCTCCATAAGCGAACATATACACATGACAATCATAAACACCTCTCCATAAACTAACATATACACATGATAATCATAAACACCTCTCCATAAACTAACGTATACACATGACAATCATAAACACCTCTCCATAAACTAACGTATACACATGACAATCATAAACACCTCTCCATAAACTAACATATACACATGACAATCATAAACACCTCTCCATAAACTAACATATACACATGACAATCATAAACACCTCTCCATAAGCGAACATATACACATGACAATCATAAACTCCTCTCCATAAACTAACATATACACATGACAATCATAAACACCTCTCCATAAACTAACATATACACATGACAATCATAAACTCCTCTCCATAAACTAACATATACACATGACAATCATAAACACCTCTCCATAAACTAACATATACGCATGACAATCATAAACTCCTCTCCATAAACTAACATATACGCATGACAATCATAAACACCTCTCCATGAACTCACATATACGCATGACAATCATAAACACCTCTCCATAAACTAACATATACACACAACAATCATAAACACCTCTCCATAAGCTAACATATACACATGACAATCATAAACTCCTCTCCATAAGCTAACATATACACATGACAATCATAAACTCCTCTCCATAAACTAACATATACACATGACAATCATAAACACCTCTCCATAAGCGAACATATACACATGACAATCATAAACACCTCCATAAACTAACATATACACATGACAATCATAAACACCTCTCCATAAGCTAACATATACACATGACAATCATAAACACCTCTCCATAAGCGAACATATACACATGACAATCATAAACACCTCTCCATAAGCTAACATATACACATGACAATCATAAACTCCTCTCCATAAACTAACATATACACATGACAATCATAAACTCCTCTCCATAAACTAACATATACACATGACAATCATAAACTCCTCTCCATAAACTAACATATACACATGACAATCATAAACTCCTCTCCATAAACTAACATATACACATGACAATCATAAACACCTCTCCATAAACTAACATATACGCATGACAATCATAAACACCTCTCCATAAACTAACATATACACACAACAATCATACACACCTCTCCATAAGCTAACATATACACACAACAATCATAAACACCTCTCCATAAGCTAACATATACACACAACAATCATAAACACCTCTCTATAAACTAACATATACACACAACAATCATAAACACCTCTCCATAAGCTAACATATACACACAACAATCATAAACACCTCTCCATAAACTAACATATGCACACAACAATCATAAACACCTCTCCATAAGCTAACATATGCTATGTTTTGTGGATGTGTTTGTCCAAAAACCTATAAAACTATTTACTAGAATAATTTAGTATTTAAAAATCATGTAGGATTTTCAGAAGTCCCATGGGACACACTTCCACAACTTTTGTGGGTCCCAAGTTGCATTTTTAGGGTATATAGGACCCTTATGAGAAACCCTGTTCGCTCAGTAGGGGAAAGGGTATTATATTCTTCAGGCCTGCATGTGTGCGACTTGCTGGCTGTCAATGGCCGTGTGTCACTGTGTGTGTATGTGCATGCGTGAGCGCCTCATCTATCTATCTATCTGCCTCTGTCTGTGGTTGTCTCTGTCGGTCTGCCTGCCCTGCCTGCCTGTCTGTCTCTGTCTGTGTATCTGTCTGCCTCCCTTCCTGCCTGTTTGTTTGTTTGTCTGTTTGTCTGTAACACAAGGAAGGAACAGAATACTCAATTGTCTTCAAAATAATGAGCATAAAGGTAATGATAGCATTCGGTGGATAACAGAAACAATATCGTGCCTATTGTTGTTGCGAATAATGCTACGCTACCTTTGTTCGCGTCTAGACTTTACCTAATATCGTTTTAATGCATGTTTTATGCTAATAACATAGATCTTTAATTTCAGTATTGTGTATACCTTTGGGAATAAGAGTAACCTTATCATTTCTGCCAATATTTGTTTACATTATTGCTCAACACCTGGGAGTTGGTTATCTTATTTTCTGGCTTATTTTCTCACCTGATTGTATTTTCCGCTTCTCATTTCATAGGCTCTCGCCCAGCTATATTCCATATTGTGTTGATGATTGACATTGTTTCTCGTAGTTTGATTGGTTAAAGTCTTAATTGAGCGTTTCATCCTTATCAACTCCAGCATTCTTGTGCATTTATTGGTCCTTGTTTGTGTGAGGTTGTGGAGTCATATTAGGAGTTACAACCAACACTTATATGCCATGCTTCATGCAGAGAGTACAGCTCAAACAACCAGGATATGCTTCCGCGCAAATGGACTTTTCCAGTTTTAGCTATTCCCCACCAATCTCTAGCTTAGCTCTACCCACACTTCACTCATGTTGGGATCGATTGATCCCTGAAGTCCTTGAAATATCAATTTCCATAACACTATACAGGGAAGCTGTTGAATATTTTGAAATTAATTTGACTGGGCGCTGTTGCTGCCATAGGCAGCAACAGCGACCAGTCAGAATAGTTTCAAAATATTCAACAATGTTTATTAAATAGTAAAGACATAAAATTCATACAACAATGCTTAGTCCCTCACCAATTATGTGTTCTTGACAAACTTATCTGTAGACGTCATTCTACACATCACATAGTTGATTATGAAGTCATATAATCAATGGATCCACTGTAAAGGTCCATTGCTAGATGTACTGAGAGGATGTTCTGGTCACATCTCTGAAGTCAAAGATGCAGCCATTCACTTACTCTTAGACTATCTCAGACTCATTAGCTATAGTTATAAATATGCTACTACATGTAATGCTTGTCTAGAACACAATCATTCTTAGTTTTTATGATATCACAATCAGTATTGCCAGATTACATGGAACACAGTCCATCTAGTTTTCACAGACCGATCAGAATCATTGTTGCCAGATTGCATGTATTTTGCACATAATTCTATTATAAATCTTAAGTTTACCTGCATGGAATTGAAATGCTTAAAGATGCCACTTCAGCACTTAGTTGATTTCATGTTGGTTCTTTCTGTTTTATAGGTAGTTAATTCCAAGGATTTATTTTGCTTTTATGAAATACTATATGAGTGTTGCAAATATTTGTTAAGATTTTGATATTTCTCCATACTGTATTCTCTGTCTCTGTCTCTTCATGCTGTCCTTAATGCAGCGCCGTGCCTCGGTCAGACTGTATCTAAGCAAGCTGTCTGGGATGTGACACTTAACCAGCTTGCCCATAATGGTAAGATTATGTGCATATCTTCTTGAACTCTGATCATGCGTGGCGAGTAAGATGCGTACAATACACACCTTAAATAAGTTTTAAAGTTTCCAAACACTCGCTACAATTTTTAACACAATGAAATGTTCTGTTGAATATTTTGGATTTAATTTATTTGGAAACCATTGACAGCAATGGCTTCCAATCAAGTTATGTTCAGAATATTCGACAGTAATGTTTATTTTGCTTTTGAAACATGTTATGCTATTTCTGAGGAGTGCTGTAGACCAGTTCATAATGGTTGCTATGATAGATCACAATGCAGCGTGGTTACAGGAAATAATCTCATATTCTGTTTTACCTTCACGAGATTAAACAAAACTTTCCACCTTAACCATTTATCACTAATATCGGACCAAAACGGCTTCTGCAATGACCTTGAGAAACATCCGTTTGCAGACCAAGAGAAGAGTATTTTTGAAATTTTTCCACTGGAATGACTGGCTCGATAACCGAGTCAGTCATTCCAGTGGTAAATTTTCAAAAATAGTCTTCTCTTGGTCTGCGAAATGGACATTTTCTATAAGGAAATTGAAATTTTCTTGAATGAATTCGAGGGATAAAGGGTTAAAATAGAAGTATCTCAATTTATCCAGGAAAGCTACCTTACCACTCTGATATCAAAAATTTTAATTTTCAAATTAAATCAAAGGATTAACTGGTGTTCATTTTTCAAGAAATTTTGGTGGAAGATGCTGCTGCCGTAGACAGCAACGTCATCCACCAAAATTGTTGAAAAATGTACATCAGTTTCTTTGCTGTTGACCCAGTAAAAGATACAATATTGACATCAGTGTGCTAACGGTTAACTATAGTGAACCTAAGTTAACTGGAACCTGTTACTGACATATGCACCAACAACTTCCAACTGTCAAATTAGCTTCAAAATATTCACTAGAATATTCCTTACAGCTTAAAGAATTTGGTCATTTCTTGTCTATAAGCGGTAGTGTCAGCTTCTTTCCGGTTCAATGTGTCGGCTGAGAGACATGGAATACCAATGTCAGTGTCTTTCCTGTCCAGTGTATTAGGTAAGAGACATGGAATAATAATGTCAGCGTCTCCTGTCCAATGTGTTGGCTGAGAGACATGGAATACTAATGTCAGCCTCTATCCTGGCAAATGTGTTGGCTGAAAGACATGGACTGCTATGACAGACATTTCACTTCATGTTGGTGCCGGTTATCTTGTCCAGTTGATGTTGGAGACAGTGACATTGATGTTGAACATCTCTGAATGGTGTTATCTGTGGCATTCATTGATCTGGCACTCGGCTCTATCATATATATATTACCTTTATTAACAATTGTTACACATTCACTGTGACCTGATTTTCTGATCTTCACAAACATCAAGGCTAGCAAATGTTAAAATGGTATTTAACTGTTTTACTGCTGCAAGCCACCAAACAATTATTTCAGTGGACAATAACTCTGGACCTGCTGAATATTTTGAAAACAATTTGACTCGAAGTTGTTGGTGACTTAGCCGTCATCAGGATTTTTCCTGTCAAACACTTGCATACTAAAGCAATGGGAAATTTAAAATGTCTTCACTGGCCCGATTTCAATTCTATTTGGCAGGAAGCATTCTTAGGGCATAAAAATCCCAGTTAGCACAAAGGAAGCTGATCGGCCAATTTGGCCTGCGGCCATCTTGGATTTTGGCTAATTTTGAGAAACGCCTTTAAAAATCTCCAAAAGCACATGGAGGATTGATTCAAAATTCATGAATTATCATCTAGAGCAAGAGCTAAACCAAGTTTGTTCAAGGGAGGTTGATTGGCCAAATGGTTTGGCGGCCATCTTCGATGACCCCTGAACGGATTTGGCCGAAATGTGGGAGATACGATTAGGGACTAAGGGCCAATAAACTTTGTTCACAGGAAGTTGATACGCAAAATGTAGCGTATTTAGCGGCCATATTGGACTCTAAAATGTCTACAAACTCGTTTAAGATACTACGCTCGAACCCTTTGCCCATCAACAATTTTAACAAAAAGTTATAGGTCTCTACATGTTAGATCTATGGCCTTTCTACTTAAACTGCCAGTGCTCTAGGTGAGCGACGCAGACCTTTGGTTGCCAATCTCATCCTTCTTGGTATCAATAGCAATGGGAGCCATGCAATGGAGTTGCTGAATCTTATTGGGCTTTTCTCTATGCAGTTGATGTCTCATCATCAGAATTCAATGAGAGAATCTAGATAATGGTTTACTAGTGTGAAATGTCTAGATACTGCTGTGTCATATCTGATATGTTTTTGGAAATTAACGATAGAGCGCAAGTGTTCTTGCATTCTGATCTTAAAGGTGCGAAATTGGTTTTATATAGGCTTTTACACTTTTCATTTCAAATTTGCCAGTTTCAAAACGGTCGGATAAACGATTTGGCGGCCATCTTGGACCAGTTTCCAGCCAAAAACTCCCATACTCAAGCAATAGGAAATTTAAAATGTCTTCTCGAAAACCTCTGCACTGATTTGAATTATATTTGGCAGGAACCATTCTTAGCGCATAGAGATTTAACTATGTTCAAACAAAGCCGATCAGCTAATTTGGCTGGTGGCCATCTTGAATTTTGTCCGATTTTTATGAACGTTTTTATAAACATTCTTCGAAACCGCTTGGCATGCTTGGGGGATCGATTTAAAACTCAAGAAAGATCTAGGCCAAGCGCTGAACCAAATTTGTTTGAGGCAACTTGATTGGCCAAATGATTTGATGGCCATGTTGGATGACCTAGTTTTCATGAAAACAGCTTCTCCATAACAGATAAACAGAACTGTTTCAAAACTCAAGATAACCAGTTTAGTGTCCATCTGGGATCAGTTTCCTGCTTAAAAAACCCTCATAATAATGCGATAGGAAATTAAAAATGTCTTCTTGAGAACCACTGCAGTGATTTGAATTATATTTGGTAGGAAGCATCCTTAGGGCATAGAGATGCAACTTTGTCCAAAGCAAGCAGATCAGCCAATTTGTCCGGCAACCATCTTGGATTTTGTCCGATTTTGAGAAGCATCTAAAAATCTCTGAAATCGTTTGGGGGATCGATTCAAAACTCGTGAAACATCATCTAGGCCATCAGCTGAACCAAATTTGTTCAAGGAACTTGATTGGCTAAATGGTAAGGCAGCCATCTTGTATAACCTAATTTTCAGGAAAACGACTCCACCGGATATTTGGGAAGTATGATCAGGTCTGTTCAAATGAAGTTAGTACATTGAAAAACATTTCTGCGTTTTGGGAGCCAATTTGAAAATCAAGCTTTTAATTGTTCGATTTTAACAGTGAAAGTGCCAAAATATACTTCTGCATGGGTGCGAGATGTGATGTAAATCTTGAATCTGATTCATGGATCAAGTTGTTCAAATGAAGCAGGTTGGTAAATTTTCTTGCCAGTTATCTTGGCTTTTGCGCTATTTTTCATCTACATTGTACCATTTGTGTTTTTTAAAACAGATTTCTCTGTTTATGTCAAATTCTTTAGGTCTCTATTTGTAGACCTGTCTTAGTCATGAGCCTTTAGAAAGTCTACGGGAAGTAATATAAAAGCTTTATATTCAAACATCACACTAGCCAATGTTGCAGGTGAGCGATGCAGGCACCATGCGATTCTTGTTTTGCACCTTTTGCATGTAATGGTGTAGATGGTACTGCATGATTGGCAGTTGCCAGCAATCTTAGCTCTATATTTGAGTTTGGTGTGGCTACTTTTGAACCATTTATCTGATCCCATAGTTTGCAGAAGTCACATTTTCCATTTGAACATGGTTTGGACATGTTTCTATATGGAGGTTTGAAAATGTCATGGTTAGTGAGTCGACCCCTGAAAACTGTATCCCTGCTTGTGGGTTTCCTTCTGAAGCTAAAAGAGCTTTTTTTAATCAGGAAAGGCGAGGCGACGTCGTTTGCTACTTTCAAGAATGTGCCTGAATTTCATGATTTATTGCTGTACAAATTGGCTAATTTCATGATATTCACTCATAAAAATGTGTCTGTTGATTCTGATCATCTTTGTGGTGGTTGTATTTGGATAGAAAATGAAGTTTCTGTCTATCATAATAGCTTTATCCTTTGCCTGTGTGGTATTAAAATGGCTGCCTGCGGAATTTCTGCAGACTACATTTCCCAGGGTGTTTAACTCTGGATCTGCTAAATATCTTGAAAACAATTTGACTAAAAGTTGTTGGTGGCTAGGTCACCAACAACTTTCAGTCATATTGTTTTCAAAATATTCAGTAGATCCAGAGTTATTGCCCATTGAAATTATTGTCTGGCAGTTTGCAGCAGCAAGACAGTGTAAATTCTTGAGAGCCTGGTTTAGTTGCTTTCCTGGTGCTCACTTACGGTATGCATGTGTTTTTCTATCTGCCTAGCTCTTTACTGATCCATTATTATTATTTACAAAAAGTAAAATGTCAAACTTCAAGCCATGATAAAATTATTTAAAAAGTCTTAAAACTAGAATGACCGGGTCAGTTATCTAGCCAGTCCTTCCAATGGTAACATTGCCTGCAAATAGACAATGTCTTTCTCAAGGCCACTGCAGAGCCCTGTGTTTGATGATTCAACAATTAAAGTAAATACTACGTTAATACATGGCTTTATTATACTTGACTTTCAGTTAACTAACACATTGTGACAAGATCTAGGCTCACCATTATGTTATATATAATCCCCCTACTGTCTACACTACCCTCCTCATCCCCCCCCCCCCCCCATCACACACGCACGCATGCACACACATTTCCTTGTGTAATCACACATTATGTTATGCTGTCTGCGGTGTGTTACAGGGGAGCCTCTAGATCTGTGTGGTCGATGATAATAAGCACTAACACATCTGTAACTAACTAGTCCACCCTGTCTCTGTACTACTTGTTCATAAACACAGGTAGGTGATTATCTGCCTGTATTCAGCATGATCAGATACAACGGCACGCTATTTACTAGTAATGGCTGAAAGCATGATGCTACATTCGCTTTTTTTAAACATATTTTATTGTATTAATGATACAACAGGATCGGGCACAAGTTTTATCAGTTTAGCTAGGCCCTCTCCCTACATTCTCTACACACCGGCTCTATTCTCTGTTCATGTCTCTCATGATTAGTGCATGTCTCATCATATATAGCTCAGTATTATTTGAACTTTCGTTGATAGTTCTAAATCTTAATAGAACTGTCCAGTTTATCTATCCATCATATGATGTCATACTCAACTACATGAAGTGTAGGATGACATCATAGTCAATGACGCCATGAATGAGGTAGATAAGTTCATCACGAACGCTTAATTGTTGACGGACTAAGCATTGAGCGAATTGTAAGACATTACTATTTATAAACATGCTGTTGAGTATTTTGAAACTAATTTTACTGGGCGCTGTTTGCTGCCATAGGCAGCAGCAACAGCACCCACTCAAATTAGTTTCAAAATATTCAACAGCTTGCCTGTATAGTTTTCTGGAAATTGAGATTCAGAGAGTGCAGGGAGTGATCGATCCCAACATGATGAAAATGTGGGTGGAGCTTACATGTAGCGAGAAAAGGGCGGGGCATAGCTAAAACTGGATTCATCCATTCCACTTGCTTCCTGCGTCTCACAATGCATGATATGGATACATTACTCACTCTCAATAAGTTTTATTTCATTTACTCAACTCTCTTGATGGGATATTTGATTAATATAGCACTTGTTCCTTAATTCATCTCATTCTCACAAGACGTGTCATAAAGTTATTACCCCCGTGGAAGATGGTATCCAGGGTTCTGTCCACACTGGTCGGGATTAGCCACCACTCAACAATTTTAATCAGCTCTAAAGACTAAACTATCTTTTTTAACCACCACTTTTCACATATTTTGTTGAAATTAAACTTTATTTCAAGGGACTTTGTAAAGTTTCCGTAAAAATGTCTGGCCCTAATTTCACTCTGGGCAGAACCCTGGGTATCGCAGTCATGTCTATGTCTGTCTGTCTTGTTCTCTGTGTGTCCGTTTTTGTAACTACAAACTACTGACGCAATTTGGCTCTGACTTTAACACAACAAAAGGCATGAAACTGTACTGTACTGTACACTAGGATTCCAGAATTTCTTTTGTGGATATTCCACGGATGGACACAGCACACATTCACTATATACACGTAGGTACAGTGTAATCATACGCTACTTTTCTTCACTTCTCCTTATCTAGATTTTGCCCTTTGAATTTTACAACATAAGTGGGAAGATGAGGGTCTGCACCCTCAGGGCCTGCACCCCTCATATTGCTCTTACTAATCAGCTGTCTTGCATTGAGACATCAAGACACTACTCTAGCCGCATGACACCAACTTTTCACCTCTCAATGATTGCTTTTGTACTTCATTGTTGCGTTTTTATCAAAAGTGATAATAAGAAGTGAAATTGTCTGTAGATCTTGGTACATGGCCATTAACTATTGTCTGAGGCTGGGTAGTGTATTATACTTTGGAAGAGTATGGCTGTGATTAGCCGTGTTTCTGTTGGATACAGGCGCCGCTACTTATTTATTGTTTTTGTTGATGTAGTTTTAATTTTACTGGTTCACTGGTTTTATTTGTTCGTCTCGTCTCGCTTTGTGAAAGTATAGGGTTAACTCTCATGACTGTGTGTGTACATATGTGTGTGCGTGTATGCGTGCGTGCGTGTATGCGTGCGTGCGTGGGTGCATGAGTGCGTGCTAGTGGTGGAAAATTAGAAAAATATTGTTCCCGCCAGGGCCAAGTATACCATTTAAATTAAGTTGCCCGACTATTTCCAGGTTGCGCCATTTCTGTAAATTTAATTCTGTTGAAAATATGTATTATTGTAAGCTACACAGACTACAGAATCCTTGTGAACACCAACTCAACCATTTAACTCTTTAACACTCATATCAGCAAAAAACAGCTTCTGCAGTGGTCTTGAGAACTGTCCATTTGCAGACCAAGAGAAGATTATTTTTGAAAGTTTACCACTGGACTGACTAGCACGGTAACAGAGCCAGTCATTCCAGTGGTAAATTTTCTAAAATAGACTTCTTGGTCTGCAAGTGGACATTTTCTATGAAACATTGAAATTTTCTTGAACACATTTGAGTGTTAACGGGTGAACAGACTAAATAAATACTCACCATGAGTACTTTGCAGGCCTTGAAAATAACAAATGTAAGTCATAGGGCAAGCAGTGTGTTAAAATTTGGTTGCCCTGCCATAAACGGTTGTAGCCCCGGACCGCAGAAACATGTCATTTTCGTGGCGGCCTGCATGCATGCACATGCAGAAAATATTGCGGAATTCTACACTAGGTTATATCTCAACAGTGTCACTAATCATCTTTTTTCATCTGAAGTGTTGCAGATGTTTTAGTAATTGTTTAGTTTGTATGTCTTTAAAACTTGTTGATATCTTATCAGTTTTGGCACTATCAGCCTCTGTGAAGCCATTATTGGATGGTATGTCATGGACCTGCCATGATGCCATTATTGGATGTAGATGGTGTGTCATGGACCACCATGATACTATTATTGAATGTGGATGGTGTGTCATGGACCAGCATGATGCCATTATTGGATGTAGATGGTGTGTCATGGACCGCCATGATGCCATTATTGGATGTAGATGGTGTGTCATGGACCTGCCATGATGCCATTATTGGATGTAGATGGTGTGTCATGGACCAGCATGCTGCCATTATTGAATGTAGATGGTGTGTCATGGACCAGCATGATGCCATTATTGAATGTAGATGGTATCTCATGGACCTGCCATGATGCCATTATTGGATGTAGATGGTGTGTCATGGACCTGCCATGATGCCATTATTGGATGTAGATGGTGTGTCATGGACCACCATGATACTATTATTGAATGTAGATGGTGTGTCATGGACCAGCATGATGCCATTATTGGATGTAGATGGTGTGTCATGGACCAGCATGATGCCATTATTGGATGTAGATGGTATCTCATGGACCAGCATGATGCCATTATTGGATGTAGATGGTGTGTCATGGACCGCCATGATGCCATTATTGGATGTAGCTGGTGTGTCATGGACCTGCCATGATGCCATTATTCGATGTGGATGGTGTGTCATGGACCACCATGATACTATTATTGAATGTAGATGGTGTGTCATGGACCGCCATGATGCCATTATTGGATGTTGATGGTGGGTCATTGACCACCATGATGCCATTATTGGATGTAGATGGTGTGTCATGGATCAGCATGATGCCATTATTGGATGTAGATGGTATCTCATGGATCAGCATGATGCCATTATTGGATGTAGATGGTGTCATGGACTGCCATGATGCCATTATTGAATGTAGATGGTGTGTCATGGACCTGCCATGATGCCATTATTGGATGTGGATGGTGTGTCATGGACCAGCATGCTGCCATTATTGAATGTAGATGGTGTGTCATGGACCAGCATGATGCCATTATTGAATGTAGATGGTATCTCATGGACCTGCCATGATGCCATTATTGGATGTAGATGGTGTGTCATGGACCTGCCATGATGCCATTATTGGATGTAGATGGTGTGTCATGGACCACCATGATATTATTATTGAATGTAGATGGTGTGTCATGGACCAGCATGATGCCATTATTGGATGTAGATGGTGTGTCATGGACCAGCATGATGCCATTATTGGATGTAGATGGTATCTCATGGACCAGCATGATGCCATTATTGGATGTAGATGGTGTGTCATGGACCGCCATGATGCCATTATTGGATATAGCTGGTGTGTCATGGACCTGCCATGATGCCATTATTCGATGTGGATGGTGTGTCATGGACCACCATGATACTATTATTGAATGTAGATGGTGTGTCATGGACCGCCATGATGCCATTATTGGATGGTGATGGTGGGTCATTGACCACCATGATGCCATTATTGGATGTAGATGGTGTGTCATGGACCGCCATGATGCCATTATTAGATGTAGATGGTATCTCATGGATCAGCATGATGCCATTATTGGATGTAGATGGTGTGTCATGGACCGCCATGATGCCATTATTGAATGTAGATGGTGTGTCATGGACCAGCATGATGCCATTATTAGATGTAGATGGTATGTCATGGACCGCCATAATGCCATTATTAGATGTAGATGGTATGTCATGGACCGCCATGATGCCATTATTAGATGTAGATGGTATGTCATGGACCGCCATAATGCCATTATTAGATGTAGATGGTATGTCATGGACCGCCATGATGCCATTATTAGATGTAGATGGTATGTCATGGACAGATGTTAGATGTTATATGGGTTAGTTTCTGACCATGATCATTTAATGCTCAAGGCTAATCGAGAAAATCTCAGTTTTTACTTTGTTACTTTGGCTGTCTTTACTATTTGCGTGTTTAGTTTAGGTTCTTGTGACTTTGTATATCGGATAGTCTTGCACGATTTTTTATTTGAAACATCGCGATCGCTTTTATGGAAAAAATCATGATTTTCGATTAAATCGTAGGTCCAAATTCCCAAAAGTATAAACCGGGTTAACGTGACTCGTTTCTAGAAAGTTTAAATAAATCATACAAAAATAGCACGAAATTAGAACACATGATGATGTTCATGCGACGAATTCTTACCATCTTACGTGAATGCTTAATGTGTATCTTAAATCCATCATCGCGGGCGTGAAATTATTAATTGGGACTGCCTAAATATTGCGTATAGTTTAATAAACATTATTTAATTCGTCAAAATTTGAGATAAAATGTCGCCGAGAAAAAAATATAAATTATGTGATGCTTCCGCTTATAGCCTCCCTTTGTAGGACGAGTTTAGGTAATAACCGGAGTAACGCGAAGACGCTAATATTAGTAGCGCGGGAGATACTGCGCAATTCACATACATGGGACAGTAGCTTTGAGTAGGTACTAGTGTAACGGCGTAAACTCGTCCTATAGGGCAGTTTATAGTTGCTTTCAGAATGTACGATTTACATTTAAGAGTAATCAACAGAACGCACAGTTCAAAATCAAACAATCTGGAATGCTGTTGCTTTATTTTCTTTAATTTGACATGACAACCGAATCAAAAAGGAAAAATTATTAGACTGTCTGAAATTGCTAACTCTAGAATTAAACAGAATTATGTTCACTGATTACCTAACACTCTGAAACTGTATATACTTGACATTTCACAACAGACTCAGGGTCTGAAGCGAAAGAAAAAAAATTATATGGCGATTCCCCGGAGTAACTAGCTGGTTTTCTCAATGACAAAGGTGTTACCTCGCTATTGTTAGCTTGCTTATTGTAGCGCTTTGTGTTGTGATTCGTAATTATTCGACACATGCATGGCACGGCAGGATATACACACAATGAACACAGGCGTGAATCGATTATATGTGTACTCATGTACTGATATAATGCGACGGAAAAGTACACACTTCAGATTTTGTAAAAACATGAAATTTTTGACGATTTCCCGATATTTCCTCAATTACATCGTAAAAATCGCGATTTTAAAAATAAATCGAACTTCACGATTAAATCAAAAAATCGCGCAAGCCTAATATCGGAGTGAGCGGCGATTACCTTTATGTGATCAAGAACAAATTTCTCCAATACCTACATCGTTGATATACTTTGTGGACCGCTGTGAGTTCAAGTGTCTATTTTGGAAACATCTTTTCTGAAAGCTGTTGTTGTTGCCTTTTATCTTTAAACCCCAAAGTTGGCACACCTTCGGAACCGCACGGATAAATATCCATCCAAGTTTGGAGACGATCGCTCTGGTAAAACCAGAGTTACTGAAAAATATGTCAGATGTGCCCATTTTGAAAACAATGTTACTAAAGGCTGTTGTATTTTAGCTTCTGACACCAAAATTGGTATACGTCTTTGGAACCACACAAGTAATTAAGACTCCACCTGGGCTGAGTTTGGAACCACACAGGTAATTAAGCCTTAGTTTGGAAAGGTTCCCTCCAGTAAAACCAGTGTTATTGAAAAATGTCTTAACCCTACAACACTTATATCAGCTAAAAACGTCTTCGGCAGTGGTCTTGAAAATTGTCCATTTGCAGACATAGAGAAGACTATTTTTGAAAATTTATCACTGGAATGACTCACATTACTCCTTTAACTGGTGAATTCCCAATATCTCCTTTTGAATATTTTGAAATTAATTAAACTGGAAGCCGTTAGTAGTCGGTGAATGGTTAACCCTTGAGTCTAGATATGCGGGTAAAAACAAAAGTCAGATGGTTATGTGCCAGAGAATTAGCTGTGAATGTGATGTTGATGAAGGGATGTTGTTTAAAAGTAGATTGATTTATCTTTATCTACCTTTGTGCATCATAATATACTTGTCATTTATTTGTAATTTCGCTAATCAATCCCAGAATGCTTCTTGAAGTATCACATGATACTGTTCATCGTGATCATTACAACGTCACAGAGACGATATCGGAAGAAATAATGAACATTTCAAAGCTATTTCATTAACTTATTTTTTTCCTTCCAGTTTACTTTTTGATACTTTGGATGTGTGTCTGAAATCTCTGAAGGCTCATGATCAGTTTCAAGACGGCAATATATTGCTTAACTGTGAGATATTTTGAAAACAATTTGATTAATTTCAAAATATTCAGGAGAATAATTCTGAAATTGTAAATTGTGTTCCACATTTTATCCTTAAGGTTCAAAGTTTTACCTGTGTTCTATCATCTCATGTGTGTTTTGTTTGTCTGTTTCAGCTATATGCAATGATGAACCACCCCCTGTGACTGTAATGGAAGCTTCTAGTCGACCTTTGCATGAGTCTAGACAAGTCCATTCTCAAGGGGTGAGCACATCTTGAGCTTGTACACACCTAGAGTAACGCTTATCGTAATCAGTATAGAAAATTATATATTATATATCATGTATGATAAAACATTAATTATTGAGTATCGTTCATGTGTAACAGGGGAAGTAACTCTTATGCAGAATCGACAAGGGCAGTAACTCTTGCATCTAGAATACATCCATGATGTACCAGCGATTGAATTCTGGATAAACTTCTACTAACGGACAATTTAATGGTTAAACCAGCCAAAACCGTGGTCTTACGGAATTTCCATTTGCCGGCCAAGAGAAGACTATTTCTGAATGTTTACCACTTGAATAATGACTAACTAGAAAACTGAACCAGTCCTTCCAGTGGGAAATTTTTTTAAATAGTCTTCGTCTTCAAATGGACATAAATTTATTAAACAAAACTCAATTTTCTTGACAAGTCATAAGTATTAATGGGATCATCTGGCTTCTGCAGTGGTCTTGAGAAATGTCCATTTTCAGATCATGAGAACTTACTACCAAGAGAACTTACTAGTGGAATGACTGGCACGACCACAGAAGTAGTCATTTAGACTTGACCATTACACAAATCTGACTGCTGTAATCCTCTTAGACTCACCAGACATTCAACACAGTATTTATAATATAACATATATTCTGTTGAACAAATAAACAGAAATGTCATGTGACTGAAAATATATCTTCCTCGGGCTTCACTTAAGCCTTTCATGGTCAAGCTGGTCAAAATCGGGAACTACAGTGGTCTTGAGGAATGTCCATTTGTAGGCCAAGAGATTTTTGTTGAAAGTTTATCACTGGAATACCTGGCTCGATAACCGAGCCAATCATTTCAGTGGTAAATTTCCAAAAAATAGCTTTCTCTTGACCTGCAAATGGACATTCAATAAACAAATATTTCAATTTTTGTTTATCAAATTTGACCATTAAACGGTTGAACCTTTCATGGTCAAGCCATTCAAAGCCTGCCTCTACAGTAGTTTTGAGGAATGACCATTTACACGACACGACAAGAGTATTTTTAAACTGAACATTGGAATGGCTGGCTCGATAACAGAGCCGGTCATTCTAGTGGTCAGTTTAAACAGGTTCTCCTCACTTGGCAAGCAGATGGACATTCAAAAAGGAAATATTTAGCTTTTCTTGACCAAATTTGACCATTAAAGGGTTAACTATGTATTTACAGATGAAAAGAGTTATCTCCCTTGCTGTATCTGAACGCTAACTGATTCAGAAATGTGATGATTATGATTTTAAACATTTATATTCTGTATAAAATAAACCATTGCAAACTTAATGTATACATTGGTGCTTATCCCTTCATATGTCATTGTGTGTATTGTTTCACGCTATATACAAATATCTTATAGTAGCGATTTGGAGCCAGTCCCCCTGTCACGCAGAGAAACAGTATGGGGTCTACACACCTACAAGCTGTGCAAGAACTGCTAGATCACACACAGCCCCCCCCCCCCCACCCCACAGCCCCCTCTGTGTGATAAAGAAAGAGAGATATACACGCATACAGGCTGCCTAACAGCTACTCTATATTCCCCCACATACGCACGCACGCACGCATGCACGCACCAGTGCCACATAGAAACAACAAGAAGATATACACACCAGCTGTGCAAAAGCGCCCCCTCCCCCCTGCCCGCCCTCAATCCGTCTCTTCCTTTAATGGCTGTCACCAGTCGTCATGGTCGTATAGCTATAGTGCATATAATAATATTTCAAGCATACATACATGTACTTTATTGTTCATGTTTTCTGAAGTTTTAGAATACAGTAAATCTAATCTGGAGATGTTCTTTGCTATACCTGTATATGGAGCTTTTGTATCATCAGCAATCATTAACTAGCTGACTGCTGCAAGCCACTAGAGAATAATTTCAATTGGCAATAACTCTGGACCTGTTGAATATTTTGAAAACAATTTAACTGAAAGTTGTTGGTGGCTTAGCCACCAATAATTTTCAGTCAAAAATGTTTTGAAAAATATTCAGCAGATCAAGAATTAAACCGCATTTAAAATGTTGTATGGATAGGGTCAGCAGACAGACAGTTAGCAATGATTTAATCTGACAGTTATTGATGAATAATATGTGATGTAAATAGTCACTGATGAGTCACAGTATAATTATCACATTTTTAAAACTTAGAATATATCTAATTAAATCTGTAATTACTATTCTGCTATTGGCGCTGGAAGCGAGGCAGATGTGTGCGTACATGTGGTTCCATTTGTCTGTGTGTGTGCATGCGTGTGCGCGTGCGTGTGTGCGTGCATGCATGCTAGAGCTGCGCGATATACCGATACCATATTTAAAACCGATATCCTGCACTGACGGTTTCATAACCGATTATAAAAAATAAATATCGAAAAACCGAATATGAACATATTTTCGGTTTTTCGTATCAGGATTGTTAAAAATAAAAGATACTAATGAGCATGAAAAGTGTAATGAATCATACTTTCCATTAAGCTACGTTCAGGGCAACTAATAATTGAACGTGGCCCCAATTGCGCATATTGTGTAACTCCATGTAACTCGCTGTACGCCGAGAGAAATCAAGCAGCGAATTAATTAAATAAATATCCGCTCGTCTTTTCTCTGGTAGTCTCAGATAAATTTGCAATTTAAAACACAATACTAATGTGGGAATTTGTCATTAAAATTTGTATCGGGGAAAACCTTTCTAAACAACGGCATCCATTTTATTTACGTCACCGGCTAATTAACATAATGCAAAGTCGTCCCAACACTAAATCGCCCGATTGCATCAAAATCTCGCCAATAACTATAATGCTGATTAGGATATAATTTTAAATAAAATTATTACTCAAACCGTTTTTAAAACGTTATCTTCTATACACAATATCATATTAACTTATGAAATTCGCGATCGCAATATTACAGTTAATATTTTCTTCAAGGCATGATTTCGTCCTCGGGTCGAATTGGAAATGAAAGAAGAAAGGGAGATAATTACATCATAATTAATTACAATCGCGTGATTTACGTCTTTTCGCAACCTGTTTTGCTGATTTATGATTAATTTTGACAAAATAAACGATGTTTATTTAACTGTGCGTAATATTTAGGTGCTCTAATTAATAATTTCACTCCCGCGATGATGGATATTATAAGGTATTTTAAGCTTTAAAGGCGTAATACGTTACGAATGTATCAGGGCATGAAAATACGTTCTGTTTTCGTGATAATTTTTATCATTTAAATTTTTCGTTTCATGTCCATAAAACCGATATTCGGTTAAAACCGATATGAAAAGTCATATCGAAACCGATATGGCTGTAAGCCAAACCGCGCAGCCCTAATGCATGCATGTATGTTTGTTACGCCTTATCCTCAGTAGTAATGCTGTCTTATTAATGATGCTCTCTTTATTTGAACTTTATTTTCTAGCTAGTATTGTTTCTTCAATCTACCTGCTATCTAGCTGTCAGTAAATCTGATACACATAGGCAGCAACAGCACCCAGTTGAATTAATTTCAAAATATTCAACAGCTTACCTGCATAGTTTTCTGGAAATTAATAGTCAGGGAGTTCAGAGATCGATCAATCCCAACACGAGTGAGGTGTGGGTGAGGCTAAGCTAGAAATGGGCAGGGCATAGCTAAAACTGGAAAGGTATGGCAAGTTTGCTTATTTCTTGATAGATGTTGATCAGGTCTTGTCAATAGGGTGCAATCAGCATCTAGTATACATATTGCGAAAATGAAGCTGATTTGATAACAAGAACATCAGAGCTATGCTCCTTGAAAATAGTGTTGAGTATGGAGACACTGGGAAAATATATTCCATTTCAGTGGCACATTTAGTCATATTTAGAACTAATGACATCTAATTTGGCAGGTGGATGGATACCCCTTATCATAAATCTGTCTGACCTAGTTTCTAGATAATTCGGCCAAATGACAATTCTATTTGAATCAATAGTAAACTGTTCAGGCAGCACATTCTGTAAACTTTCTTCATCATCATTTATTTGGTCATCATTAAAAACTCAACAACAAGAACAACACAGTGTTGCCCACAACATCTGATTTTTGGGGGTCCAAAGGACCCCACACCCTCAGATTTGGGGGTCCCACTGTAAAATCTGGGGGTCCCATGGGGTCCTCATCTGAAATAGGGGGGGTCCCATGTTTTTTTCTTAAAATAAACACAACACATTGATCTAATTATAAAGCACTTTATTAAACATGTTGAAAACAGTGCCAGTCATTCCAGTGGTAAATTTTCAAAAATATGTATTCTGTGATTTACAATGGTGGCTAAAATTGATCTATTGAAATGGCCCTTGTATATTTAACTAATAACATTTGAACTGCATGTCAATAAACAATAACTTAAAGCACTGTACTTGTTTGTTGTCTGATAAACCAACCAACCTACATTGACAACCTTGTATGATTAACCTTTCCAAAGACCACGACATTAGTAATTAGCAAAGACCACTGCATTAATTTTTCTATTAAACCCTAACTTGACTTTGGACGAATTGAAAAATTACGAGTATCTGGGGCGAGTTTGCTCAAGGACGACTTGACCTACTTTGATATAATAGTGTGCGCGTATTTTTTATAATTTAACTGGAATGACCAAATATAATGGAATACATAGGTTAAGATCAGACAAAACAATAATTTATCGAAAATAATCTGTATAAATCAGATTAAACTGCGTAATTAGTGAAAATATATCAGCCAATAACCGGATATGTCTAATTCATAGGGAGTAACTATGTAACGCGATTGCTGATTGGTTGAAGTATAGATAACGCATTAGCGTGTATCCAATAAGGACGCTTGTATCGGGGAGCTTTGAGCTATACGCTGTTTGGAAAAAAATGAATATTTTAACGTATGCCTACCTGTAGATCGACGATATCGTTGAACATCGCTGCTGGGATGAGCTTTTTAGTTGAGAAATTGGGAACACCTAACGATCGAGTATTGTTAAACATTATAAACACTAATCCATCAGTCAATCAATCAGCCGCTATTGTTAAATAAAAGACGGCTTATAGCGCGTATTGATACCGTTATTCAAACAGCAATACAAAGACATCGCCGCTAATCCGTCAAATGACCATTCAAATGTAAAAGATATCACAGTATCTTCCATATATTCCTAAATCCATTTAGATATTTTGATAGGTAAATAGAAATATATATTTTGCCTGTAAGTCATTGCTCCTTTAGGCAAGTAGGCATGCGCAAATTAATTTCAAAATACTCAGCATATTAGTGATAACAACTTTGTGATCTGTCCAATGTTCTGAGCAGTGAAAGGGTTAAGACGCCCGGACACGTTTGTATATGCTTGATCAGTTGTATTGGATTTCTCAAGCGTGAGTTCCTCTAGAGGGCGATTCCGCTGTTATCCAATCAAATACTGACGCGTCATACTGACGATTAGCACAACAGACAGAAACATGGCGGGTATCTTTGCAATTTGTAGGCCAAACAAGGTGACTAACATCGGGCTTGTAAACTCATTATTTATAATAAAAAAATTAGATCAAATCGAATACTAAGGATGATTTGGGGATTGTGTTTACAATTAATGTGGTGGTTGAATCTGATTTATGGGCATTAACAACTTTGAGTTGTGCAAGAAAACATACAACAAATCATAGTCTTAAACAACGCAGTAAGTTCGTTTTTATTGAACACACAATGCATTAGATACATTTTTAAAAAATAAAACATGCACAAATAAATATACACACACGATAATATAATCGATAATTAAGCACACGCAAAGTTACCAGTTTCCGTTACACTTTTTCACTGCATCCCTCGTGCGTCCTCGGGGACGCAGAGGGTTAATTTTTATGCGTCCCTCTGCCATTTTTATGCGTATATACGCGCAAATGGACGCATATGGGCAACTCTGCAACAACAACAACAACATCAACAACAACAACAACATCACAGATTCGGCACATGCATGATATTGTAGTCTATCCATATTTGTCTGTTTTAAAATGAGAAGTGTATTTTTGTATATTTGTATTATAAAATTATTATTATTATTATTATTATTATTATTATTATTATTATCTATCATTATTTAATAGTACATTGCATACGTGGTGTAAATTTATGTAAATTTTTATTCTTCAAACTTGTTATCTATTTTCTTGAATTATATATATATATTTTGTTTGTAAATAGATTATTGAATATTTATGTGCGTCTTTCTCAGGCAAACCTGTTCTACATTTGGAAAAGCTTGTTGATGTTGATGTCTAAGTCAGCAGCAGCAGCTTTTCACGACGTCAAAATAACAAGCATATTACATGGTCTAATTTGAAATTATTTACTACCCACACACCTCACCCTCCTAGCGAAGCGCGATGAAATATAGCATTGTATCCTTTTGTGTCGTTTATTGTCCTGCCACAAGACATAGGCAGCGTTAGAGTTCATATACAGTATAGCTTGCCAACAGTAATTGACAGCTGTCATCAATCAATCACATTAATTGATAACAACATGTAATTAGTAAAGAAATAAGCTTTGTTAATTGAATTAACTTGATTAAACACCGTGATATAGGCTTTAAGGTGCTGTTGTTGTAGTGATTCTTTTAAATCAATGTCTGCACCATATAGACTCACGCACGCACACACATCCTTGATTATTATGTCTGAGGCTGATTTATTAGATAATTCTGTACATTATATATATATATATCTAAATTGTACACTGTGAATACACAATGCCTGTATTGTTGAAACGTATACCTTAAAACCATGTAATATTGTATTACTTACTATTGACTCGAGTCATGATGTCGACGCTGCATTCCAAAATTATCAATTATTGAATAATCTCATCATCCGGGATTTCATAAAACATGTTTATTGTATTCTATAAATAGAAGCCTGATGATTATTTTGAAAACAATATGACTAAAAGTCAACTTTCAGTCAAATTGTTTCCAAAATATTGATCAGATTACATAATTAACTGTGAAACTTACCTTTCGATGGATATTGATGGTGTTGTTCAAGTGACCTCATTCTCTCCCCCCTCCCCCATAATGTTGATTAATACGTATTATTGTTATAGTGATTATGACTTCATATTAAGCGTTAAGTAATTAATCGATATCCTCCTTTCCTTTGGTCATGTACTTTTGATAATTTTATATGCAAGTTGGTGCTTTTGATCATCATTGTTATAATACCATATAGTGAGCGTTCTGTGGTTGTATTTTCCATGCTTGTCTGGCTCCCTGTGCCAGATGTGTGTTATACATGTAATAGCTTGTCCCTCCACACTTCAGCACTAAATATGCTACAGTGCTACGCTTATTTTAGACAATTGGGTGTCTAATTTAAATAATAATGTTACAATGTTAAACATCAAACCGTTGTCTTCAACATGATTCTTATTGTTAGATTTTAAAATATCTAAGTTTTGTTAGCTATGGTTGTAATGCAGATAATTTACAGTTAGAATAATTTACACTTATCTATTTGATGTGCTGGCAGGAGGGGGTGGGGGGCATGCTTGTAGCCGCTATAGTGAGGACATTACTAACCCGTGATTATTAACTCTCACCATTACAGACTAAAAAAACATCATGATGTACATGTAGGGAATATTCTGTTAAATATTTTGAAACTAATTGACTGGGAGCTGTTGCCACAACAGGTTTCAGTCAAATTAGTTTTTAAATATTGCACCGCCTACGTGTGTAATTGAGATAGTGACATTTCAGGAGTTACCTTTATCCCTCAAATTTATTCATGAAAATTTCAATTTTCTCATAGAAAATGTCCCTTTGCAGACCAAGGGAAGACTATTTTTGAAAATTTACCACTAATGACTGGCTCGTTTATCATATGAGTGGTAAAGGGTTAATGAGTTAAATGTTGGTCATGTTATTATGACTTATATAAAATAACAATGTTCATATTTGTAACTCTGGACTTGCTGAATATTTTGAAAACAATTTGAC
Source organism: Chaetoderma sp. LZ-2023a (assembly GCA_034401795.1). Classification (NCBI taxonomy): domain Eukaryota; kingdom Metazoa; phylum Mollusca; class Caudofoveata; order Chaetodermatida; family Chaetodermatidae; genus Chaetoderma; species Chaetoderma sp. LZ-2023a. The sequence continues at coordinate 19,716,750 of CM067374.1, forward strand.
TGAGTGTTGGTGGTGGCTAAAATATTCAGCATCTTTAGTGTTATTGCCTATTGTAATCATTGTCTGGTGTCTTGCAGCAGTAACACAGGTAAGATGGACAGTGCTCAGTGGATGACCTTTTGAACAGCAAGAGATTTAAAAAGAATTTATCACTAGAATGACTGTCTCGATAACAAAGCCAGTCATTCCAGTGATAAAATTTCAAAATTATGCTTCTCTTCATCTGCAACTGGACATTCTCTATGTTGAAATTTTCCTGACCAAATTTGATCTTTAAAGTTTACCACACTTCTACATAGAGTATTGAAGCCTCGGTATGCCGGGATCTTAGACTATATGTGTTACATTGAAAAATCGCAGAGTGACGGTATATCCATGTGTGGTCAGCTTCTTTTTCTACGTCACGGAAATTCGTTCCTATTTTATTCGATTATTTGGAAATTTCATTGCAAGTCTTATTTTGAGAATTGTACTTCTTGTTATTGCGCTATAGTTTCCATGCTAGGAACTGGTCTGCAGGTAATGAGCAGAACTGAATATATTTTTTATGTCTTGTAAGTGACTGACTTACATGTAATGAGCAGAACTGAATATATTTTGTCTCTTCTAAGTGACTGACTTACATGTAATGAGCAGAACTGAATATATTTTATGTCTGTTGTAAGTGATTGACTTACATGTAATGAGCAGAACTGAATATATTTTATGTCTGTTGTAAGTGAGTGACTTATGAAAGATGTTGCTTAGGTAGTTGTTTACTTTCCAGTATCATCGTAGCAAATATTAACCTTCTCGTAAATTAACCCTTTAACATTCAAATCGCCTAAAAAGTGCTTTGCAGTGGTCCGGAGAAATGTCCATTTGCACACCAAGAGATTAGTTTTGAAAAGTTATCACTGCAATGGCTGGCTCAATAACCAAGCCAGTCATTTCAGTGACCAAAAGTGATCTCTCTTGGTCCACAAATGGACATTTTCTGAGAAAATTTAAATTTCCTTGAAAACTAACGGTTGACGGGTTAAGAGAGCCTATAAGTACGCATACACATATATGTGTGTGAATCTTTATAAACTCACTGATTATGTTGTGAGAATGCTAATCCCTCTTCATGTTGCTACAGTACAGCTAAAAAATTACTTTAAATGTTTCCTAAACAAAAAAAAAATACTGTTGAATGGTTTGAACGTAGTCGGATTGGAAGACAGCGCTGCGCAATGATGTTAAAAATATTCATCAAAACATCTCTTTATTATTGTTTTGGAAACATGTTAACTTATATCTGTACTGTACTGTAACTCTGTGTGACTGACATATACAATGTTATTGATGGGGCAGCTTACCCTAATCACTTGTCATGTAATGATTTGTTGGCATTAACACAACTTCCCATACATCGCTACTGCCACTTATAGTAAGACTTCTACAAATTTGGGACATGTAAGTCACTTCTCTATGCTTATGTTCCTAATCTGAAACTATCCCTGAGCAGTAGCTTTAAGCTGGCCCTTCAGCTTTAACAAACACTGAATAGTGCAAGCTGTCAGACGTCTCATCTAGTGTTAGTGGTACATGAGAGGTCAGGGGGTAGCAGCTTAGTAAGCCAGACAGACGTCTCATTTTGTGTTAGTGGTACATGAGAGGTCAGGGTGTAGCAGCTTAGTAAGCCAGACAGACGTCTCATCTAGTGTTAGTGGTACATGAGAGGTCAGGGTGTAGCAGCTTAGTAAGCCAGACAGACGTCTCATCTAGTGTTAGTAGTACAGGAGAGCGCATGGTGTATTGGGTTAGTAAGCCAGACAGATGCCTCATCTAGTGTTAGTGGTAGAGGAGAGGTCATGGTGTAGCAGCTTAGTAAGCCAGACAGACGTCTCATCTAGTTTTAGTGGTACATGAGAGGTCATGTAGCAGCTTAGTAAGCCAGACAGACGTCTCATCTAGTTTTAGTGGTACAGGAGAGCTCATTGTGTATTGGGTTAGTAAGCCAGACAGACATCTCATCTAGTGTTAGTGGTATATGAGAGGTCATTGTGTAGCAGCTTAGTAAGCCAGACACATGTCTCATCTAGTGTTAGTGGTACAGGAGAGCTCATGGTGTAGTGGTTTAGTAAGCCAGACAAACGTCTCATCTAGTTTTAGTGGTACAGGAGAGCTCATTGTGTATTGGGTTAGTAAGCCAGACAGACATCTCATCTAGTGTTAGTGGTATATGAGAGGTCATTGTGTAGCAGCTTAGTAAGCCAGACAGATGTCTCATCTAGTGTTAGTGGTACAGGAGAGCTCATGGTGTAGTGGTTTAGTAAGCCAGACAAACGTCTCATCTAGTTTTAGTGGTACAGGAGAGCTCATTGTGTATTGGGTTAGTAAGCCAGACAAACGTCTCATCTAGTGTTAGTGGTACATGAGAGGTCATGTAGCAGCTTAGTAAGCCAGACAGATGCCTCATCTAGTGTTAGTGGTACAGGAGAGGTCATGGTGTAGCAGCTTAGTAAGACAGACAGACGTCTCATCTGGTGTTAGTGGTAGAGGAGAGCTCAAGGTGTAGTGGTTTAGTAAGCCAGACAGACGTCTCATCTAGTGTTAGTGGTACAGGAGAGGTCATAGAGTAGAGGGTTAGTAAGCCAGACAGACGTCTCATCTAGTGTAAGGTACAGGAGAGCTCATGGTGTAGTGGTTTAGTAAGCCAGACAAACGTCTCATCTAGTGTTAGTGGTACAGAAAAGTTCATGGTGTAGTGGGTTAGTAAGCCAGACAGACGTCTCATCTAGTGTTAGTGGTACAGAAAAGCTCATGGTGTATTGGGTTAGTAAGCCAGACAGACGTCTCATCTAGTGTTACTGGTACAGGAGAGCTCATAGTTTAGTGGTTTAGTAAGCCAGACAGACGTCTCATCTAGTGTAAGGTACAGGAGAGCTCATGGTGTAGTGGTTTAGTAAGCCAGACAAACGTCTCATCTAGTGTTAGTGGTACAGGAGAGGTGATGGTGTAACGGCTTAGTAAACCAGACCTTCATCGGGCGAACATGTCCTACATCGTGTAGTTGTTCTGACCACTCATGTCATGCATCGTGAAGCTGTTCTGACCATATCATATACTACATGTCGCTGGGTTGTTCTGAATCTTACCAATTAAATGGCTTGTTTACCAAATTTTGTAGCTGTTCTGACTATGACCAATCACATACTACTTTTCGCTCTTCTGTTCTGAATCTGACCAATCATATGGCTAGTTTACCAAATCTAACACTGCTAAATCTGGTATACACCATGCAGCTGCTCTGGTCTGAAGCTGCCCAATCATATGGCATGTTTCCTAAATCTTGTTGCTTTTCTGACCAATCATATGGCATGTTTTCTAAATCTTGTTACTGTTCTGACCAATCATGTATGCTATGTGTTGCTGGTCTGTTCTGCAACAAACTGTTCGTATTTACTATTTAACTCTTAAGCTGGCCAAAAACGGCTTCTGCTATGGTCTTGAGAAATGTCAATTTGGAGACCAAGAGAAGACTACTTTTGAAAATCTACGACTAGAATTACTGGCTCAATAACCGAGCCAGTCATTCCAGTCGTAGATTTTCTAAACAATAATCGTTTCTTGGTCATTTTCTCGAAATTTTCCTGAAGAAAATTCAGGCTTAAAGGTTTAATGGTTCACTATTGAACATTGAAAAGCGAGACCAGATTGATGAATAACTTGTCTTCATGGGGATAAACAGGTGTCCAGGAATGCTATCAGTTCAACATAGCTGGCTTTCTCAAAATTTGACAGACCAACTTAAACTTGTTGTGAGTCGCAGCCAAAAGTATAATTTTAGTTCATGTTTTCATATATGTTATTGTCTCTCAAAGAATTTGTAGGATTTAATTAAGAACCAATCATATCCATAAAAGGTTTAAAATTTAAAATTACATTTTCCAGTGACTGGTGTGTGTATGAGTTATCGCCATTGCCTCCTGTAAACGTGCGTGACCATTACTCTCGCGCTTCACAGAATGATGTGTGTGTGAGTGTCTGTGTGTGTGAGTGTATGAGTGAGTGTGTGTGTGTGTGTGAGTGTCTGTGTGTGTGAGTGTATGAGTGAGTGTCTGTGTGTGTGAGTGTATGAGTGAGTGTCTGTGTGTGTGAGTGTATGAGTGAGTGTGTCTGTGTGTGTCTGCGTGTGTGTTTTAGTATTTATTGATTAATGTACTCAAATGATTTGCTGATGACGCTAATAAAACAATGTCCTACGTTACCATGGCTTATTATTTTGATTCCATTCATTGATTGAGTACATGTCAGAAATAATCTTAACATGTTCCCAAAGCAAATTCAGAAACATGTTAGTTAGTAGAATTTTGAACGCGATGTAAGAAATGTTTCGTCTCAATATTTTAAACATAATTTTGAACATAGTTGAACACGTTTATCCTTATAGACTAAAAATGACAATTTTTTATGATCTATGGAATGTTTCAAAGAAAGTATTCAGAGAATAGCGTAATCCAGTTTTAACTATGCTTCGCCCATCTCTCGCTAATCTCCACTCACGCTTTGCCTGTGTTGGGTCATCAATCGATCCATGCACTCTCTGAATCTCAATTTCCAGAAAACTACATGTAAGCTGTTGAATACTTTGAACCTAACTTGACTGAGTGCTGTTGCTGTCTATGGCAGCAACAGCACCCAGTCAAATTATTTTCAAAATATTCAACAGAATGTTTATTAAATAACTAAAGACATACAATTCGTACAACTTGACTTGCGTTTATGACAGACTCGCGTCAATCATGGCGTAATTGCTTATGACATCAGCCTACATGTGATGGAGTTGATTATGCCATCATATGATTGACTGAGAAACTTGATTCCTCCATTCCGAGTAGCCATCCTACTCTTTCCTTGACCGTTGACCTCAGTATCAAGACGGGCAACCTTCCATCCAAGTTTGTTGATGATCACTCACTCCCGCACACACCTTCCCACTCAAGCTCACGCATGCACAGAGATATTGCAGTATAATAACATACCATGGCGAAACTAATGAACATAGCCATCCCATCTGTCATACTTAATTACGGCATATGTAGGCCGATGTCACAATGCATAGTGTCGTATCTTGTTCCATCATGAACATGGAAAAGTCCAAGTGTAATAAACATTCTGTTGAATATTTCAAAAAGAATTTGATGGGGCACTGTTGCTGCCATATGCTCCCGCAACACCCAGTCAAATTAGTTTTAAAATATTCAACAGCTTACCTGTGTATTTTCCTAGAAATTGGAATTCTGGGAATTCAGAACTCTAGATGTATAAATGTATTCCAACATGCGGAAAAAATTGTGCAGAGCTTAGCTAGAAGTGGGCGGAGCTTAGCTAGAAGTGGATCCCTCTATTGTAGTACGCCTTCGCCTCGGTGCATCTGTATGTCCAGCATTCATCTGTATGTCCAGCGTGCATCTGTATGTCCAGCGTGCATCTGTATGACCAGGGTGCATCTGTATGACCAGCGTGCATCTGTATGACCACCAATCATCTGTATGTCCAGCGTGCATCTGTATGTCCAGTGTGCATCTGTATGTCCAGTGTACATCTGTATGTCCAGTGTACATCTGTGTGTCCAGTGTACATCTGTATGTCCAGCATGCATCTTTATGTCCAGTGTGCATCTGTATGTCCAGCGTGCATCTGTATGTCCAGCGTACATCTGTGTGTCCAGCGTGCATCTGTATCTCCAGTGTACATCTGTATGTTCAGGGTGCATCTGTATGTCCAGTGTGCATCTGTATGTCCAGCGTGCATCTGTATTTCCAGCGTGCATCTGTATGTCCAGCGTGCATCTATGCCCAGCGTGCATCTGTATGTCCAGCGTGCATCTGTATGTCCAGCGTGTATCTGTATGTCCAGCGTACATCTGTATGTCCAGCAATCATCTGTATGTCCAGCGTGCATCTATGTCCAGCAATCATCTGTATGTTCAGCGTGCATCTGTATGTCCAGCCTGCATCTGTATGTCCGGCCGGCGTGCATCTGTATATCCGGCGTGCATCTGTATATCCAGCGTATGTCTATGTCCAGCGTGCATCTGTATGTCATGCGTGCATCTGTATGCCTAGCTTCCAGCATGGGTCTGTATATCCAGCTTGCATCTGTATGTCCAGCGTGAATCTGTATGTCCAATGTGCATCTGTATGTCCAGCATACATCTGTGTGTCCAGTGTGCATCTGTATGTTGTCCAGCTTGCATCTGTATGTCCAGCGTGCATCTGTGTGTCCAGCGTGCATTTGTGTGTCCAGCGTGCATTTGTATGTCCAGCATACATCTGTATGTCCAGCGTGCATCTGTATGTCCAGACTAGTATATAAATTAAGGCTGCCAGAACAGAAGACTGTCAGAACAGAGGATCGCCGATTGGCGGCTTCAAGGGGGTGGTAGGCTGTCAGAACAGAGGGGTGATAACGTTGCAGCAGCTCATCCGAACACCCATTTAGAGACACATCCTTAGTGGTATACCGATTACAGGGTCTAATTCTCCAGATACGAATCTGATCAACATTGTGTACCATGGGTTACCCTGAAGAACTATGGAGTTACATGCATGGTGTAGGCTGTGCGGCATGGTGGGAAAAGGTGGCAAGATCATTACATGACCTGGGTGACTATGCAAATAGATCGCTTGAGTCCAGGAGAGAAATGGCATTAACAGAATTATAGAAGTATTTACATGACCTGGGCAGTTGGTCTACAGTGATGCTATCGAGTTAGAACAAGAACATATCGACGAGGCTGCTCAGACAAACACGTAGTCACGACCAGTTTCACACCAGCATGAGGGAATTACCCACATGCCCTTCCAGCTGCCTTGGCAATGCTCACTTGTCAGAACGCTAAAGTGCCTACCATCTGCACCATGGCAGACTGGCATGTTCACAGGTGACACAGAGGATCTGGTGCGGCGTCGGCTGCAGACAACCACGTCCAGACCTTTCTATACCATACCGTCACTCAATTTCCTCACATGGTTGAAATCGGTCATAGATATTTTTCTGCAGATGGTCGCAGAAGGGATTGTACTGAGGCTCATCTCGGAAGTGGACCCACTTGGCATCTAAGTTCATGGCTGTCTGTGAGGCAGCCACAACAGGTATGAGCAGTAGTATAACCAGCGGCTTATACATGGAGGGTTAAACCGAACAAGGTGAACCCCTCGAGAAATATCTATTTCAGATCGAGGCCTGTGCCGGCCTCGATGCAGATCTTTATCTCATCTGTGACAGATCTTAGCTGCTTCACTTTACCACCAGCTAGAAGCCGCAGCTCTAGCACAATGGGTGTTGCTTGCGGACTTGTGAACCCGACACACTCGAGCAGCCTCACTGAGCCCTTCACCTTCGAGGAGTGTGACACACCCTCAAACCCGTAAGACACCCTCCTGAATATTGATAGCTTCCTCTGGTCCATCAAAGTGGTGATGCAGCAGGAGCGTTCCTCCAGTGACACCAATCCTATGACCCACTGCAACTAGTGTTGTACCATTTATATAGGTCAGGAAAGAGGTCCCCCTGTTATAAAGCTTCCGGATCATGCCATGTTTCTTCACAACAGTAGAGAGGGGCATGACCTCCAGGTCAATAACCGCTGGAGGTCTATATAGTATAATAGTGGTACCCACGCTCGCCAATTACCACCAGGTCCAGCGCAGTACCACACTGCGTTCTTTTCGAAGACTACCTGCAGCTGTTTCAGCAGGGTCGACACCACACCATCATGTGACATCAGTAGGGCATGCTTCACAGTCATGCTAAGGCATGAAAGCTGAGATCAGCGTCCAAAGTGACTGCTCTATCAGGGGGTGGAGGATGAACTTCTTCTTCTGGAAGTCATAGCGGAACACTATTTTGTCCCCATCCCTCTCTCGACCCAGATGTTTCTTCGAGACATCCTTTAGGTCAGTGAGCAGCTCTACACCATCTCCACCGACGGGATGGAGGGAGAATGTCTTGAGTCTGCTCCATATTGCATAATGAACGACTTCGCTTTCCTTAACCTTGGCGTCATCGATGTTGTGCATGTCCACGAGATCAGGATTTGTGTGTATGAACCAGCCGAAGAGGGCACCTGCCACATGATCAGCCAAGCGGCTCACTACCATGACACCATGATCATCGGAGTGTGGGACCACCACGCCTTCTACATCAAGAACATCTCCAAGCTGGCACATACACTAGTATGCAGTCACTGTCAGCAGAGGTTTATACAGGCATGCAATCTTCAACGCGATGCTGATCACTGTACAGGCGTCAAAACAAAAACCGTGTGTCCTGGTGAGAAGGTTGAGGCGCCACAGTCTGTGTATGAGAAAGCCTTCTATCCGCCCCAACCATCCAGTTCAGCGGCTACTCGTTGGATCGAGTATGAGTCGAGAAACAGAGGCGTACACATACACCATGTAGAGTGTGGGCACGGTGGCGAGCATTGGATCGAGGGTGCTCCCGTAGATGGTTATGATCTGAGCACCAACACCGTTTACCAGTTCCATGGATGTCACTGGCACGGGTGTCCACAACACCAGCGAGGAGAGGATGCCGAACAAAGATACCACAAGACAGTCCTGAGAGAGGAGTAGCTGAGAGCCTCTGGATGCATGCTTGTGGTACAGTGTGAGTGCTGTATAAAACGCTGCCCAAGCGTCCCTAAACGAGTTCGGACTGTCCCATAGCCACACTTCATAGTTTACGACTTCGAAGCACTCCTAGATGGTATCAAGACTCATCTACGGAGACTCTCACGATCGAGAGTACTCACATACCTATCTCTGTGTCAGTTGGCTGCTCCTTAGAGGGCGCCACGAGTGAGCCCACTCACCTCTGCAATCCTAACCCCAAAGAACTGATCAGGGAGTTCATGCTGGAGATCCAATGGCGAGCATCTCTAATCCAGACAAGGGTTAGGGCACAGTACATACCGACAGACCTGGACAAGCTCCCAAAGCAACAGCGGTGACTGATCAACGAGTGGTGTGACCAAGTGTCTATACTGTGGTTCAACTCTGGGTGGTATGACCTGAACCTCACCAAGAAGTACTTTGTCGATGAGCTGACTGACAGTACAGGTACAGTGAAAGTCGCCAAGAAGGCTAGTCAGACCATGTTCCTCATCACACCTGAGCTATGGTTTCTTGATGTGCTGAACTACCTCGGCCCAGGACTCTCGTACGAGGTATGGGTCAAAGCTTACGGGTGTACACAGCAGAAGAGCTGGCTCCCATATGAATGGTTTGACACACATGAGAAGCTCAACTATCCAGGGCTTCCTGACTACTCAGCATGAACATCTAAGCTCAAGGGACCTACCTCTTGACGCGAACGGAGTGGGAACAGTGTAACCAGACATTCAGCAAGCATGGAATGTGGACATTCGCCGACTGGCTGCGATACTACAACAGCCTGGACGTCAGTCCATTCATCGAAGCCCTAGAGCAGATGCGGGAGTCCTCAGAGATGCGGTGTCTCTCCCAGGTGTGTTACTGCAGTACCTCCTACATGGAACCGCTCAGCACATGCCAGATGTTAGCCTCTATTAACCAGACAAGGAAGCCTACGAGATGCTGAAGGGTGCTGTTGTTGGCAGTCCCAGCATCGTGTTCACCAGATACCACGAGGCCGGTGTGACACGAATCCACCAGAGTGAGCGTGTCTGCCAACGTCTGCTAGGCTACGATGCAAATGCTCTGTACCTGTCAATGATGGCCAAAGAGATGCCATGTGGTAAGAAGAAAGTGCGCCATTGGTCCGGGGCCAGTGGGGTAGCTAGCTTTAAGGAGGCTCTCCTAGCAGACAGCTGGTTTGGGCTTGCTGAGGTGGATATAGAGGTCCCCAATGCTCTGTGGGCAAAGTTCAAGGAAATCCCTCCTCTCTTCTATAACTGCGAGATAAAGGTAGAGGCAATCTCGTCTGAGATGCTGGCATATCTAGGGCAAATGGTGAGGAAGCGGCCCACCACCCAGAAGCTGGTCGGTTCCCTCTCTGGCAAGAAGCAGCTGCTGTATGCCCCGGCCCTCAAGTGGTATATAACCCATGGCCTGAAGATCACTGCTGTATACCGCACCATAGACTATGAGGCCAAGCGCCCATTCGAGTGGTTCGTGGAGAATGTTACAGAGGCCCGCCACTCGGGAGATGTAGATAAGAGCAAAGCGCTCTTGGCAGATCTCTTCAAACTCCTCAGGAACAGTGCCTACGGGAAGCTCAACGAGGCCCTAGAATGCCATAGCAACACCAGCTTCGCAAAGAATGAACGCGTGGTAGACAATGCTCTGCGTAGCGCATGGTTCGAAGATCTCGAGGAGATTGGTGAGTCATACAAGCTCCAGAGTCGCAAGCCGAGAATCACAATTCGAAGGCCCGTCCAGGTGGAGATAGCCGTTTATGAGCTCGTGAAGCTACGAATGTTGGAGTTCTACTATGACTTCCTCAATCGCTACATAACTCGTGACAGCTTTGAGTACCTGCAGATGGACACTGACTCCGCGTATATCACTATAGCAGGCTCCAACCTCGACGACGTCATTCGCCCTGAGATGCGAGCAGAGTACCAGGCTCACAAGCGGGACTGGCTAGCTTGGGACAAATGGTCTGGATGGACTCCGGGACTGTTCAAGCTCGAGTTCGAAGGCTCTCGTGGCATCGCTCTCTGCATCAAATGCTACTACGTGGAGAGCGCAGCTGCAAGTAAGTGGTCGGCTAATGGAATGTCAAAGTGGCAGAATGAGGTCTCTTGGCAGAGGTTCTACAGCGCCCTACATGGTGGGGTGGACAGAGCTAAAAACCGAGGCCTACGCATGCGCAACCATGGTATGGTGATGTATGCGCAGGAAAAACTCACTCCGCTTACTATGATATGTGCCATGTGCTGCCAGATGGGATCCATACTGAGCCAATCGAGTATCATGTTAGCACCCTATGGGGTGGTAGCTGTGTGTCTTCAGGGACTAGCTGAAGCTCTTCTATGACAAATGGTCGCCTAGGCACTCCGTGCTGGCATGCCAGGTAGTACAGTGTAGGCCGGCCCTCTGCCTCCACATACCTGTCAAGCCTGTGAACATCTATCGACCAGTTAGGATCTGTTGCACGCTGTCGACAACCTTCCAGCTCACCAGACTCATACAGGTACCGAACCAGAGCATCAGGAGGTAGGCACTCCTCTCTCTTGTTCGCTCGTCTAGAGCTGTGACCAGCAGAGTGTCTGATAGCCTCTACCTGCTTCTTCCCGATTAGCTTAGTAACCTCGGCATTGGATCTCTCCACCACAGCCGGCAACCCTCTCACCCATACTCTAGAACATTCACTCGGCGTGGCCATTGGTGTGGGAACAGTCTCTCTGCCAGTGTCCGATTCCACTACTCAATAATAGCCTGGGCATGGTGATGCCCTACCTCGCCTCGCCTAACTGCCACACCGTGTTTCCGCATGAGGGCTGCAGTCTCCCCTCTGAACTCCTTACCCTCATCCACCTGCAACAATTCCAGCCACTGGTGGGGATTTACCGAAGCCTCGTAGACACCCTGGAATGCCTGGGCTACCTGGCCAGCTGACGTGTCTGTGAGCGGTACTGCTGCCTTGTACCTGCTGGCGATATCGACGATGGTGAGGTCATACTTGTAGGTTTTATGACCAACTGAGTCGTGTGGAAGGAATAGAACATCTGCCTGGTGAATTCTGTTCGGGACAGTTTCCTCGAAATGGGTATGCCTGATGTGCCATGGACGAGTTCTGTATATCTGCCACATCGCCTGGTGGCTGAGCCACTGGCTAACTGTCTCCAATGTGAAGTTGTGGCCCTTGCGACGTGCAGCCTCGAGTAGTTGAGGGGGCTCATGGTAATATCCACCAGGCTGATAGTAGAGTTCCTCAAGAAAGACGGTTGATAAACTCCCGGATTTCAACACTGACGTCCACTCCCGTCCCGTCACGCATGGCCTGGGTGAACTCTAAACAGATGAACAGACGGCCGTCATTCATTCGACCATCACTGAAGACCTCCTCAAACACCTCCATACACTGGCATCTAATCTCTGCTGGATCCTCACTGAACAGTAGTTTATCAACCAACCCTCGGAAGTTAAGGGCCTTGACCAGATCGTATAGAGACGCCATCCTTATATAGTACGGCTTAAATGTTCGGCGGCCCAGATGGCCATGAGCGCTATGGCAACGTACGGTAGCCAAGGGTCTGCGACTCCGAAGAACGTACCTACTCCTGAGGCGATGGCTGGTATGGCTTCAGAAATCTTCTCCACCCAATGGAGAGCATTCTTGGCGTTCTTGTGGACTGTCTCACTAGTCTTCATTGTGAACAGAACGATCAGAGCCCCAACTGTTGCCAGCGGACCGATATAACCTTTTACGTAAGTGTGATAGATTTCTTTCGCTCTGTGTACTAGCTTGTGGGATTCAGGCGCGGCCTCAGCTACATCATCATACTCACCCGCCGTCTCCGCTACATCATAGTCGTCTGCATCCTCCTCCTCATCATAGTCCTCCTCATAGGCCTCGTCATCTATAACCTCGACTGGATCAGCCTCTGGTTCATACATTGCGTCACTGGGGAAGTTATATAGTAGCTATAAACTGTAGTCTATAGCATGGCCTCCGCAATCTTGAATGTGGGCGTGTTTGCCTTAGCGAACTGGGGACTCAGCTTTGCTAACAAGAAGGCAGCAGATATCGAGTGTGAGCGTCATAACCAGGCGATGGAAAAGCTGTCTACGGAGAAGTTTGAGTACAGCAAAGCACTCGAGCATATGCGCTGGAGGGAGGCACGCCGACGACAACTCTGAGCTCAGGCCAACCAGAGCCTCAAAGAGGCAGATGAGAGTCTCGATGAGTACTACGAGGCTGTAAAGATATCTGAGCCAACGCTCGCCTATGAAGCATCGACAGGTCAGAAGACAGCAGAGCTTATAGTAGTGGTGGCAGCTGCAGCGGTGATGACAGGAGTCGTGCTCTATGCACGCTCAAGCTGAATACCTGATGTGTTCGACATGCATACCTTAGCATAGCCAAAGTAAAGTACTGTCACACTTAATGAGCGAGTCCCAGCTATGAGGGTTCCGATGTTGAAGCTGAGCCAGTTGCCATGATTAGGTGGGATGTCCCTGGCCCCGAGGTGGTGATGGCCCTCGAGTGCCGACTCGAGGTCATCATTTCCACTGGTTAGGCGCAGAAGTGCATATGACTTAGTTTTCTCTCTGTAGAGTTGGCAATCAGCCAGCTCGCATACCTCACCAAGAACATTGGTCCCAGCAACCACAAGCTTGAAGTCATCTAGCTTATCAACCTGCTGGATGGCTCCTCCCTTCTGAACCAGGACCGCAACAGCGACACAGTCCAATGCACCATGATGCAGTGCCAGCTCTACCCGTTGGTTAGCTGTGGCTTGGACCTGCTGGTGGTCTCACTCCACATGCACGATCCGCTGTTTGGAACCCGTTTGCATCTGCTCCTGGTCATTCTCGTCATGCCAGACATGAAGTCTTGGAGCATTCATCGTCGCATCTGCGAGATGCTCAGTGTACACCAGGAGGAACAGCCTATCCTGCATGGCAGCCGGATTCACGGGTGTGTTCTCGAGGATGGTTAAGAGTGGAACTGCCATGGGCTTCCCGACACCTGCCCGTAGTTCGAATTCTGTGAACCCCTCATTGCACCCCACAGCGTAGTACTCCTTTCTCTTTGCATAGAAGGTTGGGCCATGAGCCAGCAGACCTAGGACTCAGTACTCATCGTTCACATATGTGGTGTCCATGCTGATGCTCTGCACGATCTGCCACCTGTTCAGAACTTGCGGGAGCTCTACCGCCTGTTCTATTGTGCTCTGAAGCTTGAACTCGAGTGTCATGCTCTTGATCTCATGGATCTGTACCAAGATTGCAAAGTCAATGTACTTCCCTGCAGCGGACAACGGTTCTCATTGTGTATACTGGGTCGAATGACCATCAGGCAGTCCTTCCGTGGATCAGTGCGGTGCGATATCGCGGGTTCAATGGCCCCATCTGGATGTTGCACATACTGCAGCATGTTTAAGGTCTGGGTATTTAGAGGGGCTAAATGGCAGCCATGTTTGGTAAAGTTCTCCAGCAGATTGTCTATAGGCAGCAGGACAAGTCGGCATGGCAGTCAGCATGACAGCCACGGCGTACACTGTCCCACTGTGACAGGGTCCGAGGACTGCATCGTGACATCAACATTATCCACGAGCGAGCCAAGGTCACACCTCCGTCTGATGCAGAGATACTGGCCGCGATAGAGGAATGAGCGCCAGCTCGTAGTACAAAAGAACTCCTGATTCGGATACCCTACCGGAAGTTTGACAGCACCCAGGGCAGGACACTCGACCTAGCCATGGCCCCAACCAACAGTCCTGTTATCCTAGCTCTCCAAAAGGCGAGGGTCGACCCCAAAGATCTACTAACGGTCGGGAAGTGGTCTGCCGTATTTTGCCTCCATAGCCAGGAAGAGCAAGATATACTGGATAGACTCCAGTCTGGAGAAAATAACTGCTTCAGGGAGGAGGTCAGTGCCGCTGTAGCAGAGAGCCATGACACTGGTCATGCAGAAGTTACTCAGGAGGGTGTCACTGTTGGCCACAAGGAAGCTGTTGAGCACATCTTCAACGAAGAAGGGCGCAGAAAATTGGCCGGTGATCTGGAAGCATTTACGAAATTCCCAGATAACTACCAGGACTACCTCATCAAATCTCCTCACAAGTCAGATGCTAAGCGCGGATGGCTAAAGTGGGTCTACCATGAGAAGATCCAGATGAAGAGAATCCCAAAAGATGAGAGTTTAAGCAAAAGTACGGACCTGCCGAAGTAGCTGCTGATGAAGTAGCTTCTGACGAAGGTTCTCAAGCATCTGACGAAGTAGCTTCCGACGAAGGTTCTCAAGCATCTGATGAAGTAGCGGAGACCGCGGACGAAGTTCCTTAGCCTTCTGATGAATGAAAAAAGAAGTTGTGGTAGCTGCGACAGTCTGTCAGCGATGACGCGTAGAGCAGGCTAGTTTCCTGGCTGGATTCAGCTTGTAGGTGACGGTCTGTGCCTTTTCCAGAGATGGCTTGAAGTGTGACAGCTCACCTGTCTCCTTGTTGCTGAAGATGAAGCGGTACAGCTCAGCTGCCCTCTGTACACCTGCGATAAAGTCCCCTTTGGTCTCCTTGAGGGTTAGGCTGTCGTATATGGTCTGGAGCATGGCACGCCCACACTTGGAGCTGAAGTATAGCAACCGGGCATTGTGGCGGATGTCTGGTGCGATCACGCGGGTGTACTTCTGAAAGAGGAAGAAGACAGTTATCTTTGTGTGCCGGATGTGCCTGGTGATGTTGCTGAGGTAGGTGACTGTCTTCTGGTCCATTGCAGTGTCATCGATAACTAGAACAAGTGGTTCTGTCAGTCGGGCTGCCAGCAGCCTCTCCAACAGTGCTTGCAGGTTGTGTGTCTTGGTGATTGGGCCATTGTACAATTGATCATTACTGTCAACTGGCTCAGCGGCGGAGTCAGACACCGGAAGGATGTATTGAGAGTGTAGATGTTCGGCCAGGCGAGCCCACAGCAAGATGTTTTTCCCATGTCCTGATGGGGCAATGATCAGCACCACCTGGCCAGCATCAGCTGGCCTACTGTCGAATGGTACAGACATACGTGCGGAGGATGGTTGGCCCTTGGTCGGTGGTAGCCTCGTCTATATCTGGGAGACTAAATGGCTGTACTTCCTGCACCAGCTCTTTCACCTGCAGAGCGGGGAATTCTGCACCTCCGGCGGATACAATGGATGCGATGGAGGCATCAAGCATGAAATCCCAGCAGCAGGTGAGAAGATAGCGTAGAGGACCTGTGTCAGCACCCACAGTGTCTAGTATATCCAGTATCTGTATGATACATGCACAGGAAGCCATGACTATCCTGTGGTCTTAAACGGCAAATTCAAGAGCCCTGACCCCTTCACCTCTGGTAGCTGAAGGATCATCCTGCACCTCCGGCGGATACGAGGGATGCGATGGAGGTGTCAAGCATGAAATCATAGCAGCAGCTGTGTCAGTACCCACAGTGTCTAGTACATCCAGTATCTGTATGATACATGCATGGGAAGCCATGACTATCCCATGGTCTTATATGGCAAATTCAAGAGCCCTGACCCCTTCACCTCTGGTAGCCAGAGGCTGTCGATAGCACCTGCACCTGTTTGGCCATCAACAGTGATTCTGTTTAGGCTGAGGGTGCCTATCTTGAGATTCCCTCCATCCTGGATGAATGTGTTCCATGGTCTCAGGAGATCCTTAACCAGGTCCTGTGCATAGGACTCAGCCATAACCTTGATGGCTCCAGCCTCATCGACTCCGAGCATACCTCGCATCGTCGCCCTCTCCTTGGTGCCCATACCCTTGTATACAGTCTTGGCCTTGTTAATGGCCGATTGTCCTACCATATCAGTGGTCCCGATGAGATCTCAGGCTGGGATGGTACCTCGGATCTCTCGCAGGGCTCCCTTCTCATCGAAGGCTAGGAAGGAGATAAGGACAACATTGTCCTGTGAACCGAGGCGTGCCTCACCCAAGTGAGCAAGCCCGCCTAGCTCTTTGCTTTCTAGGTCTGTGAGTGACAGAGTCATAGTCATATACAGACGGCTTAAACCTACTAGTCATACCCCCAGTGAAATAGTTGGGCATAGGCGGCCCACGCAGTCTGCCAAGGGAATAGGTGGCAGTGCAAAAGGGTACTGGCCCTCTCTGCAGGGGCACACATTGTGGGTGGTCCACCATTCCCGGGCATTGGCAATCCTCTGCGTGCTCGACTATGGGCTACACACCGCCCTCTGGCACGCCATGCCTCATATGCTGCAGGGGTCTCGTGATCCATCTCTCACTATTCAGAGGGGTTAAACGTAGGCAACGATGATCTCAGCTATTGCACTCGTTGCTAGCCCTAGAACCTCCATTAGTGTAACACGTTCACCCATGACCTTGGCGGCAACAGTATAGGAGGCACCATTGAGGTCGATCTTTGGGATGGGGTGAGTTATTCCGAGACAGTTCCCGGCCACTCCACTCACCACTGTAGCGAGGACAGCCGCAGTGACGGCAGGAAGAACCTCACTTCCCCCTGTCATCTTCACCATGGCCACATTCGCCGTCACGTTATGGTGACATGGACTGCCAGAGGTTTTGCTTTGGTCAGTAACTTCTGTGTCTTGGTTCTCTACCTTCTGAAGACTCCCCTTGCTCTCGGGCAGTTACTTCACGATCTGTACCGTTGACATCATTGTTTAAGCACTGAGTATACAACGCAGTTAAATGTCTGCGTCCCCTGTCGAGAGAGCTAATAAGATCTTCCCAGTCTGCGTCTGCCAGGTGGCTGGGTTGGTACTCAGGAATATTCATCTCTCTATTGAGACATCTTAAACATGTCCAGGCTCACGTTAGGCGAGAAGTACTATGATGTCTTCCGGAGGGAGTTGAAGGACTACAAGAAGAAGACACCAGATGAGCTCGCTCAGCTCTCCGGTGCTGAGCTGACAGAGGAGCTGACAGCTGTGAAGATCTATCTAGGATTTGGCAAGGGACAGATCTGCTTCCTCGAATACCTTATCATGGGTGGGAGTATCGTCGAGCAGCTCCAGCGAGCTAAAGGTTTCTCCAAGGATCGGGAGTATCTGGCAGATGTGTTCCAGCAGTTGCAGACTGCCATGTCCTCACTGGCCTCAGGGCTGAACAAGGCTCTGCGATACTACAAGTTGGAAAATGGATGCGCTGCCGAACCCTTCAGCCCTTGAATGTGCATGTTGGCTGCAGGTATAGGGGCTGTAGGGCATGCCAAGCTGGTTCAGTGTCTCACCGTGGTCCTCACTGCTACTGTAGAGAGTCAGGATAGTCTTATAGCTGATTTGCTAGTGGCGGAGTATGCTGATCCTGAGCGCCACAATAGCTAGGCCTGACACAACACATAGAGCTACCATGGGCAGCGGTGTTGTGTTGACTGGCTGCAGTGTCGGGGCGCCTGGAGCTGCGATGTCGACTGGCTGCAGTGTCAGAGTCGGAACGACTGTATGGTTCGTACTATGCCTAGGTCCTCGATGTTAACGATCATGTTGCTCGGAATCAACCGTAGGTGTGGCGAAATAGCAAAGTCAAGTTGCTGGACCTTAGCAATAAGACTACTCGCAGCTGGGTCTGTACCGTAAGGAGGCAGTAGCGCAGTGCTTCCAGGGACTGGTTGATCCGAATGATCCCTGCTGGTGTGAGGCCTGAGGTGGTGTGTAAGCAAAAATACTTCCCCACATCTGGATAGTCCTGCCGCCAGCCAGTGATGTGCATATTTTGCACCAGCGCTCCAGTGTCAGAGTCAGGATCGAACGAGAATGTCGCTGTCTTCCGACAGCCTACCCATCTGGGAGTTCGATAGGGGAATCCTGAGTAGTCATGTCTCGGGTCACCGTACATAACCCCAAGACCGATGTTGTCACCACCAATGGTCTGGGTGAGCGCTGAACTCTCTCTGTAGTCTTTTGGCCGCTGAGACGCTATGACTGTTGAGCTGTGGGTCGAAGTCATTTGTATCAGGGAGGCTTGCACCCAGCTCATGGAGGATTCGTCACACCGTGAAGTACACGTGGAATCTGAGACAGCTGGTGATGAGCCCAGCATCAGGAGTACCAGAATAGGAGTGAAGCAGGGTGGAACTTACTCCACATCCTGCCGTGGCACACCACACGGCAAAGTTCACTGCTGATTCCAGTGTGAGAGGCTTGATGGTGATGGGGTGGTTGGTCAGTGGTTGTGGGTTGACGGAGAAGCTGGTTCGGGACCGTCCATCCACTGTGATGGAGAACGGGGTTAGCTCTGGTATATCATCCAGTAGACATCTCAGGCCAGTCAAGGGTGTATCCAGGAGGGGCGGTTGGCTCCGGATGACTGTCATGAGGTTCGTGAGGTTCAGTGGGAAGGCTATCTATACTAATGTTCTTAAACCTACCGCAGCACACTATTTGTAGTCGTCTCGACTCCCGAGACCAGCGAGGTGACCTCGCCATAACATCTCGTTTTTTAACTCCTCCATATCAAACTGCCCGCTGGAGCCTTTGAGGTATTGCTGTCACACTTTAGGTTTCTCCATGCGGTACAGGGCTTGGACCTTCAATAGATGGCGGTACTCTTCATCGGTGACCTGGCCATCCTCGAGAGGTTTGCTGACAGACTCGTCGATAGTGCGTAGCATACTCTGTGCCAGTGCCACATAATTAGCATGCTTCTCCAGCCTCCTTGTGATCTGCAACTGCCCCACCCCCAAGCCTGTGGCCAAGACAGTGGCAGCTAGTGCCACGGCACCCAGGGGATCGCGACGATAGCCCCCACACCTGTAGCGAGAGTGGCCACAGCTGCCACCCCAGCACTGGCTCCAATCACACCCACAGCAGTGGTTGTATGCGCGAGGAGGTTGTAGGCTGTCTTATATCGCCTGCACGTTCTGCTGTACTTTTCTGCCTCATGGCCGAGATTCTATCTGATGGGATCTATCTGCTGGAGTCGCCAGCCGTGGATGGTACCGCCCTCGTCAGCCATAAGGGAGGGGTATATTTCTGGTTGCTTCCGCCACTCTGATTTTGCCATGGTATACCTGGAGATTGAACCTGCATCACCTGCAGCATCTGCTCATGAGTCCTAGAAGGGTACGTTTTGGAGAGCCTGGCGAACCGTGCCAGCTTGCTGGTTTCGAGACAGACGTCTCTTAAACAGAGGTCATCCAGCACTATGTCGGGTACCAGTAGCTTTCTGAGATGTGACATCTGGAACATCACCTTATGACCAAGATAGTAGGTCTGCCGCTGGATGGCTTTCTTGGTCTTACACTTCTGCACCATCTCCTCTTCCCACTGTGTGACATCTGGCTCATCCTCGTCTGTGAAGACACCTGGCTCATCGTTGTATGTGAAGACTTCTGGCTCATCGTCCCACTTACTCTCTGGCTCATCCTCGTCCACGGTCTCCGCTGCATCATCCGCGGTCTCCGCTACATCTGGTTCATCGTCGTATGTGAAGACATTGTCCTGCTTACTTCCCTCCAGGAGGGCCTACTAGTATCGGGAACCTTCACTGTTCCTTCGCCTCCTGGCAAGGCCCGCGTTCCGTTGATACCAGCTCTCTCACTGTAGTCGCTCTCCTTCTTGTTGCAGTGCGAGCCTCTGTTCATTTAAGGCCTTTATCTGTGCAGGGGTCATGAAGGGGCAATCCTGTAGCAGGCTCTTCATCATCTCGGCAAAGGTCAGATATTCCTGGTGTGATATCATGTCAGGTCAATGAGTAATAAGAGTGTAAACTCTAAATGGGCGTCCAATATTCCATCCATGCTGGCATATATGTTAATTGAGGGGCTGTCAAACAGGTGCTTTACAGGTGTGAACAGGCTAGGACTGATAGCTTTCCACAGGTTGCTGTTGGCACCTGGGAGATACTCTATCATGTCCCGGCCGACTTCTACCAGTGCGCTGGTCGCACCTCGAAGAGGACCCATTCTACACGGTACTGTACCACCCGTCTCCCCTCTAGAGAGGACGAGATTACGTTCTCACCACCGGAGAGCAGCATTCGGACAATCGGCATGGTTATATGTCTCATTTAAACGCCTCCTATAGCATGCTATGGAACCCATATTTGCTCACTTCACTGGTCTTGCTGAGCTGGCAGATGTGTACGCAGTTGATGCTGCTAAGGTAGAAGAGAGCGATGGCAAGTCATTCGCCCTACAGTACGAAGCAAGCTCAAAGGCATTCTCCCTCCACCCCATTGGTTTTTATGGGGTGGAGCTGCTCACAGACCTCAAGGATGTGACGAAGGAGCGCCTGGGTCACAACATAAAGGGCCACAAGATCGTGTTTCAGTACAATTTCCAGAAGAGGAAGTACATCCTCGAGCCATTGATTGAGCTCTCGGATACGGAGGTGGCAGACATCAACACCATCAGAACAACCTCAGCTTTCATCTGGTCAAACCCTATTCGAGCGGTGCCCTGCTGATGGCTCATGATGGCCTGCTATTGACCCTAGCAAAAGACTGCAGTTCATATTTGAGAAGAATGAAGTGTGGTACCGCGCTGGACCTGGGAGTGACTGGTAACCATGGTTGCCCCTATATAGACCTCCCGCAGTCATTGACATAGAGGTTACTCCCCTCTCCACTGTTGTGAAAAAGGATGGGACAGTTCGAAAGCTCTACAATCAGGGATCATCCTTCCTCACATACAGAGGTGAAGGTGTCTCCCTGATGAGGGTGGGTCACCGGGTCGGGGTTACAGGTGGAAAGCTCCTGCTGTGTCGTCCATTTGATGGACCAGAAGAAGCTGTTAACCTCCAGGAGTGCACCCTACTGGTAGATGGTGTGTCACGTGTCTCCAAAGTCAGGGGTGCTGTTAAACTGCTTCAGCGAGTCGGACTCACTAGCCCGCAAACGACTCATATGGTCTCAGAGATATGTTTCTTAGCCGGCATCAGAGTGAAGCAGCTAGCCCCTGCCCCTGAGGGGACAAAGATCACTATCGATCCGGATGGATTAGGGCTCGATCTGGCACAGATATTTGTCGAGGGTTCACTCTGTTCAGTTTAACTCTTCATATATAGCCATGATTCTCATCATACTGCTCGTGCTGGCGTCTACAGCAGTGGTACAGGGCGCTGAGATGGCCATGATATTGGATGCCAAGTGGGCCCACTTCCGGGATGACCCCCAGTACAATCCTTGGGTAGACCCCTTGTGGAGAAACATTTACGACCGCTTTCACCCACGTCAAGAGAGCAAGTCTGTCTGGCACTTCTATGGGGTGGAGAGGATAGGCTGTGGTTGTCTGCTGGAGATCCCTGCTCATCACCAGATTCTCTGCGTAACATGTGAACATGCCAGAGTCTGCCATGGTTCAAATGCTAATCACTTTAACCTCCTCCCAGGTGAGCGTTGTCAAGGTAGATGGAAGCCCCTATGGGTGGTCGCCTCATGCTGATGCGACTTTGGCAGAGACTACGTGTTTGTCTGAGCCTACACAGAATATATATATATATATATATATATATACATATATATATATATATATATATATATATATATATATATATATATATATATATATATATATATATATATATATATATATATATATATATATATATATATATATATATATAGAGAGAGAGAGAGAGAGAGAGAGAGAGAGAGAGAGAGAGAGGCCGGCCCTGTGGTTGATGGCGATCAGTTGTGTATATCACTGTGGAGGCTTGTCTCTAAATGGGCGTTCAGCCCCTACTCATTTGTCTAATTGGAAATCCAGTTGAGGGTGGTGGTATCCTTTTGACCCCGACACTACTAATGCGTGGCACGCATGCACAAGCGTCAGATCCACGTGTCAGTATTGTGAGTGTATATTGTACCGAGAAATCACTTCATTCTCGGCGTTCTTGGTACGGATTAGAACCGGAATGAAGCGAGAATTTCAAAACTGTTTATCATTTTAAAATCGGACCGGAAATGGCCGAGTTATCCACAAATGTAATAGCGAGATTTGAACCTGTGATTTTAAGTTTGCTAATAAACACAAAACAAGGATCTCACACCTTAACTACCTCGGCCATGTATGCATTAGTAATTATAGCTGATAAGTTATGTGTTCTCATTGCTGTTACTGCGTTATCTCGAAGTGACGTCAGACTGATAAGCGCAGTAACCGCAATACTCACGCTCAGAGATAAGATTACTAAGAGGCGAGATTTTAGTAGTGTTGTGGTGGGTAACTCACTAGAGTATTGCATAGGATTCTCAGGCTGCAGGTTCAAATCCGCTCAAAAGACCTCGCTAGAACTTACCTGAAATTTTGAAACTAGGTAAGACACTAGCCCGGGGTAATACGACTAGGTTAGATAAAGACCCACTGCGACCCTCCCCAGTGCGGAGTAAAAGCACCACAGACACACACACACACACACACACACACACACACACACACACACACACACACACACACACACACACACCAGCTGGCTGGAATAGCAACAGGATGGGGTAGGAACTAGGTGGGGTAGGATAGGTAAGATAGGATAGGTAGGATAGTTAGGGTAGGTAGAAAAGTGTCCCAGAGATAGAAAAACCTCCTCAGGATACTGGCCAGAATAAGAAAGGCTGGCCACTGGCCAGTATCCTGTGGAGGTTCTCCCAGACAGTGGGGTCCGCACGGGAGTTTTATATTCTTGGCCGTGGCCATGGCCATTTGTCTAAATGGAAATCCAGTTGAGGGAGGTGGTATCATTTTAATTCCGCCACTACTACTGTATCTTTAGCGAATGCTCTAAAAATTTTCTAACTATTTTATTCATTCAAAAACATATTTTCTACTCCACGAACCGCTTGAATTGGCCACTAAAAGCCACAGTAAATTTGGCAATGTATCTCTCTACGCGTTATCCTAGAAGGGGGGGGGGGGGGGGTGTATACGAATTGCTAACTGTCTATGAATCTAATACATGACAGATTGTGCAAGAACTCGTTCTATTTTCGTGGTATTGCGAATTTTCTTTTTCCATGAAAACTGAAAATATTTTCAGCCAATAAACTGGATATCCGGATAAACCCGATTTATGGCCAACACCATCACCGGTTGTGTTCTTACCAAAAATGGCACAGCCCTAATAAAATGGCCTACAACAGTCTAGCACGCACAACCACAGCTCCGGGTGTGATTTGAGCCAGTGCTGGTGTGGCCGCTGTTACCACCCTCGCTACAGGGGTGGGTGCTATCGTCGCTATCCCGCTGGGTGGTGTGATCCTTGCTGCTACTGTCCTGGCCACCGGCTTGGTGGTTGGAGAGTGTCAGATCACCAGGAAGCTGGAGAAGCATGCTAAGTATGTAACACAGAGGAGCATATGGGCTATCGACGAGTCTGTCAGCAAAGCTCTCGAGGATGTGCAGGTCAGTGATGAAGAGTACCACTATATATTGAAGCTCCAAACCCTATACAACACAGAGAAACCCAAAGTGCGCCAGCAATACCTCAAAGCCTCCAGCGGGTGGGTGGACATGGAGGAGTTAAGAAACGAGATGCTGTGGCGGGGCTGCATCGAATATCTCTACGGTGCCAAATAGTATGTTGTGTCCATGGCTGGAACAGTGGCTTTAAAGTGACTACTATGGATTGCATTCCCGACAAACCTCAAGACAATCGACCAGAGCCAACCGCCCCTCCTGGGTATACTCTGGACCCACTCGAGAGCTGGACTATGTGTTCTCCTGGATGACATACCGGACCTACCACCTATTTCGATTACAGTCAACTGGTGGTCCTGCATCAGGTTCTACATCAATCCACGACCACTGACCAACCGTGCAATTATCATCAAGGATGCGAAGAAAACTCATACCTGGATGGCAGGCCCGAATCTCTCATTCTGGAACCAACAGCTGAACTTTGCCGCGTGGTGTGCCACAGCAGGATGTGGCGTCGCTGTGTGGTTGCTACACTCCTATTCTGGTACCCCCAAAGCTGTGTTCATTGCCAGCTGCCTCAGATTCCATGTACACTCCACGGTGAGATGAATCCTCCATGAGCTGGGCGCATGCCTGGCTGATATGAATGATTCCAACCCCAGCCCACGGGAACCGCTAGCTACAGCCTCTCGGCAGCCAGTAGACTCCAGCGAGAGTTCAATGCCCACTCAGACTATCAGTGGCATGGTGGTGACAACAAGGGTCTGGCCATTATGTATGGTGACCCGAGACGAGACTACTTAGGCTTCCCCTATCAGACACCACAGAAAATCGTCCATCGGAAGAGAGCGACGTTCTCATTCGATCCAGATTCAGACCTTGGAGCGAGGGTGCAGAATATGCACATAACCAGCATCAGGCAAGACCACCCAGATGCCTGGAAATACTTTATCCTACACACAACCTCACGGCTTACACCAGCCGGGATCATTCGAATCAACCAGTCCTTAGAAGCATTATGTTATTGTCTTCTGATGGCCCAGACCAAGCTGCACCACTCTATAGACGGGGTGAGTGGCAAAGAGGTGCAGGCTATGTTCATCAGTCTTGTCGAGGATATGATCATCATTGCAGACCCTAGCAGCCTCATTGTCAAGTTCCAGCAAGCCTTACAGAAGGCCCACCATCAGCTGGACTTTGCCATATCTCCACACCTGCGGCTTATTCCAAGCAACCTGATCGTGAATATCGAGAACCTGATGGTGAGTGGTTATAACAACATGATAGTCGAGGGAAATTTCCCCAGTGTCCACTTTGGGTTTAACACTAACATCAACTCGGCCGAGCATGCCATCCCGCCACCCATGACACCTAGGTCCCCGTGGTCTCATATGAGGGCTAGTGCTACCATCGTTTTGACTGTCATTCCGACACACAGAGTGCTGGATGACAAATGGCGAGCTGTGCTGATACCCACCACCCCACCCGGCAGTGCTGGAAGAATGATAGCCCTCCGAGTGTTGTCAGATCTGTCTATTGCTGTGCTCGTCACTAGTCTTCTCCACCGCTAGTAGATCCAGCTCTTCGAGCAATAGATCATCCTGACTCTCTTCCGGTGTAGGAGTCATGGCAAATGAGATTGCCTGAACTAACTTGGCCTGCCAGACAGCCCCCAAACACGCTGTCAGCATACACACCCAAGGACTGTATGGTTCAGTGGTACAGCCTTTTCCCAGCTTGTAGTAGCGCAGATCCTTATTCAACTCAAAGTTAGGGGACGCCGTGGATATCTGCAACTGCTGGAACATGTCAGACAGATACTCCCAATCCTTGTAGAATCCCTTAGTATGCAGGAGCTGCTCTACGACACTGCCACCCATAATGAGGTATTCGACGAAGCAGATCTGCCCCTTACCAACTCCTAGGTAGAGCTTCACAGCTGTCAGCTCCTCTGTTACCTCAGCGTTAGAGAGCTTGGTGAGCTCATCTGGTGACTTCTTCTTGTGGCCCTTCAATTCAGTGCAGAAGACGTCATAGTACTTAGTGCATAGGTCCATGGTTTAAGCCACTATGTATAGTACTATGGATAATCCTGAGTACCAATCTAAGCAGCTGACAGATGTAGACTGGTTAGCGCTGCTTAGCGCTCTCGAGGTAGAACATACACGTTTAAACACGTTGTATACTTAGAGCTTAAACAATGACATCAATGGTACAGATTGTAAAGCAACTCCCAGAGAGCCAGGCGAGTCTCTAGGAGATGGGGAAGCTGCTCAAAAGCAAGCCCCAGCAGCTACTGACACAGGCTAAGACCCTGACCATTCATGTAGCCAGTAACGTGGCGGAAAATGTGGCCGTGGTAAAAATGATGGGTGGTAATGAGGTTATTCCTGCTGCTGGAGCCACTGTCCTCGCTACATCACTACGGTTGTCGATCACTGTCTAGTAATAACATATCCAATCGCAAATATCACCATCAGTGGTGCCTTCTATACTGTTGCCACCAAGATTGTGGGTGAACGCATACCTCTAATGGAAGCCGTGGATCTAGGACTAGCAATGAGTGCTATGGCTGAGATCATATGGCCTATGTCTAGCTTTAAGAGATGGGTATACATATATATATATATATATATATATATATATATATATATATATATATATATATATATATATATATATATATATATATATATATATATATATATATATATATATATATATATATATATATATATATATATATATATATATATATATATATATATATATATATTTACACACATATTTCATATATATATACAATGAAAGGCTGGCATGTCCATGACAAAACAGTAGCCTATGAGGCATGGCGGGCTATGCCAGAGTCAGTAGCGCATAGTCGATCACAAGGACTGAGGATTTCCAATTCCCAAAAATGGTGGTTAGCCCACAAGGCATGCCCCTGCGCAGAGGGACAGTATCCTGAGCACTGCTACCTATTTCCTTGGCCCACTGCCTGGTCTACCTACGCCCATCTGTTTCCGCGGTTCCCGCTGAATATTACTAGGTTTAAGCCGCTACATATACCCAACAATGTCTCTATCACTTACAGACCTAGAAAGCAAGGAGATTGGGGAGTTGGCCCACTTAGGTGAGGCACGCCTCAGCTCAGAGGACACTGTTGCCCGCATCTCCTTCATGGACTTCAATGAGAAGGATAAACCAGGGAAATCCATGGTACCAGACCTCATCGGAAATGTACAATCGATAGGAGCCTCGCCCCTTAACATTGCCACCGCTGTATACAAAGGCATGACACTAGAGGACAGGCTAATTGTCAAAGGTGCCCTGGGGATGGGTGATGAAGGAGCCATCGAGCTGTTGGCTGAATCGCAGGCACATGAGCTCATTCAGAACCTGGTCAAGAGCAGAAGCTCCTTCTGACTGGATGGAAATAACATAAAGATTGGTAGGATCACGGTCAGTGATGTTGGTGTCGATGGTGAAAAAGGGGCTGCCTCAAAACTCCAACTCCCTGACATGACCTCAGGTGTTTGTCTCATATGGATACTCGATGTTCTGGGCACTGTTACTGACACAGGACCTCTGCGTTACCTTCTCAGCTGTTGTTAGGATTTCATGCTCGACACCTCTCGGCTGGCAGTACAATGATGCCAGTCCTGCAGGCAATAGAGCTCATACAGGAAGTGCTTCCATTTAAACTCCCAGATATAGACGAGGCTACAGCCAAACAAGTGCTGGCCATCCTTCACGCACATGCACAACATGCCAGTACCATACAGCAGTAGACCTGCCAATGCTGGGCAGGTGGTATTGATTATCGCCCCTTCGTGACATGGAAAAAACATCTTGTTGAACGTCTTGCTTGCAGGTCATCTGCGTGAGTGCTACATACTCCTGGTGTCCGACTCTGCCACTGATGCTGTTGACGACAATGGCCAGTGGTATAAGGGCCCAATAACCAAAATGCAGAACCTACAGGCGTTGATTGAGACGCTTCTAGCAGCTCGACTGACAGACAGACTTGTTCTAGTCATCGATGACCATGCAATGGACCAGAAGACGGTCACCTACCTCAGCGACATCACAAGGCACATCCGTCACACCAAGATCACTGTCTTCATCCTCTTTCAGAAGTACACCCATGAGATCTCACCAGATATCTGCCACAATGCTCGGTTACTGTACTTCAGCATGAAGTATGGACGTGCCCTGCTGGAGACCATATATGACAGCCTGACCCTCAACGAGACCAAACGGGACTTTGTTGCGGGAGTACAGAGGGTGGCTAAAACCACTTCATCCTCGGCAACAAGGAGGCGAGCTGTCACACTTCAAGCCTTCCCTGGAGAAAGCAGAAAACTTCAGCTACAAGCTGGATCCTGCCAGGAAGCTAAAGCGAAAGCATTAGCACAGGAATCTGGGCCATGACAGTAGTAGTAGCGGCGGCGTGGACACTTTTTCAGGGTTGAGGAACTTTATCAGAAGCTTGAGGAACTTCGTCAGAAGCTTGAGGAACTTCTTTAGAAGTTTGAGGAACTTCTTCAGAAGCTTGAGGAACTTCGTCAGCTTGAAACTCTATCCACTTAGAATCGGATGCCATGACTCTATTCTTCTGAAACTTCTCGTGGAAGACCAACTTCAGCCATGCTTTACGGGCATCTGACTTGTTAACAGTTTTGATAAGGTAGTCCTGGTAGTTCTCAGTGGGGAATATTATAAATGCTGCCTCATCTCTCACCAGCCACTCGCACCCTCTTTCGTTGAAGATGTGCTCAATGGCTTCCTTGTGGCCAGAGGGCAACCCCTCCTCTCTACCTTCGACCAGTGGCATGCCCAGCCTCATGGCCCTCAATCACAGCTGTACCGATCCACTCTCAGAAGTAATTTGTGGCTCCAGTCTGTATATCATCCAACATCTGGTGTTCATCATCAGTGTGGATATCGAATATGCCAGCCCACTTCGCTACCGTTTGGGATCAACGCTAGCCTTCTGGAGAGCTAGAATTACAGAACTCTTAGTGGGTGTCCTGGGGAGATCTAGTGACCTGCCCTGGGCACTGTCAAACTTCCAGTAGAGCATCCGAGTCAATAATTCCTTCGTCCTACATGCTGGTGTGGTCTCCTCTATGGCAGTCAGTATCTCTGCATCAGAGGGAGGTGGGACCTTGGCTCGCTTGTGGATAATGTTGACGTCACAAAGTAGTCGTTTGACCCTGCCAATTGGCAGCTGTACTGGTTTCTACTTGGAGGATGATACAGGTTTTTTCTGCCGACCGAGGACGAGCACGTGAAGTAGTTCTTTATATATCGCCGTTTAAAAACCTGTATATACCTAGACGTTAAACATGCAGCAGTATGTGCAGCATCCAGATGGTGCAGTTGAATCTGCGGCCTCGCACCACACTGATTCCCGGAAGGACTGTCTGACAGTCATTCGACCTAGTATCCAGATTGTGAACCCTATTTCCACAGCGGGGAAGTTCATTGACTTCACCCTCTCAGGACAGATCCATGAAATTAGGAGCATGATGCTCAGGTTCAAGCTCAAGAGCACAGAGGTGAAGAAGGTAGAGCTCCCGCAAGGGTGAGCAGGTGGGAGATTATGCAGAGCAACACTACCCTGGACACCACCTATGTGAATGATGAGTACCGGGTCCTAGCTCCACTGGCTCGTGGACCTTCCTACTACGTGAAGGGGAAAGGGTACTATGCCGTCGAATGTAATGATGGCTTCACAGAATTTGACTAACAACCAGATATAGAAATTCCTGTCGAGGTGCCACTCTTCTCCCTCCTCGAGAACACACACACACATGAACCCGGCCTTGATGCAGGACAAGCTGCTCCTCTGGGTGTACACCGAACATCTTACGGATGTAATGATGACCTCTCCACGACTTCAGGTCTGGCATGATGAGAACGACCAGGAACTAAAATGTTGGGCTCTCGACAACGAATCCTACATGTAGAGTGAGAGCATCAGCAGGTCCAGGCCATGGCTAACCAGCGTCTAGAGTTGACATTGCAACGTGGTGCCTCGGACTGCATAGCTGTAGCAGTCTTGGTTCAGAAGTGAGGAGTGGTCCATGAGGTGGAGGAGCTAGACGACTTCAAACTTGTGGTGGCTGGAACCAACGTACTCAGTGAGGTGCACGATAACATAACTCCAGCAGCTGTCCCAGGTACCACCACAGCTACTACTACTACTACTACTACTACTACTATGGCCTCGGCCGTCTTCTGACCTCCTAATGCCTCATAGTCGAGCGTCGGCTTGGAGAGCTTTACAGCCTCGTAGTACTCATCGAGACTCTCATCTCCCGCATCGATGTTCTGGGTGGTTTGAGCCTTTTGTTGCCGTCGGCGTGCCTGCATTTGGTGCATATACTCGAGTGTCTTGCTGTTCTCAAACTTCTCCTTAGACAACTTCTCCATCGCCTGGTTATGACGTTTCTCTTTACCTCTGCTGCCTTATGGTCAGCGAAGCTGAGACCCCAGTTCGCCAACACAAATACGCCTGCATTCAAGATTGCAGATGGCATGTTTATACAGGTGATTTAAACTCACCATATAGTCAGCAGGAACTGCAAGCAATGTATGAACCGGAAGCTTTCAAGGAACCAGTTGAGGACTACGATGAGGACTATGATGAGGACGACTGATGAAGACGGGAACAATGATGAGGACGCCTATGATGAGGACTATGATGGTGATGATGTAGAGCCAGAATCCCGGCGACTAATCCACCGAGCCAAGGGAATTTATCATACCTACATGAAGGGCTCTTGGCCCACTAGCGGCAGTAGGGGCTCTGGTTGCTCTGTTCATGATGAAGGCTGGCGAGACGGTCCGCAAAATAGCCAACAATGCTCTCCATGGAGTTGAGAAGATCTCTGAGGCTATTCCAGCCATCGCCTCAGGGGTAGGTGCATTCTTGGGCTTTGCCAGTCAATAGCTCTTGTATGTTGTGATAGCACTCGCAGTCATCTGGGCTGCCAAACATTTATTAAGACATGCTATATGTCTTTGTCGATAAGCTTCCTTTCAGTTATGACGCCAGTGCTGCAGCGATTGGACAGCAGTGTTCACAGGTATTCGAAGAGGTGTTCATCGATGGTTGGATGAATGATGGTCGTCTGTTCGTCTGTATAGAGTTTGTATGAGCTGTACAAAAGAGGACAGGAGTCGACGTCAGTGATGAAATCCGAGATCCTGACAGCCTCTCTTGAAGATTTCTATTACCAGCCTAGCGGCTATTATCGCAAGCCCCACCAGCTGCTCGAGGCTGCATGTCACAAGGGTCATAGATTCACCTTGGAGATGGTTAGCCAGTGGCTTACCAGACAGGCGATATGGCAAATCTACAGACCTTGTCCATGGCACATTCGGTATGCACACTTCGATGAACCTGTCCCGATCAGAGTCCATCAGGCTGATGTGCTGTTCCTTCCACATGATCTGGTCTATTCCAGAGGAACATGCAAGATCTACAAGTACGCCCTCACCATCGTCGATGTCGCCAGTAGATACAAGGCAGCGGTGCCTCTCACGGATAAGTCCGCTGGTCAGGAGGCGGCCGGGTTCCAGAGTATCTATGAGGACCCGCAACATCCCCTCCAGTGGCCAAAGTTGCTGCAAGTGGATGAGGGTAAGGAGTTTAGAGGTGAAATTGCGACCCTCATGCGGAAACATGGTGTGGCAATTAGGTGAGGTGAGGTGGGACATCACCGTGCCCAGGCTATCGTCGAGCGGTGGAACCGAACACTGGCAGAGAGGCTGTTCCCACATCAGTATGCTTAGGAGATGGCTGTCCCAGCGGGTGGTCGTTCCAGGGTATGGGTGAGAGGGTTGCCCATTGCGGTGGAGAGATTCAATGCTGAGGTTACTAGGCTGATAGGACAGAATCCAGTCAAGGCCATTCAGCGATCCTCTGTGGCACAACCTCGATGCTCTGTTCAAGAGCTATGCTCTGAGGATAGACTTCCATCCGATTCCATGGTTCGGTATTTGTATGGGCCTGACGAGTTGGAGGGTGGACATAGGCGGGCGACTGACTCAAACTGGTCGATAGATGTACACAAGATTGACAGGTATGTGGAGACGGCTGGACAGCCTATGCTGTACTAACTGGCACAGTCGGAGAGAAGTCCTAGGTGGCTGTTTGTACAAGAGGAGCGCCAGCTTATCCCTACAGACACCCAACTACATCCACCCCAGAGAGTAGACATCATCCACTGACTGTCGGTTGAACATGTCACATGATGCTCATACCAGCATCTCTTCGATGAAGGCATCCATTGGAGTGATGGCATGCTTGTGACCATAAGCCAAGGTGTGAATACCATCTGGAGCGATCCATCGCTTTGTGTCTAAGGGGCTGAGGCTTGTTTTAGTCTGGTGGACCCCATAGAGGTGGTGACCCTCACTTCGCAGCATATTCATACCATGGTGGAAGACCTTTCGCTTGAAGAGGCATTCCTTGTACTGCTCATGGCGAATCTGTCTAACCACAGCCTGTGCACACCCTTTGCCTTCTTGACTTCCTGTTCATCCGACCGCTTGATGGAGTACATCTTCAGGCGCAGGCCAACAAACTCCTGGATTGGCACCCCAGCACACTCATCCTTCATCTTGCCCAGGACCTTCTTGTTGGCAGTACTGTGTAGCGGCTGTGTTACTAGGTAGCCGCTTGTGTCATAGAGGTCGCTCCTCGCAGCTATATTAGCATATATGTCCTCAGTCTGGATCTCCAACGGGAAGCTATCTGTGTCAGTGTACAGGAGCACACAGTTGGCACCATATAGTCGCTTCAGCTGGTTGTAGTAGAAGTCATACATGAGGTGCTTCGAGAGGTCCAGGATGGACATTCCCACATAGAGAGGCCGGTTCAGCAGCAGGCTCGTTTTATACATGTGGAGAGCAGCTAGATCATCATCGAACACCTTCGCCTGGGAGAAGTTGGCCTTGGTATTAGGTGGCGCAGCTTGTCCTCCTTGGATGACTGCACTAGCTTGACATCCATCCTAAAGACAGCGCTATTCAAGAGCTTGTAGAGATCCTTTTCAAAGTCGCTGTTGGTCTTCTTGTGGAGCTCTGTGTTGAGTCGGATGTAAGGCTCCATCCACGGCGACTGATTGAAGCATAGAACCCTGTGCACCTTCTTCAACCTCATACCCAGGCTAAGGTAGAGCTTCAGGTTGCAGTAGTGGAGAACGTACTGTTCTTTGTCTCTCAGGTTAGGCACCAGTTGTTCTGCTGCCGTCTCTGCTATCGACTCACCCAATGCACACTGATACTCTGAGAGGCACTCTCCCTTACCTTCATCCATTCAGGCGCCAGTGGGTAGGCAGTGGGCATGTCATGCAGCTCTTGTGGGTACTCAAAGTCACCCTCTAGGATGTATCCCTTTTCATCATCATCGGGATGTTGACATCAATGTCCTCCACCCACTCAAACCCCCCCCCCCCCCAATTTGGTAGGTGTTGGCTCATTGTCCAGCCATAGAGATTGTTAGTTTCCAGATTTATGATGTGGTTTGTCGGCTGTTGTGGATTATAGCCAGCTATGTATGGGTTGTTTGCCTTAGCATAGCGTTTGCTGACCATTGGTACACCACCCCTGAGTCCTTTCTCTATGAAGAGATGCACGTCGTAGTCAGTGAGGAGCTCCAACTCCACACCTGTCATCCTTAGAAGTGCATCCCAACTAAACCACGGGCTTGTGTAATAGTGTGCTGGGTCCAGACGATACTGCTGGAGGCATGTGATGTGAAAATTCTCAAAGACATCTGCAAGGAGCAGAGTGTCAGACCGCAGATAGAGGTCATGATAGTCTCCCATGGTCTGGCAGCCGAACTGGGCCCAGAAGCCTGTGCGTGGTTGTAGTCGCTGTCAGATATTCCCTCGCCAGAGAGTTTACTGTAGAAAGCAGCTTGAGGTGGGAGAGAGGTTTCATTGAAATGGTGCCACCCATCCATGTTCTCATAGTGGTATACACCCTTGCGGAGCAGGAGCTCATGCTTGGCAGTGTTAGGTTCACACTGTTTTGTTAGTGGGAACGTTGTGGAACTAGCTACCAGCTTGTCAAGTGATGCTGGGAGGAACTGGGCTGAGTCGACGAACCGCCGCCGATGGAGGCTGAAGGAGATGTACTTCTCCATATTGTTGGGGATGCAGTTGATCTGTCCCTCTGTTTGGGAGATGGCCTGCATGATGAGTCCCCATCTAATGGTCTGTTGCACACATGGCAACTGACCGCAGTTTTATGAGCTCGCCAGTCCTCTCTAGTCATCTCCATTGGCCTAGGGTGGGCGATCCCAGCCGTTATCGTCTCCTCTTCCCATGCCAATCGATCCAGAAAGTGCTAAGCCGCATCTTCTCCTCGATACAGCACTGGTGGTTCACAGACACCATCACAGCGGACCACAATGTATGAAAACCCACAGATCTCATGGTGTTGCGCTTTTTGTGTGCTGCTCTGAGCTGGATTCGCCTCTGGCCCCTCAATCTTGGTTGTTAGGGCTTCAAAATCGGCATAGATGATGAATGGCACCTTCATTTGCTTGTGGTGGTTGGTGAACTGTAGCATCTTCCTGTTCTCTGTAGGCATTCTTATGCGCATTGGTCTGTCACTGATGCCGCAGCACTCCAGTTTGTGCTTGATGAGAAGGTCTTCACGAGAATAACAGTGGAGATACCGCTCACAGAAGTGCTTTCTCCCTTTATACTGACTCTGATCATAGAGCAGACGATTCAGGTCCTTAATCCAGGTATAGTGTTGCTTGCCGCCCTTCTCGATAAGCAGCAGATTTGTCCTTGGAATGACGGGATCAGCCTCACTCACCTGCAGTGGGTAGACACACTTGTCATGCCCGAATACATTAATGGCCAGGCCATTCTGCCGCTCAACATGCTTAAGCTGGTGGAGAGGGCTGGAGAGTCTACACCGCTGAAGTCAATGGTGTCTCGATGCCCTAAATACTTCGTATATACTGGGGATTACTGTTTGCAGGATAAGCAGCAGCCAAGAGAGACCATCGAAGACAGTGGTCATCATCTTTGTTCTGGACATTAACCATGGCACGTTTTCACTTAATCGAGGCGGGGAGATCGATGTAGCACCGCCCACGTAGTGGTTGATGTCTGGCGATGTTGCGGTACAATGCATCAACGTGGTCAACTGCCCAGCCAAACCCCTCGTGGGTGTAGTTCTCAAGGCCTTGCAGCACCTTGGCTTTGGACTCATTCACGGCCTCGCTAATATCACTTGCCTTCAAGATGGCATACTGCTTATACCAGAACAGGGGATCTGTGGTGACCTCTGTCCCATCATTTTTCTCCTTGTGGAGGGTGAACTTGAGGGCAAGGCAGAACTTCACCCCCTTCAGGTCGAGGACCTCTTCCACCAACTTCCTCTCAATCTTGTCCAGGTTTTTATCCTGGAAAGCTGTTGGATCTGTTTCCCCATGTCCAGGAGTTCCCATCCCCACAGATAGTTCTGGATTGCATGTGGGACATTCACAAATCTTAGGGGTATGTCCCTCATTTCATGGATTATAACATCAAGAAACCTGTCGATCTCCTCATCTGTGAATTTGTGTGGGGTTTCTAGCTCTGGGTGGATTGGGGGGGGGGCGCTTCTCGGAAAGGAGAGCTGGGGTTGGCTTCTCGGGAGTGGTTGGTAGCTTCCATCATGGGCTGGGGTTGGCTTCTCGGGAGTGGTTGGTAACTTCCTGCGTGGGACTGGGGTTGGCTTCTGAGGAAGGAGAGCTGCCAGGTTCTTGGCATAATTGGTATGGCTAATAAGCCCCTGCTGCAACAATCTCGCCAAATTTTGAAGTATTTCATCAATGTCCACAGCAGATGTGTTTACCTATCCAGTCGCGTTTCTCTAATATGGGGATTGTTTTGTATCACATGCTGGTGGGGGCCTGGGGGTGGAGCCAGCCTGGGAGGGCAAACAGACAGACATGCAGACAGGCAGACATACCACTGACAAAACAAGTTGTCCTGCGTGCTCTACTATCTGCCAATACTGGTTACATTTACTACAGCCTATTAAATATTTAGCGAGATTTGAACAGGCGATTTTTAAAGTGTAATTCGACATATAAACGAATAATGCATTAGTTATGCGTTATCTATGATATGAAATTAATATCCTGTTAGGAAATTAGGAAAAATTCTGTACACTGCTGTAATATCCATGTCTAGGTCTATATCTTTTGTAAACAGTATTGTCGTTTGTAGGTGTTTTATGAGGATAGTATTAATTTGGTAATAACTGTAGTGTGTGTAAGTTATGTGATTTGGAGTAATATTTCATGAATTCGCACTAGTTTCACAGAGCAGAGGGAATATATGCCTACAGATTACCATCAGTAATGCCAGTAAGCACACATGTATACATATTATAGACTGCTGTAGACTGTTATCAATAATTTCTAAATGTAGTTATCAGTGAGTTATCAGTCCGATTGATCTGTTTGCTATTATTGCACAACAATTCATAAAAGATAAATGTCATTATTTGTGGGCTAGTTATTGGTTTCCCACTGGCTCAATTCATAACGGCGCTGAAATAAACCATGGTTCAAATCTCTCAAAAGACCTCAGCTTGATGGTACCCAGTTTTGAACAAAAAAGGGTATGCACTACTGT
Source organism: Chaetoderma sp. LZ-2023a (assembly GCA_034401795.1). Taxonomy (NCBI): domain Eukaryota; kingdom Metazoa; phylum Mollusca; class Caudofoveata; order Chaetodermatida; family Chaetodermatidae; genus Chaetoderma; species Chaetoderma sp. LZ-2023a. The sequence goes on from CM067374.1 coordinate 19,753,408, forward strand.
AGGGGTACAATTACAGAAATATGAGCAGTGGGAACCACATAAAAAACCCGTAGGAAAAGAGAGAAGAGAGAGAGGCCGGCATGCTGGCGATAACGCAGGGGTTCTCCCAGAGAGTGGGGTACGGGACTTTTTTAGCTGTTTTTTTGTTTGTTGCAACGTTATCACACTTTTGTTCTGACAGCTCACCTCCATCCTGCAGCTGCCGATCAGCGATCCTCTGTTGTGACAGTCTTCTGTTCTGGCTGTCTTAATTTATATACTACTGTCCAGTGTGTATATGTATACCCAGTGTGCATCTGTATGTCCAGTGTGCATCTGTATGTCCAGTGTGCATCTGTATGTCCAGCGTGCATCTGTATGCCAAAGGTGGGATGGGAGGTAAAGATTGGCTGGGACATGAAGATTGGATGGGATGTGAAGATGGGATGTGAACACGAGATGGGACGTGAAGATGAGATAGGAAGTGAACACTGGATGGGACGTGAAGATGGGATGGGATGTGAAGATGGGATGGGACGTGAAGACTGGATGGGATGTGAAGATTGGATGGGACGTGAACATGGGATGGTAGGTAAAGATGGGATGGGAGCTAAAGATGGGATGGGAGGTAAAGATGGGATGGGAGGTAAAGATGGGATGGGAGGTAAAGATGGGATGGGAGGTAAAGATTGGCTGGGACATGAAGATTGGATGGGGCTAAAGATTGGCTGGGACGTGAAGATTGGATGGGATGTGAAGATGGGATGGGAGGTGAACATGGGATGGGAGGTGAACACCGGATGGGACGTGAAGGTTGGATGGGATGTGAACATGGGATGGGATGTACTGAAGAATGCTTTTGATTTTAGGGTAAGCTAAATCAAAGGTAGACTCCATCAAAGAGCACTGGCATGTGCAGCTACGGCGATTATTTGTTTGATCAAAACAAATCGTTTCAGTTGAATTGATTAAGCGCATCAGGTTTTATTAATTGGGGATAACAATAACTATATTATTTAACAAAAGATTGTTTGTCATAGATAGCATAGCATGAAGCACAATTTCTGTGATCAGGTTCCTGAGTTATAGCACATATACTGAAATGTGCCTTTTTCACTGATAAGTAAGCAGTGCAAGTGTTCTTCAGCCCATGCCCTCCCTTCATTGCATGAGACAGTCACTTGTGATATCATGTTGATCTCTGCATGAGAGAGAGTCACTTGTGGCATCATGTTGCTCTCTGCATGAGACAGTCACTTGTGGCATCATGCTGACCTCTGTATGAGAGAGTCACTTGTGGCATCATGTTGACCTCTGCATGAGACATCCCCTCCTACTATCATATCACATAGGACTAGATTGTGCGTATTTTATAAAGGTAACTCTTTCACTGATAAATCCAGGAAAAAGTATATTCTTTACTATAGAAAACTTGTTGTGTTGAATATTTCGAAATTTATTTAACTGAAAGCTGTTGCATTTTCAAAAATACTCAGTTTCCCGGTACGGTTGCATTGAAAATGAGAAATGGGAAATTCATCAGTTAAATGGTTAATATCAGACATGTCAGTGTCATTACAACCATGCAGTGATGTTGTTGAATATTTTGAATCAAATTTGACTGGAAACTGAAACTCTCAGTCAAATTAATTTCAAACTATTCAACAGAATATTCCTTTCATCATGAAGAAGTTGTCTCGGGTGTAATTGTTAACAGGTTAAACGTGTCTGTAACATCAGTTCAGGGCCACCGATCTTCAATAATCACCAAGGTGTGGTCTTAAATCCCAGCTCATATGCCAACAGACCTATACCACCAATCTTCAATAATCACCAAGGTGTGGTCTTAAATCCCAGCTCATGTGACAAAAGACCTATACCACCAATCTTCAATGGTCACCAAGGTGTGGTCTTAAACCCCAGCTCATATGACAACAGACCTATACCACCAATCTTCAATAATCACCAATGTGTGGTCTTAAACCCCAGCTCTTATGACAACAGACCTATACCACCAATCTTCAATAATCATCAATGTGTGGTCTTAAACCCCAGCTCATATGACAACAGAGCTATACCACCAATCTTCAATAATCACCAATGTGTGGTCTTAAACCCCAGCTCATATGACAACAGACCTATACCACCAATATTCAATAATCACCAAGGTGTGGTCTTAAACCCCAGCTCTTATGACAACAGACCTATAACACCAATCTTCAATAATCACCAAGGTGTGGTCTTAAACCCCAGCTCTTATGACAACAGACCTATACCACCAATCTTCAATAATCACCGCAGTGTGGTCTTAAACCCCAGCTCTTATGACAACAGACCTATACCACCAATCTTCAATAATCACCGCAGTGTGGCCCTAAACCCCAGCTCTTATGACAACAGACCTATAGCAACGCTTTAACACTCAAGCTGGACAAAAACGACTTCTATAGTGGTCTTGAAAAATGTACATGTGCAGACCAAGTGTAGACTATTTTGGAAGGGATACCACTGTAATGACTGGATCAATAACCGAGTCAGTTATATCGATGGTAAATTTTCACAAATATTCTTGTTCTGAAAGTGGATATTTTCTATGAGAAAATTCTTCATAAAATTTGAGGATTAAAGGGTTAAGACGCCATCTATTTTTTTAGTGATAATTGTTAAAGGACCCAGAGGGATTTGCTATAGACAGGGTTTCCAATCCAAAGTTTCATCGGTTTATCTAGTTTTAATGACAACTGTTAAAGGACTGATATAAACAGGTTTTACAGTCCAAAATGCCACCGGTTTATTAGCTCACCTGTCCTAAAAGGTCAAGTGAGCTTATGGCATGGCGACCGTCCGACGTTCGTCCATCCGTCTGTCAACTTTTCCTTTAAAATGCTACTCCTCATTAGCCACTTGCCGGATTTTAAGCTAATTTGGGTGGCATGACCCTATGATGGTCCGCTTCAGAACAGAATTTTGATTGATCAATTCTTTGGGTGAAAATCTTAGATTTTATTAAAAAAAATTACCGGAAATTGTGAAACCGCTACTCCTCATTAACCGCTTCAGAACATGGATACAGAATTTTGATTGTTCACTTTTTGAGTGAAACTAAGATTTTATGAAAAAATTATCGGAAATTGACAAAACATATTCCTCATTAACCGCTTTGCCGATTTAAAACAAACTCAGCTGGAAGGACCCTAGACTGGTATACTTTAGAGATTTTATACAGAATTTTGATTGGGTATTTTTTTGTATGTCCATCTTTGATTTTCGGTAAAATGGCCGGAAATCGCTTAAAACGCTACTCCTCATTAACCGCTTAGGCAATTTCGAACATACTTGGCTGGAAGGACCCTAGCGTGGTAACTTCAGAACTTGTATATAGAATTCTGATTGCTCAATTTTTCCGCCAGCCATCTTGGATCTTCCAGAAATCCTTTCAAACATTTCTCTTTCTTAATCAATGGCCCCATTTCAACGAAACTATATTGGTGGAATGATCCTGTGGTGATTGGCTTCAAGAGTTCTGAGAGTTTGGAATGGTCAATTTTCGGTAGTCATCTTGGATTTGTCGAAGATTGTCCATCATGCCTATTTAAATGCAAATGCCACTGGTCAAGGTAAGCGTCACAGGCCCTTGGGCTACTTGTCTATTTTTAGTGACAACTGTTGAAGGACCCATAATGTGTTCCCTATCCAAGTTTTCCAGTCAAGAGTTTCACCGGTTTATATGCTGTCCATCACGCCTATCGTTCATACACTTGTTCAATTTTATACATGTCTATGTGCCCACATCGTCTTTCATTTAAGCGATCACGAAAACTTTCAGCTACGTCTAAATGTTTGAGACCTGACGAACATTCGCTCATAGCAATAAAGTCAAAGTCGTCTGCGCAATTCTGGTTAGCGGTGGTATCACTGCTTACACTGCTACTATCGCGACTTTGCGGAATGGAGGATTGTCGAGTATTTGGATGAAGTTTTTGGTGAAATGTCACTCTTTGTAGGCACAGTTCTTTAGGATACCTCCACAATATATAGTTTGCTCCACTCCATATCCTCCAGCTACGCTCTAAGTGCAGCAGATGACTTTCCGCATTGAACATGCCAATGTAGTAGATGGTGTCTACGCTGTGCGGTCGTTTGGGAAGAGGTCGAACACCGCTCCGTCCAATACTGTCATACTCTTCATACAGATCTAGAGAAACAAACAATAGAAAAGATTTATTAAAACAAAGTAAAGTGTATTTAAGTGGACTTCATAGACGAGGAAACGAAACACTTTTGAACTACTCTCAATCGCTGCATACATATACATATACGCACGGCATGAAACTAAAGCAAATGACGATCCACTTCATGGCGGCGAACCATAGAGGAAAGGTACAATCCTGGCCTCACTGCTATCTAGTACTGCTGACATTGCTGCACGCTGCCTCGTGGGGAACATAGCTTTCCAGTCCTTCTGGAAGTTATGGATTCGTAGATCAAAGATGCCCTTGATAAAAGGGCTACGTTTATACAATGCAATCTGCGTATCCTTGATGCAGCATAACTGTCACAGCTTGGAAGCTAAAAGACGGCAGCTCTTGACAAACTTGATGCCTGCTACCGCAAACACCTATGCACCATCACTGGACACCGATGGCCAGACAGAATAATTTCCAATGATGCACTATACGAGATGTGTAATACATCGCCGCTGTCCGTAAAAGTCGTAAAAATATGGTCCATGTTTGGCCATGTGCTAAAGATGACAGAAGACACACCAGCATAGAGAGGCTGGGAATCCTCCCTACTGGAAGCCGGTAAATATAAAGCCAGAAGAGGACGTCAATGCATAAATCTATTAAGCGCACTGCGAGGTGACCTCAAGAAAACTTGGTACACTCAGATCAAGAATGGACCTGAGGAAGCTAAGGATTTCGACTGAGAACAAGACACAGTGGTCAAAAGCGATGAAGGACTGGTTACAGCTGTAGGATGGTTCTACTACTACAGCCGCAGAATACAGTAACCATACACCAGTACTGGGGTAACTCTAACTTACTGTAACTTTGTTGCATTTTTCATATAACTGAAGTAACTTGTAATCAGTTATATTGCAAAAGGAACTGGAATTTCAGTTAGTTTTCAGTTACTTTTCAGGTATATTTCAAACTTTTCTAACAATTTTATTATGATTTTCTTAATGTGCAGCAGAGCTACTCTTATACACGTGACACTCCAATATCCCAATTTCAACGTAATCATTCAAGTAAGCTGCTGATTATATTGAAGATAATTTTACTGGAAGATGTAAATGCCACGTGCAGAAATTTTATTTCTAAGCATCAGTGATATTATTATTTTTTCAATTTACCATTGGAATGGCTGGCCTGATTATTTGTGCAAATTCTCAAATATTAGTCTCCTAGCCTGCAAAATAGACATTCGCTGGGTTTGAGTTTGCTTTTCGTGACCATTAAAGGGTTAACCACTGCATGTCTGTATATGTGATATATGTGTTATTATCCTAAAGATATACTTGTTAGCAATGATAATCTGACCGAAAGTTATTGCTACATCAGCCCATAACAACCCTTGAATTCGTTTTTAAAAATATAAATTTTCTCATAGAATATGTCCATTTGCAGAACAAGAGAAGAATATTTTTGAAAATTTACCACTGGAATGACTGACTCGGCTAAGATTTAAAAAATAGTCTTCTCTTTGTCTGCAAATGGACATTTGCCAAGTCCATTACAGAATCTGGTTTAGGCTGATATGAGTGTGAAACGGTCAATCAAAATCTTATACGGCTTTTACATTAATCTCGCTTAGAAACAGGTTTGCTAAATCAGTAGAAAACTAAGTTACCTTTTAAAGATTAAATTCGTTGAAGAAAATTTTAGCTTTCTCATAGAAAATATTCATTTGCAGATCATGAAATTATTTTAGAAAATGTACCACTGGAATGACTGGCTTTGTTATTGACTTAGTGATTCCAGTGGTAAATTAAAAATATATATCTTGAATTTGTCTGAAAATGGACATTTCTCAAAACCACTGTAAAAGCCGTTTTGTCCAACTTTAGTGTTAAAGGCCTAAAATGATTAAGAACACGGAATGTTGAAACCTAAATTCGTAGTCCGTAGTTCGAAAAATGTTGAATTGTAAAGAAAGTTAAAATCAGCCGCAGTATGTGTTAACAGCGTGTTCTTTTCTTTATACGCTATTGATTAGGCCAGCTTAGGACATCATTGCTCAGCAATTATACTCTAGCTAATAAGGTCAATTCACATAATGCGCTAAAGATCAAAGGACAATATCATTTTAGTATAGCAGACAAATTTATAAATGCTGTGGAATTAAACCAGTGTACTGGAGAGCTGTTGAATATTTTAAAACTAATTTGACCTGGAAAAGCTGTTGCTGCCTTATTATATATGAAGCAACAGCTTTTGAAAGCAAAATTAGCCTAACGTACTCAGCAGATTATCTGATCGGAATGAATTTGCCATTGCAACATATGAAAGTAATAACTTATTTTCAAAATATTTAAATTCCTATTTTAAATTAAACATACATCAAAGCTGATGGCCATTTTGAAGCTAATTTCACTGGAAACTGTTATATTGTCCCATGGTAGATGGCAGATTATCGTATAGTAGAACGTCAGTGCTCTCAGGAAATCTGTTCAACATTTTGAAACTAATTTCACTGAAAAATATTGATACCTATGGCAGCAATGACTTCAGTCAACTTATTTTCAAAACATTCAACCAATTATTTCTTGCAATAAAATTAATGTTCTTTATCTGGCCTGCAAGGTTGAAAGGGTTTGAGGAAGAAATGTGTATACACATATATGCACATTTTTACAAAGAAACTATCTTATTATTTTGGAAACAAGTTGAATGAAATTAGTTATTGCATATGCCAGCAACAAAATTCAGTATCTGAGCTGAATTCATTACCTAATGGCTTCCAACAATGCCATCTGAGAGCTACAGTACTTCGGTCATTCGCTTACTGTTTTTTTTTCACGTGTTCTTGTTGTATCGACAAATCCTCGCTTCTGTGAGGTTTTCTCAGCGAGTCATGGAATAGTAAGAATGCGGTGATCGCCGCTGATATATAACCTAATTCACAGTGGATTTCACTGCCAGCTACAATCGCCGAAGCAACAACAGTCGAATTATTCTTGAGAAAAGTAAATATCTACTTCAAAGAAAAACCATTTGAATTTGACTGAACAGGCATACCTATACCAGCCTATCACAAAGTCATACTGCAAGTCTTCCAATACAGTGGACTGATCTGGGAGTAGTCTGTGTATCGACAAGAACATCCCAGCAGGCACATGACGTTGTTTCAGCGTTGAATCCACGTTGAAATCACGCCATGACGTGATTTCAACGTGGATTCAACGTTGAAACAACGCCATGTGCCTCCTGGGATGTTTTATAGCGATTCCAATTATCGGTGGATAGGTCTCTTCTTTCCATGCCCGAAGTTTTGTGGTAGCACGAAGAGACACCAGCGTAGAAAAGGATACTCGGATAGTGATAAACGCTGGTAACACCAATCTGCAACACAACATTTTTACAAATCCGTGTTAAAGTCTTAAATCTAACGTTTTCGAGGAGACTTAATTAAGCAGCAACAGTCAAATCATTCAAGAACAAACTAGATATCTACTTCGAAGAAAGAACTTTTGAAGTGTACTGAGGCATACAACAACAAAAAGTCACTGAGGTGATAACAAGCCAATGGCTTATGTCTCGTAAAATGATGATGATGATGATGATGATGATGATGATGATGATGATGATGATGATGATGATGATGATGATGATGATGATGATGATGAATGAATGAACTCCCAGGTGTGTTTGAAGGTAACTCGACAATCTGCAAACGAGTATTGGCTTAGCGGGTCAGGAATTTCCAAATATCGTCACACTGCTCTCTTAACTAGTCGAAGCAATGGTCGGTTGACATCACCAGTATCGGTGTAGGTTTTGCTAGACCTACGGCAGTGAGAGCTAAATAGACAGTGAGAGCTAAACAGACAGTGAGAGCTAAACAGGCAGTGAGTGCTAAACACGCAGTAAGAGGTAAACATGCAGTGAGAGCTAAACAGACAGTGAGAGCTAAACAGGCAGTGAGTGCTAAACACGCAGTGAGAGGTAAACAGACAGTGAGAGCTAAACATGCAGTGAGAGCTAAACAGGCAGTGAGTGCTAAACACGCAGTGAAAGCTAAACAGGCAGTGAGAGCTAAACAGGCAGTGAGAGCTAAACAGGCAGTGCGAGCTAAACAGGCAGTGAGAGCTAAACAGGCAGTGAGAGCTAAACATGCAGTGAGAGCTAAACAGGCAGTGAGAGCTAAACAGACAGTGAGAGCTAAACATGCAGTGAGTGCTAAACAGGCAGTGAGAGCTAAACAGACAGTGAGAGCTAAACAGGCAGTGAGTGCTAAACACGCAGTGAGAGCTAAACATGCAGTGAGAGCTAAACAGGCAGTGAGAGCTAAACAGGTTGGCTGACTCATCTATGGATCGTCAGATAAGCTTATTTTTTATACAGATTGCAGTGCAGCGCACAATGCTAGTTCTTGTTGTGATTGCAAGAGTGTCACCTTTCACTACGACAAGCACAAGTCATCTTAGATTTGCGGCATCATGGTATTTTTCGTCACTGAAGTGGTAGTTCTTACTGACCTTAGTCAGTGGGCCAAAAGGCCCAAAATGCCATCAGAATACTCTCAAAGAACACGCTCTCAAGACCAATGGATTTCACTGTTACCGGCGCCCGGCGACTATGAGCTAATAGGGAGCGACAATTGCTGACGTTTCACTATTAAAACCTTTGTTGCTGTGACGCTAGAACTGCCAAGGTGTGACCGACATGCCGTATCAATAGTTAGATGCTGAAGTATAGGAGTGGCGCTAGCAGAGCACATAGATTTGATCACAGCAACCTCCAATGAGGCGAAGTTATGGAGAATACGACCCTAGAAAGATGCTGGTGGTTGCGCCGATCACCAGTTGAAGGACTTTAATTAAACACTAGTTATAACTTTGCTTACAATTTCCCTTCAGCGTTCTGAATGACAAACAATTTTGGTAGGTAGAGCTCAATCCAAGACTGACTCGATGCAGTGAGAGTGAAGATTGTGCAAGCAAGATATGGCTCGTAAACCTCCTTGAAAATAACCACGATCAAGAGTGGACATATGCTGTTATAGGGGGGCAAAGGAAATTGACTTTACAACAGTTTACTACTTAATATGGCCACTCCTGACACTTACGTAAAAAATAATGGTGGGTGGGTGGTGGAAATTTATTTGCTTTTTTGAAAACGTCTAATCCGTACCATAGTTGGCGCACTTTAGGGGAGAACCCGTATTGGTGCTCTACCCTGATGTCATCTGTTTTGAAAGACATATCTACTTAAATTCAGAGTTCAAATAGTCATTCATATTTACAGGGCTCCCCTATATTTGCGCCGTTGCGTCTTTATGGGGATACCACTCATTCTACGGGATTGAGACCACAAGAAGCGTGTCACCAGTGCCTGAGCCCGCACGCACGGCGACATTACCCTGTGGGTCGATGAAGACATGCGTCTGGCCACAATCTGACATTGTATCTCTCAAATTCGCTTCAATAGTCAGAACATGTAACAGGTTAGTCACCGTTAGTGACATCAGAGTTATGGCTCCTTACTTTAAGTAGTGATCTTTTGAGGAAGGTGGGGAAAACTTGTTGTTTATTTTTAATGGATTTGCACCAAATTTGTAGGATTGGTACACTTCGGAGTACACTGCTCCCGCGAAGTAGGTCAGGTTGAGCGGGTATCTGGATAATATAGGACTAATACAAGCTGACCCAGTATAACCATTAATACAACGTGCATTAGTTTTCAGTACAACACTTGGAAAGCAATTGGTTATGGTATCGGGAGAATAACAATCTAAATTATACTAGGTGCGAAATCCAATATGTATTATTTTTGTTTTTCTGCGGCCGTAGTAGTAGAAACATCATACAACTGTAACTAGTACTTCGCTTTTGACCGCTGTGTCTTGTCCTCTACCTTCCTAAGATCCCGTCTCTTGAGGTCACCACGTAGCACACTTAACACATTTATGCAATGACGTCATCCACTGGCTTTATATGTGCAAACTTTGGATAGCATTTCCCGCATGCTGTTGCGGAGCGCAATGGATCGCAAACTGGCTGGGGGAGGGGGGGGGGGGGTGGGGGGTGGCTTCTTGGGTTTGAGAAGCGCGATAAATCCAATATGACATGTGATGCTGGGAGAATCTTCTTCACAATCCAAAATAAGCATCTTGATAATTGATTCCCGTGGGACGTGAGAGAACTCTAGTCTTGACCGAACAACTTCGGGAAATTTATTAGTTTTAGCATAGAGTTGATCTATAAAGGTCGGTCCAAATGATAAATCCAATATATATATATATATATATATATATATATATATATATATATATATATATATATATATATATACAGGATGCCTTTTCAAATATCAGTTTGAGTATTGTGTTCGTATTATCGCACTTTAATCTAGTCCAGATGAATATCATGACCCCTTTACCATTATTTGCTCTCTTTAACCCTTTAATGACTAACTTTTTTCAAAAGATTAAAATATTTACTTAGTAAATGTCCATTTACAGGCCAAGAGAAGACTACTTTTGGAAATTTGCCACTGGAATGACTAGCCAGTCATTCCAGTGGTAAATTTCCAAAAGTAGTTTTCTCTTGGCCTGCAAAACGGCACTACAGAGGCCTGGCCGGCTTCGTCGTGAAAGGGTTAACATAGGAAATTGTATGTCTATAACCAGTATAGGTCTACAATAAAAGCCGTTGCATATTTTTAAGCTAATCTCACTGGAACCTGTTGTCTCCATGCGCACATTTAGTTTCCAATCAAATTATTATCAGAATCTTCAAGAGACTATTCCTGACATCATAAAAAATGTGTCGCTTTTTGGTCTGACAGGGTTAAATGGTTAATATTCCAATTCTCATGTTGTGAACTATGGTGCGGCGAGAACCAGAGGTGAAAGGGAGAATGGTTTCCCGCCGCGCACTCATTCTATAATGCATGTAACAACCCGCCGCTTCACATCAATAACCTCATCCTTGGGGACTGCGGATAATAGATTTATGAACTGACGACAGCGAACACACAGTGGACAGAATAGCGATAAACTGTAGACACATGGCCACCTGAATGGTGCTAGAATATTCAGGATTAACGTAACAAGTATTTGACGGAAAGATGGTGCTGCATTATGTAGCAATAATTTTCAGTTAAATAGTTTTCAAAGTACTGTCCATGACTGATGTTTCCCACTTACTGCACACGACACCCGGTTTTTGAGACAATAGGATTTCTCGTCATTGTATACGCAGCGCATGCTTAGAATATATGAATGTGTACACATCGGCCTGGCAATCTGTAGAGCTAACCGCAGGCACTAGTCATCCTTGCTTGGGTCGTAAAATAAGACAAAGCAAAGGTCGTGCTTGCATTTTTCATGACGAACAACAATAAAATGGTCTTACCTCATGCTATTTGAATAGAACAAAATGGTTCGCGGCTGCGCAGAAAGTCTCATTAACGATCTGCTGGATGGTTTATGGTCGGTTGATCCAATATTTATCGTTACAATGTCCCTAAATGCTCGAGGAATGATGCGAGGGAGTGGGGTGGGGGTGGTGGTGGTGGTGGTGTGTGTGTGTGTGTGTGTGTGTGTGTGTGTGTGTGTGTGTGTGTGTGTGTGTGTGTGTGTGTGTCTGTGTATGTGTGTGTGTGTGTGTGTGTGTGTGTGTGTGCGTGCGTGCGTGCGTGCGTGCGTGCGTGCGTGCGTGCGTGCGTGCGTGCGTGCGTGCGTGCGTGCGTGCGTGCGTGCGTGCGTGCGTGCGTGCGTGCGTGCGTGCGTGCGTGCGTGTGTGTGTGTGAGTGATAATTGTGTAAGTGCAATTATTGTACGTTTTTCTATTTGTACATATCTGGCGTGCATATAATTATATATTATTGTACATAGTGTATATATGTTTTGCGGGCCTCGGGATCATCAGGCCACTGACGATGTACCCTCTTGAAATAAAGATTATTACATGGAGGCGGAGGGGGGATATGAGGGTGAGAGCGGGTTGGAGGTGAGAGGGAGGGAGGGAGTTCAAGTTCACTTCATTATACGAAGGCCCCTCAAGGGCATGTGAGGCTACATATTTTTACAGAATAATAGTGGTGGTAGTTCAAGTGAACTTATGTCATGAGAACCATCCATCGTCTGTCCGGCATCTGTCGTTAACCTTTCCTTTAAGCTACCTTCTCAAGAAGCACTGGGCCGATTTTAAACATTTCTGAAGAACGTTTCTGAAATTATTCGCCGATCGGCGCGAAACCCAAGAAACCATCTAGGGCAAGAGCTGAACAAATTTAAGTTTGTTCAAGAGAACCTGTTTGAACAATTTGACTGGTGGCGATCTCGAATGGCCTAGTGTTCACAAAAACCGACTTTAATAAAATATAAAAATATAAATATTGTGCTGGTCTCAGACTCCTTTGTGTTCCATAACCATCAAACAATGTTGTCTCACGGATTTCTGTAAAAGCAATCACTGTCTTTGTATTTGAGTTGTATTTATTCTTGTATATAAACACTCTAAATATTCTACTTGTCAGCTGATGAAGCACATTTATGTGTGAAAGCTCGTCACAAAAGAGAGTGGGAGGGAGGGAGGGAGGGAAGGAGGGAGTGAGGGAGAGAGAGAGAGAGAGAGAGAGAGAGAGAGAGAGAGAGAGAGCGAGAGAGAGAGGGGGGGGAGCGAGGGGGAGAGAGAGGGAGAGCGAAGCGGATGGACAAATGGGGAGAGAGAGATAGAGAAAGAGAGAGAGAGAGAGAGAGAGAGAGAGAGAGAGAGAGAGAGAGAGAGAGAGAGAGAGAGAGAGAGGGAGAGAGCGAGGGGGAGAGAGAGGGAGAGCGAAACGGATGGACACATGGGGGGAGAGAGGGAGAGAGAGAGTGAGGGGAGCGAGGGAGGGAGGTGGGGAGGGAGGGAGGGAGGGAGGGCGAAACGGATGGACAAATGGGGGAGAGAGAGAAAGGGAGGGAGGGAGGGAGGGAGGGGGAGGGGTAAAGGGGTAGAGGGATGGAGGGGGGTGGGGGGGGGGGGTTAGGAGGGAGAGCGAGAGTTACATGTTGTGTAACTAGGATGCAGTCAGATCCAAAAATGTGAGTGCATTAAATTTCAAATGGTGGGCGATGTAACCACAGCCACACCACCCATCCCGAGGATTACCTCCCCAACGTACCTTCGTTAGTAGGAGTGCTGTTGTTATTCTGTCGATGATGTTTCGGTGACCCTTGGTGTTGATGGTGATTGCGAGATCGCTTGGAGAGTCCGTCTCCAGTGACTCGCCCACTATTGTAACACGTGGGTGCAAATATGGCATAGTCAATGTAAGGGTAGATACCTGCCAGAATAAAAAAGCAGAGTCAATGCAAAGATATAGACAAACTTATAGTTGATGTAAAGAAATATATATATATTTGGAAAAAAGTCCACGGAGACCTATATATATAGGTCTCCGTGGACTTTCTTTTCCAAATATGACCTCGTTGTGTGGACAAAGCAAATGTTGCGTGGGCATCGGATGTCCACGCGACGCAATAGGCCTTTAAACGGTCTTAAGCGTCATTGCTATGGCATAAAAAATATTAATAAGAACATTGAAAATTGTCCACATACTTTCAGGCCCTTACTGCCCAAATGACCCCATAACTCATACACAACATTTATATAAGATGTCCATATAACATTTGTGGACGTCCACACAAGTACGGTTATATATATATATATATATATATATATATATATATATATATATATATATATATATATATATATATATATATATATATATATAAAGTCCACGTAGATATAGATATATGTGGACATATTTATGTGGACATACATATATATGTGGACTCATATCGACAGAGATTTTTTACGTGGACTGAGTCTGATATAGTAATGTCCACATATTACTGTATATATATATATATATATATATATATATATATATATATATATATATATATATATATATATATATATATATATATATATATATATATATATATATATATATATATATATATATATATATATATATATATATATATATATATATATTAGGCTAGTGTCAACCAACTACTCCAACTGGAGGTACTTCTTTATAAAGGAGGAATTTACGACAATTGAATTGAATATGGCCCAACCACTCAAAAAGCCCAAGAGAATCCATCAATATTAGATTCGTTCTACGCAGAAGCTAGGTCAACTCGACAATGCCTCGCTATATGGACGTCAAAAGGTAATATGGACATCGGATGTCACCGTAGTGCAAGGAGGCTTTTGGATGATAGCAAACATCATTTGTATGCCATACGACATGCTAAGAAAACCTGTCCACGTAGTACCGGTCCTCACAACCATGGAAGGCCCGGTCCACATAACATAGATACGGTATATAGCCTATATGCCTATGTGGACAAAAAAAAAAAAAAAATATATATATATATATATATATATATATATATATATATATATATATATATATATATATATATATATATGTGTGTGTGTGGACAAAAACTGTATATAGCAATGCCCACATACAACTGTACGGTTATAGCTTCAAAGTCCACGTATATATATATATGAATACGTGGAATATGCGACGTTTCCGTATTTGTATAGCCAGGTTGATAGATGCAACACGATCACTGGTGTAGCCAATAAACGCTCGAAGATCCTAGATGTACTATGCTAGGCCAGTTGCAATGAAGATGAGTTACGACTAGTGAGACTAATACTTGCAGACACCAAGCTGAGAGTACGAGTCAAGTCAGTGAAGTCTGCAGAGTTCGAGACATCAATCGGCTGCCCACAGGGAGATGATCTATTCCCTGTGCTTTTCACCTGTTATCTTTCTGCTGCATTGAAATCCTTGCCGGAAAGTTCCACAAGACCAAACCCCCAGTGTCAAAACTGGGTATGCCGCTAGAGGTGGAACATGCCGCCGACGTAAATTTCATAGATGAGGAAAAGAAATCCTTTGACCAGCTTCTCACAATAGCTGCAAGCAAACTATAAATTGAGAATCTCTTTATGAATGAATCCAAAACAGAGTTCATCCACATATACCTATCTACAAAACATGAAACTATAGTAAATGACGATTCACTTTGGGGCGGCGAACCAGGAGGAAAATTGTAATCCTGGGCTCACTGCTTTGCAATACTGCTGACATTGCTACACGCTGTGCCATGTGGGGGGTGGGGGTGGGGATAGCTTTCCAGACCTTCTGCTATGTATTCGTAGAACAAAGATATCCTTGACAAAAATGTGTATACAATGCAACCTGAGTATCCTTGATGCTGTATAACTGTAACAGCTGGGCAGCTTCAAAGGCAGCTCTAGACAAACTCGATCCCTGCCACCGCAAACACCTACTCCTCATCACTGGACACCGATGGCCAGACAGCATAATTTCCAATGATGCACTATATAAGATGTGTAATACATCGCCGCTGTCCGTAAAACTCGCCCAGAAAAATGGTCCATGTATGGCCATGTGCTAAGAATGCCAGGGGGCACACCAGCACACAGGGTCTTGGAATTCCCCTTAAAGGGAGCCAGCAAATACAAAGCCAGGAGAGTACGTCATTGCATAAATCTGTTAAGCGTACTACGAGGTGACCTCGAGAACGCAGGACTCGGTAGAGTCAAATCAAGAATGGGCATGAGGAAGGCAACGATTTTGGCTGAGGATAAGATACAGTGGGCAAAATCGAAGAAGGACTGATTCCAGTAATCATACATACAGTTTATAGTTTGAAGAAGGTTAGACATAATCAGAGTTGCCTCGGTATACGAATGTCAGCCAACAAGCCATGATGACTTAGTTTCCCAATGGAGGACACCGGAGTGGAGTTGTCATCTTTCCTATTGGACAACACGGATAGGACACATTACTGATTGTAAAGCTCCAACACGGTCTAAGGCTACAACAGTTGTCTTCAGCCAAAGAGACTGCATACTATGCAAAACAGAAGCAAAGCCCCACTTCGGGTTGCTCGTTTCTATGGAACAATCTATACCTAATGTATAACCATCAGGTGAACCATCTATACCTAATGTGTAAACGCTATACTAGACAAAGATGGTAGAGTCACCTACACCTACCCAAACTCCACAGCATCACTGACACTCAAATGCCATGCAAAAGGCCCTCGCGGAGCAGATAGCTAACATGGACGTCAGCTCTGATCCAAACCAAACCCTAAACAAAATACTCAAATATGTGGAATTATAAGCTACCTGCACCATAGGTGTTCTAAAAAAACAACCTATCTAGATAGATTGATGTAGTACTAAAACTATCAGCAGAGCAGAAAGCCTTACGGGTGCGCATCTATCAAACTGGCCACAGTGAAGACCTCACCAAACTATTCAAGACCAAGACTCCATAGCAAATGAAATCACTGCCACGGATGGCTGTCAAAATTGTTTCTGGCGGCGCGAGCCTTGATAATAATAATAATAATAATAATAATAATAATAATAATGATAATAATAATAATAATAATAATAATAATAATAATAATAATAATAATAATAATAATAATCTGTTCTTCTTCGTTTCATTGCCACATCTGCCTCTGAGGAGACGAAAACGCCATGGGATTCACAACGGTCTTAGACACGTGCCAGGCTTTCCTTTGGGACAATTATAATACGATAATTAAGGGCTATGATGAAAAGGACTTTCACTATTGCAATCGCTACTACTACTACTACTACTGCTACTGCTGCTGCTGCTGCTGCTGCTGCTGCTACTGCTGCTGCTGCTACTGCTGCTGCTGCTGCTGCTGCTGCCACTGCTACTGCTGCTGCTGCTGCTGCTACTACTACTACTACTGCTACTGCTACTACTGCTACTGCTACTACTACTACTACTACTACTACTACTACTACTACTACTGCTACTACTACTACTACTACTACTACTACTACTACTACTACTACTACTACTGCTACTACTACTACTACTACCACCACCACCACCACCACACTACTACTACTACTACTACTACTACTACTACTACTACTACTACTACTACTACTACTACTACTACCACCGCCGCCGCCGCCGTTGCTACTACTACTACTACTACTACTACTATTACTACTACTACTACTACTACTATTACTACTACTATTACTATTACTACTACTACTACTACTGCTACTACTACTACTACTACTACTACTACTACTACTACTACTACTACTACTACTACTACTACTACTACTACTACTACTACTACTACCGAATCATAGAATTATGAATATTACACACATGTAATTTTACTGTACTGCAAATACTCTACTACCACAGTCGCTATATTCATTTATATAAAGTGAACTTGAACATGAGGGATTTAATAAATATTCTGTATAATATTTTGGGGCTAATATGGCTGGACGCAGTTGCTGCCTTAGGTAGCTACAGCGTCCAGTCAAATTAGTTTCCCAAAATATTTTAACAGCTTACCCGTTACGTTGAAGAGACTCGAAACTAGTATGAGTATGCCTGTCTGCCTCCCTACATGTCTGCCTGCCTGCCTGCCTTCCTGTCTGCCTGCCTGCCCGCCCGCATGCGTGTCTCAGTGAGTGCGTGCATGCGTGCGTGTAAGTGCAATTATTGTACATATGTCTATTTGTACATACCTGGCGTGTATATAATTATATATTATTGTACATAGTGTATATATGTTTTGAGGGCCTCGAGAACATCAGGCCACTGACGATGTACCCTCTTGAAATAAAGATTATTATTATTATTATTATTATTATTATTATTATTATTATCATTATTATTATTATTATTATTATTATTATTATTATTATTATTATTGAGAGCTACTGTACACAGCTCCGAAGGACACTTTATTTGGGACTGACCAGAGCAAAGCCTTTGTAATTCGAGAATGGGTCAAGGAACCGTTAAATGAACTGCTCAAATATGCAAGTGACATTATCTTGAAAACGACCATGCACCTTATCAATTTAGTTGTTATGCACCACCTTCCAATCGATGTTGTAGACCAAGGAACCCTTATCATGCTACCGACACCGAAGAAACCACCCAGCCCCCAGCCAATCTGAGGCCCATTGTGCTCCTTAACAGCATATGAAAAATCCAATCCAATGTTACTCTATGGCGCATCCGAGACAAAATCGACGAATTCACTGGATCACGGAAAAGTGGTTTTAAATGTGGACATAGCTGCGCAGACATGACTAAACACAGATTTCCACAAAATGGGCATTGACATGTCACGAGCCTTCTACCCAATTAAACGCTCAAAGATCCTAGATGTACTATACGAGGACAGGTGAAATGAAGGCGAGCTATGCCTAGTGCGACTACTACTTGCAGACACCAAACTGAAAGTACGAGTCAAGTCACTGTAGTCTGCAGAGTTTGAGACATTAATCGGCTCCCCACAGGGAGATGGTCCATCCCCTGTACCTTTCACCTGTTCAGCCTCCCTCCCTCCCTCCCTCCCTCCCTCTCTCTCTCTCTCTCTCTCTCTCTCTCTCTCTCTCTCTCTCTCTCTCTCTCTCTCTCTCTCCCGCTTCAACAATAAATGGCATAATTCGGAAAAATTAGATAATATATATAGTCTAGTAGAAATTGACATGCACCCGGATATTTTAGTTAACAGTACAATTTTTGTTTTAATTACAAAAAAGGGCCGCCAAAATGCGGGTTAAAAAGAAAAATTCAGGGAATATGTCATTTAGATAGACCTGACAATTCTCAGCAGGCTTACCAAAGAACACTACTTTAAACTAATGATAAACTGTGTGATAAATACAAACTAAGCAGTTTTTATGTGTAAATCTCGCAAACACCTCTCAATAAACTTAGGAAATACAATGAAACCATACATAACGGATGATTCATACTTCATCATGGTTTGAGCTGATTTGGCAGTGACCTTCGCATTTACAGTGAATGCTACAGGCCATGCCTTTCTTGGAGCAGCTACATTATACACATAAACGTGTACTGCTAATACGCTGACATCGTATATCTATAAGTAGCGCCGGTGGTGCTGGCGCCTTGTCGGTGATGATTGAGGACACTGCTCCATCTTCTACCTTATATCCATATTCTTCCTTCTTCAACACAGTTTTTAGGTGGCGCCATGTACTGACTTGGTGATCTACACGAAGGCTATGGAAATATGCTGCTCTCCAGGTGGGTGGCATGCCCTCAACTGGTACATGCTTAGAAGAAATGGCATTCAGGTATCTGAGATTGTCTAACCCCTGACTTTTCGACCCTCCACTGTACAAAGCTTTAATGAATTTTTCTCCAATTACATGAGATGTCACCAAATAAACTACATCCTCTCGCAACCTCCGTGAAGACTGAAGCTTTTTAAGTTGCTTTACCTTGCTCATGCCATACAAAGCTGATGTAGTATCACAACCAGACATACTGTGGGCAAATGGCAGACACATGCACAGCTCTCTGCCTAAAATATCTTTAGCCACTGTAATGCATATATTTTGAGGCCTAGTTTGTAGGAAGATATTTGAAGACATGCTTGCATGATAGAGTAGCAGAATCAAAATATCCGTATCATCGGCAACAACTATCGTGGGTCGCTCTGGTTGTGACAGTTCTAATGCCTTTCTTACGATCACAACATCAGCATCACCTTCATCTCCAGCATGCTCTACCTCAACACCTGCATTTGTTAAATGTTCTGCCAACAAATTTATGGTGCTCTGCTTACTGTGTGTGTTTGACAAAAATCCAGCCTTGTTTTCTGGAACAGGTGTGTTGTTTTGAACCGCCACATCAGGAAAATCCGGATGATTAACTCGCCACCTCTTCTGTTCTTGGTCCTTTGTTGTTGGTGCTTTATAGCTATCAAAGATTACGCATATCGGCACTCCAACCACTCTACAATGTATAACCGCAGACACAAATGAGCTACATACAGTTTCCATCGTCCCGATCTTTGGCCAACCTATCCGATGTAAAAGTGCGCAACCATCAAAAACTCTTGCTGCTGGCTCTGGGATCAGTTGCTGTACAATCGCAGTGTCCATGCCAACTATGTACTTTGCCAGTTGTGACTTTTGGGATTTCCTCATGGTACCATCATCGTGGAAAAGGTCTGGACATACTGTGGCAAGTTCATATTCAAATATACTTTTATCTAGAGGGCCGGAAACATAGGCGCTAGACATTAAGCGATGGTAGAGTTCTTGAGAAGACATATGAACGTCTTCGCTTCCGACTTTGAACACTTTTCGCATGCCAGCAAAAGTCACAGCTTGGTCTGTTCTCTTTAGGATAATATCAACACACTTTCTTTCATTTAACTTCTCGTGAATTTTCTGGCCAATGTTAATTGCATCATCAACAGTAACACGATGATCTGCAATTAATTCTGTAGCAAAGTTTCTCAACTGATGCTCATTAACCGTGAAAGGATTGTGTTCCATAAGAAACAATTTAAGCTTCCTCACGTCTTCTAGATCGCGTTTCATGTTTGCTGGGTGAATTTCCCTATGCTGTTCTGACCATGTTCCAGTGAATGTGTCAGTCAACGATCGCAGAGCATGTGTGTACTGTGCTATGATATGTGCTGTGAGAAGCCATTTTGTTCTAGCGGAATCCTTGTGTGTTATGTTGATCTATCCTCCTTGAGATTTTCCAGCTCTCATAAGGCACTGCTCAGTGGTCATATCCGACCATGTACCACTCCAATACACTTTTTCATTTCTATGGACAGTAAACTATCCTTCGTGCATGGGCCCTTCAAGGCAGGGGCATAGTTAAAGAGAATCTTGAAGATAAAGGCGACAACATTTCGTGTAATTGTTATGCCCAGTGGCAGCAAGGAATAGCAACATTAGCTGTGTAGCTTTCAGATGGAGTCGCCAGTCACCACTACGTTCAGCTCTGATGAACAACCTTACAATTGCTACAAAGTCCATGAATAAAGACCATAATTTGCCTGTTCAGGACTTTTCTATATTCCTCCTCAAATCACAAACTTGCTTAGATAGATTTTGCAAATGTTCAATGTTACAAACATCATCTTGTGAGATATCATGTGACATGAGTTCGTTACATAGATTGTGTAGCTGTGACCACATGTCATCTGTTACCATATGGTTTTGAGTTTCATGTGTTGTAGCAATTTCGTCTTCGGTTGGCTGTTCATTTGATGAGCTATAACTATTATCATCAACGTCGCTGTCTTCCTCTTGCAACTCGGAGAGTACAGATTCATCATATGTGTTACATGAGATGTTGTCAGCTGTACAGTCGTTAAAAAATCCATCATCTTGTGGTTCAATTAACAGAAGATGCAATGCAGCATCTGTCATGAGACATGCCCTCAGTGTCTTTGTGTAGGCTTTTCCCTCCATCATTTTAGGGAGAGTGTTACTAGCGTAGACAGTTGCCCATAAATAATCTAGCCCACTCCCCTCCATGATCTTACCGCCAGCGCCAAGAAAAGACATTAGTTGGTGGAAACCACCCATACGTATGTACATATTCGCAAACTGGATGGAGTTGTCTTGCTTAATTTTGTAGCTTTAGAAGTACAACGGTTGGTCAAATGTTATGGTTGCACAACACATCCCTGCTTTTCTGGCTTGTGACTGCATAAACATCATAGTACTATAAACAGCTTCATTTGTTCCTGGATTCAAAGGAACCATGGGGTTGTAAACTATTGCAGTACAGTGGAAATTGTCAACTGTATTTACTTCAAACTTAAAGCCCTGCCAGTTTGGTGGTTGAGCTGTGAGAATGCTAGAATACAGCCACAGTGTGTCTAATCTGCTATACTTATCAATAGATAAGCTGATAGGCTTAACTTCTTTGATCTTCACATCCGACATTAATGATTTAGTTGGACATCGGTATGGTGGAATAAAAGCACCAAAATCCCCGGCTTGTTTGATTTCATCAGCAGTTAAATTTCTACGACATATTGCTTTTACAGGATCTGCTCTGCATTCAGTCACTGTTTGACATGCAATAATCCCCATCACATGAGTTGTATATGACCAGAAATGGTATCCTCGTTATAATCAAAGTTGTCAGCAACCCATTGGCAGAACCCACCCCTTTCCTCTTCTCTATGAGCCCAGGACAGAGTTCTTCAACAGATGCGCTTCCGACTGCAGCTCTCTGGAAAGCAATGACTTGGTCAGAGAATGCGCTTAGTCCGAGCGACGAAAGTACATCAATGATCATGCGGGAATTGGTGGATTGGTGGATAAACAAGCCAATGGATAACAGTAGTGGTGATATAAACGACTGCTTCCCAGCTGCTTGCATAATAACATGACATACACACACCAGCATCAGTTTCTTTTTTAGCGTAGCGGATTCAATGCGAGGTTCAGGATATATACATGAAATTAGTTCTTTTAGGGTATCTGGTACCTCATGCTCAAGCTTTTCCAAGTCTAAGCTCGACGGCTCTGGATACACATCTGTATTTTGATCTATATCCTTGATACTTTGATTAGCCAAGGTCCCCACCAGTCTGAGTAGTCGTATATTCTCATCTTGATCATTACTTGTTGATGCTGCATCATATGAATCATGTATGATAGATGAGGCTGCATACGTTAGTGTTACTACGTTTGTACGGCCTTCAACATGAGCTATTGTCACGTCTTTCCCAAAATGATCAACACGACGGCGTTGGATGTGCTTTAGACTGTGTCTGGGGACACCAGTCGGCAAGTAACTGATTAACTGTAAACGAAGATCTTGTAATGAAAACTGTTTCTGTTGCTGTTCTGGCTTTGTTAGCCAAGCACACAGATGTGTGAATGCTGCATCATTTATGTCATCAAAATTCCGTTTATTAGACAATGAAAGACCACATGAGCTGATGCTTTTACAAGATATGAATTCTTGCATGTACTGTCGATGGTATTTTGTCTCTACCGCACAGAGATCGCCAGCAAAAAGTATCCTGGCCTTTGAATCGTCTGCTATTTGGTCATGCCTTTTCTCGCAAGTTTTCAGCAAGCTTTCTTGGATTATGCTGTGTTTATCTTTTCCGATACATTCTATGCTGCTGATGGGAGAATGTCGTTCAGGGTGACGCTGAGCAGCATCAAAATCAAGTTCATTAGTGCAAATTAAGCAATGTGTATGATAATCATATGGGGTACATTCTGATCGCAGTGTAGGCGTGGATGCTCGTAATTTTTCATTGTCTCTGTCTACAGTCGTTTAGGCCGTTGCGATATTTCTGGATAATGTCTAGTTTTTATAGCATTTATCGTGTACACTACATTCGACAAAGATAATTTGAAACGAATATCATCTCCACGCCTTTCTGACGCGTCAGTCAATGTTGAAGTCCTCTAGGACCAACTTTTCTACACCTGCAATCATTATAATCATTACAAACGACACAAATCTCTTCATGCCGCGTGTCAGCCATAGTTCATTTATTTTGAAAATTGATTGAATATGTAGATTCGATAGATCGAATTATAAGTGCTTTTCACTTTACTTTGATTACCACTTTCTAAATATACCCCAGCCTATATATTATTGTAAAAATAAACATCCTAATATCAGGAATATTTATGTTAATCATCTTTTAGCTTCGGGCAGTAACTAGTTTAAATACGTCTGATTGCCTGACCGCCAA
Organism: Chaetoderma sp. LZ-2023a; assembly: GCA_034401795.1. Lineage (NCBI taxonomy): Eukaryota > Metazoa > Mollusca > Caudofoveata > Chaetodermatida > Chaetodermatidae > Chaetoderma > Chaetoderma sp. LZ-2023a. The sequence continues at coordinate 19,777,210 of CM067374.1, forward strand.
ATATTTGAAGAAACATTTTAAATCACTGCATATAGCGCTATTCTTAGGCATTCGTTTTGCCAGAAAAACAGAGGTTGCTACTATATAGATGTTTAACGCTAAAAATCCATTTTGTTTTATTATACATGAAATTATTTTAAGTAGAGAGTGTGTCAAATACGGCAATACAGCATGGGTTACTGTAAGTACCAATAGTTACTGGTAAGACTAATTTCAGGAGTAGTTAACAGAATACTTACTAAATTATACATGTTTTTTCGTATTTCGCACGTCATGTTATAAGGGTTAAAAAACGAAGTGAGAATCTGTGAGAATTTTCTGTGTGCACTTAGGACAGTCATATGAAGAATCTGACACCAAAATGTGGATGTTAACTAAAATGTCTGGGTGCACCTATTTTCTCGCCAATTTCTACTGGTCTAATATTTGGTCTAATATTTGGTTCAATAGAAATTTGATCTTAGAACATTCAAATTTCGAAATTCGAAATTCTACATGGAGCACAAATAAGGGCGGCAGAAGGATTTCAAGTTTGAGAGGGGGGGGGGACGAAGTTAGGGAAGGGTCCGGGATGATGTGTCCACTCCCATGAGTAGGGCGCCCACGGGTCTCAGCACGGAACAATTTTCAATCTTAGATAGTATGAGAGGCATTTAAAGCTGCTTTCATAATAAATACACCAGGCAAATTATGTACTGGAGTAAAAGTCGTGTTTGAATGTAGAATTGTGTCTATTACATCTCCCCTACATCACACACTCCACACCAGGTTATGCCGCCCATAAGTACACATACCATGTATCTTTTGGATTGACTGTCGCGTCTGTAGTTCTGTCATTTGCTGTTCAGCCTAAGGACTATGGACCATGCCAAAGAGAGACTGAAGGATTTAATATCAATAGGTTAGTTAAAGCTAGTTTCGCGGTGCCTATGTGACGCTGATTAGTGTCACCGTGACATTACATTTATTGAGGGGAGCGCAGTGATCTCCTAATAGGGATAACACTTGTCACATTTGAACATTTAACCAGGTTTTGTCTCTCATATTTCGATTCTTAGATACTATAGCTATCTGATTTAGAATATATGGCCTATGTCCATGACACGCCCAGATAGATTTGCTCAGCATCAATATCTTAGGCTTTACATACGTGCTACGACACTTTCACTCAAATTAATTTTCCAAATACTCATCAGGAGTTTAGCCAATGTAACACATTGAAACTATAAGTAATCAGTTTATTAGGAACATAATTGTCCTTACATAGAATATGTGTGCAGCTGACATAGAATGGGTGTTCGTTGGACGGGCATGGAATGGGGTTAGCTTAGCCAGTTCTTGGGACTGCCTTAGAATGGGGTTAGCATAGCCTGTTCTTGGGACTGCCTTAGAATGGGGTTAGCCTAGCCTGTTCTTGGGACTGCCTTAGAATGGGGTTAGCCTAGCCTGTTCTTGGGACTCACATAGAATGGGGTTAGCCTAGTATGTTCTTGGGACTGCCTTAGAATGGGGTTCCCTAGTATGTTCTTGGGACTGCCTTAGAATGGGATTAGCCTAGCATGTTCTTGAGACTCACATAGAATGGGGTTAATCTAGCATGTTACTGAGCCTCACATAGAATGGGGTTAACCTAGAATGTTCTTGGGACTGCCTTAGAATGGAGTTAGCCTAGTATGTTCTTGGGATTGCCTTAGAATGGGGTTAGCCTAGTATGTTCTTGAGACTCACATAGAATGGGTTAGCCTAGCATGTTACTGAGCCTCACATAGAATGGGATTAACCTAGAATGTTCTTGGGACTGCCTTAGAATGGGGTTAGCCTAGTATGTTCTTGGGACTGCCTTAGAATGGAGTTAGCCAGTATGTTCTTGGGACGGTCTTAGAATGGGGTTAGCCTAGCATGTTCTTGAGACTCACATAGAATGGGGTTAGCCTAGTATGTTCTTGAGACTCACATAGAATGGGGTTAGCCTAGTATGTTCCTGGGACTGCCTTAGAATGGGGTTAGCCAGTATGTTGTTAGGACTGCCCAAGAATGGGGTTAGCCTAGTATGTTCTTGGGGCCGCCTTAGAATGGGGTTAGCCTAGTATGTTCTTGGGACGGTCTTAGAATGGGGTTAGCCTTGTATGTTCTTGGGATTCACATAGAATGGGGTTAGCCTAGCATGTTCATGGGACTGCCTTAGAATGGTGTTAGCCTAGTATGTTCTTGGGACCGCCTTAGAATGGGGTTAGCCTAGTATGTTCTTGGGACTGCCTTAGAATGGGGTTAGGCTAGTATGTTCTTGGGACTGCCTTAGAATGGGGTTAGCCTAGTGTGTTCTTGGAACTGCCTTAGAATGGGGTTAGCCTAGCATGTTGTTGAGACTGCCTTAGAATGGGGTTAGCCTAGTATGTTCTTGGGACTGCCTTAGAATGGGGGTAGCCTGGCATGTTCTTGAAACTCACATAGAATGGGGTAAGCCTAGCATGTTCTTGGGACTGCTGTAGAATGGGGTTAGCCTAGTATGTTCTTGGGACTGGCTTAGAATGGAGTTAGCCTAGTATGTTCTTGGGATTGCCTTAGAATGGGCTTAGCCTAGTTTGTTCTTGGGATTGCCTTAGAATGGGGTTAGCCTAGCATGTTCTTGAAACTCACACAGAGTGGGATTATATTAGACTGGCCTTGGGACTGACATAGAATGGACTTAGCCTAGTCTGTTCTTGGGATTGGCAGAGAACAGGTTTAGCTTAGCCTGTCTTCGTTGGTGGTTATAGAATGGGTTTAGTTTATCCTGGTTTTTTTGTGGGTGGCATAGAATGGGTTCAACTTAGCCTGTCTTTGTGACTGGTATATAATGGGTTTAGCCTAAATCTATTTTTGTAGCTGGCATAGAATGGGTTTAGCTAACTAACACCTTTACGCTCTATTTATCGCGTCATCTAGATATGTGCCCCTTTGAGCCGAAACTCAAATTATGTATAGCCCACTACAATTTGAATATTGTCAATTTCGGTCATACTACCGTCTTATATTCCAGGGTTATAGTCAAAATATGTATTCCGGTATGCACCTAGTGACACCCGGACATAGATATATGACTGCAGACAAACAGACAGACAGCGTCAATGACAACATTCATATCAGCATGAGCAATGATTGTGTGATAGTGTTTGTTGCTTGGGAGGTATTTATCTTTATCGATTGTCAGCTCTATGGTATGATCGACAAAAACAGGTCAATCCTGCTAAATATGTTACTTCTTAAACGATTGCTTTTACATCCATAATGTTAATGTGCCATAGGCAGTTTCTATAAGCTGGTGATATCATTGACAGCATCTGCTTATAGCATCAGCACGTTGGAAGTGCAGACGACTGTGGGAAGATTAATTAAGAATTTGATCAGCTGTGTTGGATTCTACTAGACCTTATTGTAACACGGGTCGACCAGACGGGTACTGACCATCCCAGCTGAGCTGGGTGTGGAATGGTCACTCCGGATTTGCTCCGGGAACGCCCCTCTTAGTAGGATAGTACGCATACATAAGCCCTATAAGAGAGGTTTTCGTTAAAAACGGCTAAGTCCGTTAAACGCGTGGTGTGCATGCACGCGCGTCAGAGCTTCCCTGAAACACGTCTCGGAATTGGAAGCGAGTGCATGCCTATACTGTACCGAGTTGGTACTAGTAAATATCTTAAACTATATCGTCCTCGTTATTCTTGGGTCCGATCAGGACTGGAATAAAACGAGGAATATAGAACAGTTTACTATTTTAAAATCGGCCCAGAAATGGCTGAGTTATCCACGAACCTCCCGTTATATTATTTTCAAAATATTTCTGTTGACGTCGTAATCGCGTGTATGTGTAAATAGATAAAGAATGTACTGTGCACGTGATAGCACGTCACTGCGTTTAGCTGCACGCTGATTGGCTACTGCTCGGACGTTGATTGGCTGAGGTACCTACCTCTTATGTCACGAGTAGTATAAAAGTGGTGAAAAAGCGCGCAATGCTAACCTTTATTACTAACCGTCCTACGGAAGGGACGTAAAGAAGTTGGCCCCGTCTGCCCAGTGGTTATGCCGAGTGGACGTGAAAGAACACACGGACTGAGGTTGGAATCCCTCGGAAAATGATAACATTGAAATGCTCTAAGACACCCAGAATTGAATGACTGACTGACTGACTGAGTAGCCTGACTAACTAATTAGACTGACTAAATAACTATGGACACTGGTGCACTGACTATCTAAAATGACTGACGGTAGATCGACCAACTGAGAGACTATGTAGACTGACTAATTATATAGATATCGACCGACCGTAGACGACAAAATATGTAAATATATATAAACATCAACATTAAAACGAAAAAGGTAAGTACCTACGACAGGACGTATACAGATATACACATATGTAAGTAAATACTTTTATAGAATCACAGACCTGAAGAGGTAAGAAAAAGCAGAGTAAGTAAATTGATGGCCTAGAAAGAATGGAGGTAAGTTACATTACAGTAACTGACTGGTTGACAGACCAAAACCTAATAAAGTCAGTCTGAAGCACCCAAAGGATGAAGCCCAGAAAACATGCACTGAAGACGAAAGAAAGAAATGGAAGTCACTGCCACCTGATTCACGGAAACAAAGGGGTTGTGACAGCGATTTTACTGCTGTTCACAAAGAGGTCAGGCATTCAATTGCCAATGGTAATACTATGCGCTCTGCGTACAAAAGCCAGACCCCCTTACGCTGCAACAAACGAAAGGGAAAACACTACGACCTACTAACAGAAAAAGGGGTTGTGACAACGACTTTACTGTTGTACACAAAGAGGTCAGGCATTCAGTTGCCAATGGTAATACTATGTGCTCTGCGTAAAAAAGCCAGACCCCCCCTATGCGACAAAAAAACGAAATGGAAAGCACTACCACCTGGTTCACGAAACAAGGGGTTGTGACAGCGACTTTACTGTTGTACACAATGAGGTCAGGCATTCAGTTGCCAATTGTAATACTATGCACTCTGCGTACAAAAGCCAGACCCCCTACACGACTAAAAAAGCGGCACGGAAAGCACTACGACCCAGCTAACAGATAAGGGGTTGTGACAGCGATTTTACTGCTGTTCACAAAGAGGTCAGACATTCAGTTGCCAATGGTAATACTATGCGCTCTGCGTACAAAAGCCAGACCCCCCTACACGACTAAAAAAGCGGCACGGAAAGCACTACGACTCAGCTAACAGATAAGGGGTTGTGACAGCGATTTTACTGCTGTTCACAAAGAGGTCAGGCATTCAATTGCCAATGGTAATACTATGTGCTCTGCGTACAAAAGCCAGACCCCCCTACACCAACCACGAAAGAAGAAAACTGAAAAGGGACGTGACAACGATTATACTGTTGTGCACATAGAGGTCGGGCATTCAATTGCCAGTGGTAATACTATGCACCCTGTGTACAAAAGCCACATGACCCCCTATTCATAACAACAAATTACATGCGGAAGGGACTGCATGACTTCGCTACGCCTGCCATTCCAATAGGACAGAAAAGAAGCCAAGAAAACATCTACCATATACAGAAGATACAGTGTAAAAAGGTAAGTCTGACTGCATTAAGGACAGACAATAAAAACAATACTAAAATAACTACTAACCGTCCTTCGGAAGGGACGTAAAGAAGTTGGTCCCGTCTGATTAGCATTGAAGCAAATCGGACGTTAAAGAACTCATGGACTGAGGTTGGAATCCCTCAGAAAATGATACTTTTGATAGGCTTTCGGACACGTTTGGCAAATGTAAAGGCGCAGGGGCAGGATAGAAATGGAAATCTTTGGCCAAAGGGCCAAAGCCCATTGACCCTGCCCATGAGCCGTCAAAACAACCTTTGTTTGTATGTGGGTATACACACACCTACCTAAAAGGAGGCACTTTTGTGTATAGCCACATACGGACAAGGGTAATATAAAAAAATCAGGCAGATTTGCCAAAACTGCCCTAATGGGATGCTGTTGGTCGAGTATGGACGATGAGTGGTCGGTCAGCCTGCTGATAGATATGGTGTCTGACCCGGGGAAGACTCGGCGAACGAACTGAGATGGAGACGAGATGCGTTACCATGATGATCGGAGACTGGGGGAAAACCGCCTTACATGCCTGATGAAAACAATGAAATCCAACAGATCTACACCTTCATGATCGACATGGCCTTGCTTGAGTGATCACCATCCCTGTCGGTGTAAATGCTGAAGCTCTCCTTCACAACCAATCTGCCTGAATATGAGAGAACAGCCTTCTTCGCAGCCTGCGCCTTGACTGATGACGGACAATGACTAGGCCCATCAATACCTAAACAGCAACACTCAATCAATTTATCATTTCAAACGGCAACAGGTTATAATTCTAAGTTAGTAACTCAGGTCCTCATTTCTGCACACACTAGATCTTTAGTTTCTTCTTCCCGTTTCTTATTCAGTTAATCACATGCCATTATGTTAATTTGTTTCTTCTCAGTTGATAGTATTATCATAATATTTCTTATTTTTAAATTGTCCTGATTTCTAATTTTGAGATTTTATTTTACAGACTGCCCTCCAGCCCCACCCCACCACCTTGAGAAATAAAGTAATTCCCCCTCCCACCCCTTCCTCAACACTGCATACAACATAGACACTAGCCAACTACAATACATTAGGAAACATCAGGCAACACACTCCCAGCGACAACTAAATCTTTTGACTTTTTTTTCAATTTTCACTTATTTAGAGCAACCCTTCGGGGAAGCAACGCAACCCTTCGGGGACGCACCTCTAAGAGCGAGTCATGGCCCAAATACATCTAGGTGTGAGCGGCCAATAAATACCAATTGAACGAACGAACGAACGAACGAATCAGGAGCATCACCGGCGTGGAAGCCGGCCCACGCAGGACTGCTGAACCATCGGGATAAACGTGTGTAACTGCTAACCTATGGTGATACCTGCATCAACGGTGCCATTCAGATTTCAGCTCATCTGCGGTGGTAAGGAGTCCTCGGCTTCCACAGTTTTCGGATACCCTGGACGGCCATCCGGGGGTAATAAACTAACTCAAAGTAATAACTCCCACATCTAGACCTTTCTAAGGGAGTCTTTCCGTGGAAGGGTCGTGTGGACCCAGATGTAATTCTACGGAATGTAGAGCCGATGGTGATTCTTGGTGGATTACTTGCCGGATCTGCCAACCGCGCTGAAAAGTGGACTTCAACTTCCGCACTGCATATCGTGTGTGATAAAATTAACTTTTTTACCACAGTCTGGTGGGACTTTGCGCCACAAGAGCTATGCGATGTATCCCACACCGTGTGCCAGTTATTGTACATGCATAATCATATATATATATATACATACATATATATATATATATATATATATATATATATATATATATATATATATATATATATATATATATATATATATATATATATATATATATATATATATATATATATATATATATATATATATATATATATATATATATATATATATATATATATATATATATATATATATATATATATATATATATATATATATATATATATATATATATATATATATATATATATATATTAGCCCTCTCTGTTAATGGGCAACTTCAAACTTGTACATGCATAATCATATATATATATATATATATATATATATATATATATATATATATATATATATATATATATATATATATATATATATATATATATATATATATATATATATATATATATATATATATATATATATATATATATATATATATATATATATATATATATATATATATATTAGCCCTCTCTGTTAATGGGCAACTTCAAACTTTCCTACTCCCGTCGCCAGATGGAAAACTTTACAACCACTGTTTAGATTGTGTATCAGCTAAGAGACTATCTAGTGGACATTTCCTGAACTGTTCTGTTTCACTGTCCTGAGTGTACCATATCCATCCTGCCCGGAGAAGCCGGCTTGCGGAAACCTGCCTGTGGATACCTGCCTGCGGATACCCGCCTGCGGAAACCTGCCTGCGGAAATCTTTCCAGCATCAGAGAATGTGTCATCTCGCACTATTTATGTGTTAGCGCCTCAATTTCAGTAACTCATGAACTTGTTCCATACCAATGACCAATAGGTACTCAAGTAGCTATACTATTGAACATTTAATTATATTTCGGTATATGGTACTGATGACTAATAAGTACCTTCCCTGTCTTAGGACCGCATTCTTATAATTTCTGTTTTACTGTGAATATTATCCTTATTTTACAGTGGGTGCTTTCAACTAGCAGCATCGTTAGGTCCAATGACCCGTGATACTTATTCTAATCACTTATTTATTCTGACTGTAGTTATCATGTGCATCCGTTAGTTGTGTACATGGTCGTTAGACATCCAGTTGATATGTTTTGTTTATTTATAAAAACTCTGGACCGCAGTACGCTAGGAAATACTATACAGCAACATTATATCCGCATCACTATTCCCACCAGCATCAATTTTACACTGAGGTCGCTGATCATGCTCTAATTGCTCGAGCCTGACATGTTACTGACTAAACCTGGCTTGTAGCTCGATAGGATAGGTTTAAAGCGATTAGGGACAATTTCCTCGTTTAGAGACGCATAGTGTACGCCTCTTTTCCAGTTCTTGTGGTAATGCAGCCCAACGCACTGGCAAGTTTGTGTAAAATTGGCCAGTTACCTATAGGGTCCCATACATATATATATATATATATATATATATATATATATATATAAGGCTTATTAATTGTATGGATTCCCTATCGACACGTTGACCAGATCCAACCCTGGGAAACTATCTGAGGTTTCCGAGCAGTGATAGTCAAAGTGTTGATTTACATACACCTCCCCGTATCTTCGGATACTTGTTAGTTAGATAACCCCCGCCAATGTGGGAAGCACTGCGAAAACAAATAGTTAAATATGTGAGTTGGTTAGGTTATATACCGGCCCGCAGTGCAATTCTGGGCATTCTGGAATGTAACCCTAATGACAGATCAAATGTTAGATCCATAGGACATGGTGACGGACGAGATGCAGATCTCCATCCAACTCGTTGGAGCGTCTGGGTGAGATCTTGGAATCAACCATGCCCTCACGGGAAGGACGCTCGAAGTGGATATCCGTCTCTCTATCCCACCATAACGACATGTCAGTATTTAAACTGGCTTATGTGAACTGTAGCCATTGTCCTGGTGATGTTATATGTGGTTGCGGGGCAAGGTAACCGGATTTTCATACGATCCGTGGGGCTTGTCTCGTAACATGTACGCATGCTATTCTTGGAGGTAGATGCTAGGCAAGGCGACCCACGGGAAGCTGAGCATCTGCGCCCATTGGATAACTGTATCTAAAGTTAGGTAGGAATCCCTGCCACTTGCGGCCAACGCTTGTATTCGTTTCTAACAACTAAATGGTAGGTTAGATTGCAGCAGAAGGCCTGTATAAATAAAGCGGAAACTACCAATACAGTAACTTTGGAACTACATAAGACGGTGACCTGGGAATTCTTCGGAAATCGTTCGTTCCGTCGTCACGTAAACCAGTGTGTATCACATTAATTATGGCTTCACTAGCATTTTCAGCACATAGCATTTTCTGTTGAACAAAAGAGTGGCCCTTTTTGCCAGCTGTTTTCCTCCGCTTCGACGTTGAAGGCATTTTCCTGTGATGGAGGCCCGCGCGAGGCACTTTCGTCTCCTTCCTCTCGCGACAACAATATTTTCGTGCGCGTGCGTGCGAGCGAGCGTGCGTGCGTGCGTGCGTGCGTGCGTGCGTGGTGGTGGTGGTTGTGATGGTGGTGGTGGTGTGCATGCGTGCGTGCGTGCGTGCGTGCGTGCGTGCGTGCGTGCGTGGTGGTGGTGGTGGTGGTGGTGGTGGTGTGTGTGTGTGAAGGGTATACTAGCTTATATTAGGCTACCTAGTGACTTCGTTGCGGAACTCTCTTGCGGGGACACCCCTGCGGATTCAAGGATCTGTGTGGTACCTCTGGCGAGACCACGTGGAAAGAACATCAGATGGCTCTATGTTGAGTATTATTGTGCTCATTTACTGCCAAACGAGTGGTATTGTTTGTATAGTGCTTACTAAATTTATACTGTTTAATTAACATCTAATCCATTTCTCTAAATTAAAATGGACAGACATACTGGTGACACAAATAGTTGGGATGACACCATGTGGTTTATTCTCGGCGGCAATGGTCGCACGACCCCACTGAAACATCAGTGTTCCATAGACTCGAGGGGCTGGTCTTTGTACCTTCCGGAGAGACGTGATATGGGATCCGCAACCCCGAGATCCGCAGCTACCCAGCCCTCCTGCACATCGTGCACTTGCGGTGCGATGGAAAGGAATGTCATGGTGGACCGACGCGTACCCCTGTGAGCTACATTATGTAGTTTGTTGCATTGAAATCTATTGTTCCTTCTCTGTCAGATCGGATGCAGAGAGGGTTCGAAACTTTTCCGTGGCTACAGGAGTGTAATTTCTAGTTTAATGGATAAGGCGCAATCATTATCAATAAGACACTGGTATTACCACATGGAACATTTTGATTTATAATGACCCTTCCTCTGTCGCTGGCTGACCTGGACTCTATACACACCCTCCCTCTGTCGCTGGCTGGCCTGGACTCTATACCCATCCTCCCTCTGTCACTTGCTGGCCTGGAGTCTATACACACCCGTCCTCTGTCACTGGCTGGCTTGGACTCTATACAAACCTTCCCTCTGTCACTGGCTGCTTTGGACTCTATACCCATCCTCCCTGTCACTGGCTGGCCTGGACTCTGTACACACCCTCCCTCTGTCAGTGGCTGGCCTGGAGTCTATACCCATTCTCCCTCTGTTACTGGCTGGCCTGGACTCTATACCATCCTCTCTCTGTCACTGGCTGGCCTGGACTTTATATACACCCTCCCTCTGTCACTGGCTGGCCTGGAGTCTATACCCATCCTCCCTCTGTCACTGGCTGGCCTGGACTCTATACACATTTTCCCTCTGTCACTGGCTGGTCTGGACTCTATACCCATCCTCCCTCTGTCACTGGCTGGCCTGGAGTCTATACACACTCTCCCTCTGTCACTGGCTGGCCTGGACTCTATACACATTTTCCCTCTGTCACTGGCTGGTCTGGACTCTATCCCCATCCTCCTTCTGTCACTGGCTGGCCTGGACTCTATACACATCCTCCTTCTGTCACTGGCTGGCCTGGACTCTATACACATCCTCCTTCTGTCACTGGCTGGCCTGGACTCTATATGTACCATCCCTCTGTCGCTGTTTGGCTTGGACTCTATACACATCCTCCTTCTGTCACTGGCTGGCCTGGACTCTATACCCGTCCTCCTTCGGTCACGTGCTGGCTAGGACTCTATACACATCCTCCCTCTGCCGCAGGCTGGCTTGGACTCTATACCAATCCTCCTTCTGTCACTGGCTGGCCTGGACTCTATACACATCCTCCCTCTGTCGCTGTTTGGCTTGGACTCTATACACACCCTCCCTCTGTCACTGGCTGGCCTGGACTCTATACACATCCTCCTTCTGTCACTGGCTGGCCTGGACTCTATATGTACCATCCCTCTGTCGCTGTTTGGCTTGGATTCTATACGCACCCTCCCTCTATCGCTGGCTGATGTGGACTCTATATGCACCATCCTTCTGTCGCTAGCTGACGTGGACTTTATACTCACCCTCCCCCTGTCACTGGCCGGCTTGGACTCTATACCCATCCTCCCTCTGTAACTGTCTGGCCTGGACTCTATACACACCCTCCCACTGTCGCTGGCTGGCCTGGATTCTATGCGCATCCTCCCACTGTCGCTGACTGGCCTGGATTCTATACGCATCCTCCCTCTGTGAGTCTGTAGTTTGTCAAATTGATCCCTCCACAGTATTGAAGGTTCTTTCTCCTGTCCTCAGTACAAGCATGCCATTAATCCTGGAGACAATCAGTCTGTATTGACCCATGGGGAACATGTGCCTGAGTCAAAAGAGTTACTGTGCTTTTATTTCTTTATCGACATTGCTTCTGAGCAGCTTTATTGACACACTCACACCGTCAGGTTCACACCATCATATATCGCTAGGATTTGGCATGGTGTCAATTCTCACAGCAAACATTGTACCACGGAATTAAAGTGCTTAAATTAGGAGCGTCATAAAACTGCGTCAGTTATCAAACGCTGCTTTAGATATATGTCACGTCTCCACCCTCACGTCCACGCTTGATGACTTTTTGTCAAATAGATCATGATACACTTAGGCCTATACCATCAACACATACACATCAGATATACTAAGGGAGTAATATAGTAAAGGTTAAACATGCAAATGGTGTCTCCCCAATTTTTTCTCGTAATGAAAGTCAATGTTGCTAATCTGTGATGTACAGCCATGCGTATATGGTCCACACGTGCATTAAACATCATGGAATGGTTCATGAGATCTGAGGAAATCGGACAACAAGACGGACGGGTGAATGCTCTGCATTTCTAAAAGCTAGAGGGGAGCAAGTTTGTGGTAACGCTGCACTTGAAGTTCCACCGTGTTTTGTCTTTATTTTCTATCAATATACCACACAATTGAGAAAACTGAAGGGGTGGGGTTGTGATGAGCTCACTTGGGACCCTTGAGCGTTTTGACAAGAACTGCATTTTAGATTTTTCAATGCCACGCACACGTTTCCGAGCTGATAACGGATACACAATTTGCCGTTTGAATGGCAGACTGAAATGTGTAAATTTAAGGATGGCTAAAATGCTACACAAGGGCACACATTGATTGCAGCATTATAGTTTCATCTGAGTGATCGATTGCATTAATTGGCCTACGTTCATTGCAATAATCTCATTTTACATCCAATCTGTACGGTTTAACATGCCCTTTGTTCAATCATACATAACATGGCCTACAGTGTGTGGTCGATTCGCTGTATCACATTTCCAAACACAAGCTGGTAAGTAGACTCTCTTAACGTTCACTTCATACTCTTGGTTGGAGGAGAACGAAATAGGGTGGAGCCGATGCCATACTTACAGTGGGTCAGACCTCGTAGCGAATGTCTGTCATCTTTGCTGCCTTTGGTTGATTCATATCAGACTCGCTGCTCACCAGTCAACAGAATTCTTTTAACACCGTTACACTCTCACAATAAACTTATCAGGCTTGAAAAAGACTCCATCAACTGCACATACATATAGGCATATTGTTGGCGCATATATACATTCCCATGCAGAATGCATCATTTGCACATATTATTGTCACATAGATACCCTTAGAATGCTGCAGTTGTGCATATTATTGTCACACAGCGATTCCCGGAATGCATCAGTTGTGCATATTATTGTCGCATAAATACTCTTAGAATACAGCAGTTGTGCATATTATTGTCGCATAGACGCCTTTAGAATGCAGCAGTTGTGTATATTATTGTCGCATAGAAACTCTTAGAATACAGCAGTTGTGCATATTATTGTCGCATAGAAACTCTTAGAATACAGCAGTTGTGCATATTATTGTCGCATAGACACTTAGAATACAGCAGTTGTGCATATTATTGTCACATAGACACTTAGAATACAGCAGTTGTGCATATTATTGTCGCATAGACACTTAGAATACAGCAGTTGTGCATATTATTGTCGCATAGACACTCCAACTATTAATCGAGCAGTTATATGCACAAATCACTTTGGGTTAAATGACCTGGAAATGGCAGCATAAATCCCCAGCCTCCCGGATGTTCTTCTGCGCCAATAAATACATAATTCCGATGCACGATCTCTCATAAACCACAACAGTCAACACCTTAACAGAAATTAATGGGCTGGAAATACGGTTCTATTGAGATACGCACAATCTGCGATCTGTAGGAATTCATATCAATTATTCTACATAGCTTTGTCTAGTCGAAGCTAGGAACCACCAACTTATTATGCCACAATGTGCTATATAAACACCGATTCTCCCGCCCCCACCCACCCCACCACGTCAGTTCTCAACCGCTCTAGTGTGATACTGGCTGGCTGAGTTAAGCTATGGTGGCAATATGTGTTATTCCCCCACCGAGATGGCAGGAGGATGCGGAGGGAGGGAGCCTGGGGGGGGGGGGAGGGGGAGGTATGGATGGAGTGAGGGAGGGTTGGCGGGAGAGAGTGAGGAAGGAAGAACGGGGGAGGGAGGGAGAGGAGGAAGTGATGGAGGAGGGGAGGAAAGGAGAGAGAGGGAGAGAGGCAGGGAGGGATAAAGGTAGTGGGAGATGAAAGGAGAAGCAAATAAAGATTTAGATCTATTTCCTATTGTGCACTGTTGGCCCCAGGTAGGGGGTGGGGTGGGTGGGTGGTGGCGTGGTGGTGGTGGTGGCAGGGGGGGGGGAGGGGGTTGCTACCATACAATGATATAATATTTCTATTGACCAACCCGACAAATTCCAGCGTATTTCACATTCTTGATGATTGAGCGATTGTCTAATGCACGCACGCACGCACGCGCACGCACGCACCCACGCACGCACGCACGCACGCACGCTCGCACGCACGCACGCACGCACGCACGCACGCACGCACGCACGCACGCACACACACACACACACACAATCACTGTTCTTCTTGTATTAGTAAACGGTCAATAAACCAGTTCATCTGGGCCAGCCAATACAAGCATCTGATTGTCCGGTCACCAATTCGGTTTTATGATTCATAATATCTTTTTTTCAAAGTTGGCGAAATCGAGTTCAAATTCCATTCCTTTCTTGTGCTAACATTTTGTCAAATTAAATAATATCCTTCCGACACATAACCATGGACCGACAGACAGACAGATTGATCATTTGACATGCATTACCTACATCTCCATCCAGACAGACAGACAGACAAACAGACCTGAAATACACACATGTCACCCACAACAGACCGAGATAAACAAACGTGTAATAAACAAACGTGGAATATACCCGTTTCCCCTCAGGACAGACGAATGGACGGGCGGACAGACGAACGACCACCCGCAATAAAGATTAACCGCCCATGGAGACAATCTGTTATAAAGGTGGTATAAAGAACTACGATCGTGACCACATCGATTATATAACTACACATAGGTTACTTACAGTAAAGAACCATACACCTAGTGAACAGTACGAACGAAGCACCATGGTGACCACCAATATTAAAATACCATCCCGTAGCCTAGGGACCACCCACCTTAGAGAACTATTATAGTGATCACCAGTGATTGGCACCCATCTTGACAAATCATCAACGGTGGAGCGATCTTGATCAGCCACCAGTGATGACGGCCCATCTTAAAGAAGCACAATCTTTTAACACCAAAAGCCATTATTACTATCATTCATATATACACCTGTGCAAAAGTTAAGCACCAGCAAAAACAATAGAACGTAGAAACATGATGGTACAACTAGGCTGCCATACTTTTTGTCCCCGCGTTAGCTGACATAATTCCAAGTACGAAATGCACATGCATGCATGACTTCACGCCGCTTGATGTCCGTGCGTGGCGGGAATCAGCACACGTGTTCAGTTATGTAAAAGTCCAGTTTGAGGTGTAGAACATTACATACAGATTTAGGCGACAAGATTAGGAATTTTGTGTTCATGACCGTGGTTTATTTGTACAGAGAGAATTAGCTCTTGATTGTGAACCGCTATGGCAAGACGAAGGTTAAGTGATCGTGTGAAATGGCAAATCATAGGCATGCATACCACTGGTATGTCATGCAGAGAGATTGGCAGACAGCTGAACATTAACCATACTGTAATCAGTCGTTTGATTGCAAAACATGGGCAAACTAACGAGGTGAAGGACAGGCCTAGATCTGGAAGACCGAAGAAGACTACTGCCCGTGATGATCGAGCCCTAGTACGGCTGGTTAGGAGATCTCCATTCACCAACAGCAGAGTGCTCAGCCAGCAATGGGAAACGCGCAATAGAGTGTCAATGTCTACCGTCAAAAGGAGACTGTATGCTTCTGGCATGAAAGCTAGGAGACCTGTCAGACGTCCTCCTCACTGCACACCACAAAGAGGAGCGTCTGAGGTGGTGCAACGAAAGAAGACACTGGAACATGAGATCCTGGAGACGGGTACACTGGTCCGATGAAAGTCGGTTCCTGCTTCATGCCACAGATGGTCGAACTCGTGTATGGAGGTCCAGACGCACGGCGTACGACCAACGTAACATCATGGAAGAAGTTCCATTTGGTGGAGGTTCCGTTATGATATGGGGGTGCATCTCATTTGATTGTAAGCTGGATCTGTTGACTGTACCTGGAACACTAAATGGACAAAGATATCAAGATTCCATACTGGATAGAGTTGTGGTCCCTCATTTTGTAAATCATGCACCTGGAACCCACCCTATATTCATGGATGACAACGCCCGACCACATCGTGCTAGAGCTGTGCATGAATACCTCCGCCAGAATGCCATCGAAACCCTACCATGGCCAGCAAGGAGGCCTGACATGAACCCTATTGAGCATATCTGGGACATTCTGGGAAACATGGTGAGAAGGAGGGATCCTCCTGTGCAGAACCTACAGGAATTAACAGACGCACTCCATCTTGAATGGCAACGAATACCACAATGGCGTATCAGTAGGTTGGTGACCAGCATGAGACGTCGTGTCCAGGCCGTCATCCAGGCACAAGGTGGATATACCCGGTATTAATAATGACAGTCTCAAACTCGTGCACAGATGTTAAACTTCGTTTTCAGACACCATTAATGACAATCTAGCCACGTGTGTCAACTGTAGGGCAATAGTTGTCAGTTGTGTCAACGTAACCATATTCAGGCCTCGTTTTCAAGTTCAAACAAAAACATACAGTGTTTCCCCACCATCATAATCAGCATTCCTCTAGTTGCATTATTACCTCTTGCACTAAGATGGATGGGTACATAAATGTTTATGCTATTGCTTTCTTCATAGCACATGAATATACCCTCGCATGTGCGTAAAAATAGGGTGGTGCTTAACTTTTGCACAGGTGTATATGTTACGGGATTTTATGCCTAGACGCACTGCTCTGTTATAAAGAGGTGTAAGCGTTGAGAGATATGCCTACACGTACCGAGACTTTTATTGAAGGAGCTAGTCAGTCAACATTCAGAACAAATTCCTGATTAATTCCAGCTTACGCCAGAACTTTCATCCCTAATAACACAAAGACGTTGCTCAATACTTCTGAGTGCGGATGAATAATCTACGCGATGAGAATACTTAGTAGCACTTAGCAACACCTGACTAACATTGATATCCGTATTTAAAGACAGTCTGCTGTTGCAATGATCTAAAATATATTACCGTCTTTCAAAAAGACATGAAATTACATGAAATAAACTGACACCTTGGATACTGACTGTATCTTAGTATTTATCGCTTCATATGAATGAATGAATATTTATTGGCTTAAAATCTACATACAGAGACATTGCCAGACATGAAAAGATACACTTGAAATTATACAAGAATAACACTTTTACACAGTAACAGTAAATACACGTTGTTAATATATACTATTAACAGTTATAAAATTTACAAGAGTCCACATGTATATTAAAGGATAATGATTTGAAATTTACCAACAAATTGGCGGATGTGCAATGGTTTGTTAAATGATGGCGTCATTATGGCGCCAAGTGATTGATAACCCGTTAAAACGCATATCAGCCACAACAATTCCTGGAGTCGTCTTTAAGTAACGTCCATTTGCGGACCAAGAGAAGACGATCCACAAAATCCACCACTGGAATGACCGGTTTGGTAATCAAACCAGTCATTCTAGCGGTAAATTCCCAAAATAGTTCTCTCCTGCTCCGCCAATGGACATTTTCTATGATAAAGTTGAAATTTTCTTGAATAAGTTCAACTTATCGTGAGCGATTTATATACTCTGAACCCCTGCCATCCCAGAATCCCATTTTCATGGTAGCTAGACAGGTAATCTGTTAAGTATTTTTAGACTAATTTGACTGCGCGTTGTTGCTGGTTTTGCCTATGGCAGCAACAGCGCCCAGTCAAATTATTTCCAAAATATTCAACAAAATAATTTAACTTTCCCACAAAATAAGTCTAGAAATTAGATTTTGTCCAAATCCGACCAGTCTATTTAGTCGTTAAGTATCGCAGAATGAGGTTTAGCATAGTTATTCGAAATTTTTAATTATTCGTTCTACATCTGTCATGATAATGACGTCTACTTAATTCACATAATACACCACTAGACTACCGCAACTATAAGAAGATATTGTGACCGTTCTAATGATCTAGTTATGCGGTCGTCAGGCAGAGATGAGGACTGGAGCTGTAACCTCTTACCAGTTGAACACCAACAACACGTTCATGCAAAGCGGTCTATAGTGGACACTAGCTTTTGGTACCACAAGATGGTGGTCCATTAAGACAGGCGATCATTAAACAACATAAGCATAAGGAACCACCATCATTTGAACCAAAAGCTAATTACCATAACAAATGTCTTGTATTAAGCGACCACCATCTGTCTTTAGAAACCACATATTGAGGACCCATTCAGTGGCCAGTATAGACAGGTCTGGCCGTATTTGTATTTCTCTACTAACCTGACTAATATGGTACAGATGACAGGAGAGGTTCAGCACGCGCAGAGAAGACACACACATGAACACACAACTGACCACACGATTCATAAACAGACATATACCACATGCGCACCAAGACACAGAATATATACAGCATACTCCAGGACAGAAATGGATCTACACACACGCCCATAAAGGAGAATACAGAGGATCCCAGGCACGCACGCACAGGACAGTTACATCACATGCGCGAATAAATGAACAAGCCACGCTCACAGATAAACACACAAGTGAACTAACATACATCGACAGTGACACACACCGCCATTGACTTACACACACAACTACGGATTATATACACCCTAGGCTTATACGAAAGAGGATTGTTGAATATATTGTGTCCATACTTTATTTCTGTAGTTAATCTAGGAATACGTACTGTATATACTGAACGTGTTGTCACGGATCAGGTGCAACTGTTTGTCACCAAGGTTTGTGACTATGGACTGACGTCACATGGTTCTAATAGAACATGGGACGGCAGTCAGTTGGAGTTTGGCGTTGGACACGGTCACTTGTTGTTTTGGATGGTTGGTCCCACTCCGTGACTTGAATATCAAACTGTGGATTGTGGCCAACTGTGCAAACGAGCCAGCGACAGCGTCCCAGCGTAAGTTGTACATTAATAAACTATTACCGTAACTATAAAGACGCGTATGTGTTATCTCACCAGCCAGATGAAAGATCATGATGATAGGCAAACAAACAGTATTAGATTATTAAATGTAGGCCTATCGCTGATGAAAATTTAATATCTCGTTTTAACGTTAAAATCTGGAGAGTTATTTAATTACTGATAAGCAATTACGATACATCAGTATTCTATCTACATCATGTCAATTTGCATCATCATCATCATCATCATCATCATCATCATCATCATCATTGTGTCAGAGTCAGAGTACAATAACAATAGGCGTAAAAAGCCTAGGATTGAATCGTGGCAGATGCATCCACAGATAGTCCCATATGAATCGTCAGTGTGTCAGTATAGCAGACATGTGAAAGCTGGTCGGCCAATCCTTGACTTTTAGTCTTGGTGCGGTGGTCCAGTGGAAAGATGCCTGGTTGCTGATGCTATGCGGAGTTGCAGAATGGCGGTTCGATCCCCCGACCGGGAGATGGTGATCAACAAATTAAACTAATGGGTGCATGACTGTCGGCTAAGTTAGCACATGGAAATTGAAGCCGCACGTTGCCAGTGCGTCAATAAAATAAAAATACATACTTAGCGATACTGGTATGCCGCTGACTACTTTTGCATGATTTAAAAAAAAGCGCTGTCATACCTTTTAATTCTCGCGATAATACAGCCAGCACACATATCCGAATTCGATGACAATACTTACCATATATTAATGATTAGTCTAAGACAACTTAAATAATAATATTTTGTTCAGGTTAAATTAATTCCGACCAGCCGTAAGCAAACACCCCCAGCCCATATAAATACTGTAAGAGCAAGCCTTCTTCAGTGTACCAAGTGTTGACAGGATGCAATACATATTACAGTTGTGAATCCCGAGCGCGTATTTACAAAATTGCAGTCTATTGTTTCAACCCTTCGAACCCCGAATCCTCATCATCTCAAATTTCAAAGTAGCCATTTGGGTAAGGCGTTAGCTATTTTGAGGGCTAATCTGACAGGAATCTGTTGCGGTCATAGGCAACAACCGATCCCAATTAGTTTTATTTCAAAATATTCAATAGAACAGTCATTGCATTGAAAAATTTATTATTTCGTCTAACTGAGGTATTCCGATGTAGATAGTCGTATTAATTAGAGCAATTGTGAAAGTAGATGTAAATATTAATTAGAATTTATGTGAGATTGGTTTATTTGAAGATTATTGGATTTGGCTCCATCGTGAATACATGATTGTTTTCAGACTAGTTTATATATCTCACAATGATGATGATGAAGATGATGATGATGATGATGCAAATTGACATGATGTAGATAGAATACTGATGTATTGTAATTGTAAAGGTCCTCTGTGTTCTCCTTTATGGTCGTGTGTGTATATCCATTTCTGTCTTGGAGTATGCTGTATATATTCTGTGTCTTGGTGCGCATGTGGTATATGTCTGTTTATGAATCGTGTTGTCAGTTGAATGTTCTTGTGTGTATCTGTCTGTGTGTGCTGAACCTCTCCCGTCATCTGTACCATATTAATCAAGCCAGAAGTACACTCTAGCTGCTAGTCCATATCAGGAATTCTACTTACCAGTGTTTCTCCGAGACCCTCAGTGTATACACAAACTACAGGCCTTCTACTATAAATCGGTGTTTATGTAGCACAGGCATTCTACGTTCACTTAGCTGAAGGTGTGTGTGCAGCGCGCCTCTCTGGAATGAGGGCAGAGAATGTGAAAGTGCAGTCTCTGTTTATTGAGAAGAGAAAATGTTAGATAAAGTAGGAGTAATTACTCACAAGACAGCAACTCACATTGAGGCCATTCGTGTAATTATCCACCATTTCACTTTCATCACGATCAGGAACAATACCTTCATCACTCACCCTGACACAGTGCTGGATAATCATTGTACTTGTATTTATAGCAGATGTCAGCAATTAGTCGCAAGGTAAAAGAGGCATCTTACTGCGCCCATTCTTTGAACAGTATGCATATTGAATTCATGTAAGATGTGCAACAGCTTAGAGGAATATTATTGAGGAAATTAGCACAGTCGTGTATGTGTGTGCGTGTGCGCGCGTGCGTGCGTACGTACGTGCCTGTGTTATAGAGAAATTAGTCTCAACACCTGGAAATGGTGATGAAGCAAGGTGGCCAATTGAACAGCGGTGAAGGAACGTTGATGACTCGTTAGTGAGGAAGAAGGTTATCAACTTCTCAGTAACGAAGAAAGTATCAACTCTGGAGTGATAAAGAATAGTTCTGAACGCATCTGTGATGAAGAAATATTTTCACTGCGTCAGCGAGGAAGAAAGAGTTTAAACTCATCGGCGATAAAGAAATGTTTTCAAGGCGCCAGAGAGGAAGAATATTTGTCAACTGAACAGTGATGAAGAAAGGTTGTCAACTCAAAAGTGAGGAAAACGGTTGTCAATGCGTCAGTGAGGAAGAAGCTTAGTTAATGGGACAGTGATGAAGAAAGGTTGTCAACTCAAAAGTGAGGAAAACGGTTGTCAATGCGTCAGTGAGGAAGAAGCTTAGTTAATGGGACAGTGATGAAGAAAGGTTGTCAACTCAAAAGTGAGGAAAACGGTTGTCAATGCGTCAGTGAGGAAGAAGCTTAGTTAATGGGACAGTGATGAAGAAAGGTTGTCAACTCAAAAGTGAGGAAAACGGTTGTCAATGCGTCAGTGAGGAAGAAGCTTAGTTAATGGGACAGTGATGAAGAAAGGTTGTCAACTCAAAAGTGAGGAAAACGGTTGTCAATGCGTCAGTGAGGAAGAAGCTTAGTTAATGGGACAGTGATGAAGAAAGGTTGTCAACTCAAAAGTGAGGAAAACGGTTGTCAATGCGTCAGTGAGGAAGAAGCTTAGTTAATGGGACAGTGATGAAGAAAGGTTGGCACCTCAAGAGTGAGGGAAAAGGTTGTCAATGCGTCAGTGAGGAAGAAGCTTAGTTAATAGGACAGTGATGAAAAAGTTGTCAATGCGTCAGTGAGGAAGAAGCTTAGTTACTGGGACAGTGGTGAAAAACGGTTGTCAATGCGTCAGTGAGGAAGAAGCGTAGTTAATGGGACAGTGATGAAGAAAGGTTGGCACCTCAAGAGTGAGGAAAAAGGTTGTCAATGCGTCAGTGAGGAAGAAGCTTAGTTACTGGGACAGTGATGAAAAAAGGTTGTCAATGCGTCAGTGAGGAAGAAGCTTAGTTAATAGGACAGTGATGAAAAAAGTTGTCAATGCGTCAGTGAGGAAGAAGCTTAGTTAATGGGGCAGTGATGAAGAAAGGTTGGCACCTCAAGAGTGAGGAAAAAAGTTGTCAATGCGTCAGTGAGGAAGAAGATTAGTTAATAGGACAGTGATGAAAAAAGTTGTCAATGCGTCAGTGAGGAAGAGGCTTAGTTAATGGGACAGTGATGAAAAAAAGTTGTCAATGCGTCAGTGAAGAAGAAGCTTAGTTAATGGGACAGTGATGAAGAGAAGTTGTCAATGCGTCAGTGAGGAAGAAGTTTAGTTAATGGGTCAGTGATGAAAAAAAGGTTGTCAATGCGTCCGTGAGGAAGAAGTTTAGTTAATGGGACAGTGATGAAAAAAAGGTTGTCAATGCGTCAGTGAGGAAGAAGCTTAGTTAATAGGACAGTGATGAAAAAAGTTGTCAATGCGTCGGTGAGGAAGAAGCTTAGTTAATGGGACAGTGATGAAAAAAAGTTGTCAATGCGTCAGTGAGGAAGAAGCTTAGTTAATGGGGCAGTGATGAAGAAAGGTTGGCACCTCAAGAGTGAGGAAAAAAGTTGTCAATGCGTCAGTGAGGAAGAAGATTAGTTAATAGGACAGTGATGAAAAAAGTTGTCAATGCGTCAGTGAGGAAGAGGCTTAGTTAATGGGACAGTGATGAAAAAATGTTGTCAATGCGTCAGTGAAGAAGAAGCTTAGTTAATGGGACAGTGATGAAGAGAAGTTGTCAATGCGTCAGTGAGGAAGAAGTTTAGTTAATGGGTCAGTGATGAAAAAAAGGTTGTCAATGCGTCAGTGAGGAAGAAGCTTAGTTAATAGGACAGTGATGAAAAAAGTTGTCAATGCGTCAGTGAGGAAGAAGCTTAGTTAATGGGACAGTGATGAAGAGAAGTTGTCAATGCGTCAGTGAGGAAGAAGCCTAGTTAATGGGACAGTAAGGAAAAAAGTTGTGAATGCGTCAGTGAGGAAGAAGCTTAGTTAATGGGACAGTGATGAAGAGAAGTTGTCAATGCGTCAGTGAGGAAGAAGTTTAGTTAATGGGACAGTGATGAAAAAAAGGTTGTCAATGCGTCAGTGAGGAAGAAGTTTAGTTAATGGGACAGTGATGAAGAAAAAGTTGTCAATGCGTCAGTGAGGAAGAAGTTTAGTTAATGGGACAGTGATGAAGAAATGGTGACACCTCATCTCCTGGAAAACCTGCTTGTCACCGCATCTGTGAGGACGAACTTTTCTAAACCCGACAGTGAAGAACGGTTGTTGAGTCGTCAGTGAGGACAAAACGTGAACAGCTCGACAGTGATCAAGCAAGGTTGTCACTTTAACTGTGATGAAGAAAGGTTGGCACCTCAAGAGTGAGGAAAAGGGTTGTCAATGCGTCAGTGAGGAAGAAGCTTAGTTAATAGGACAGTGATGAAAAAAGTTGTCAATGCGTCAGTGAGGAAGAAGCTTAGTTAATGGGACAGTGATGAAGAGAAGTTGTCAATGCGTCAGTGAGGAATAAGTTTAGTTAATGGGACAGTGATGAAGAGAAGTTGTCAATGCGTCAGTGAGGAAGAAGTTTAGTTAATGGGACAGTGATGAAGAGAAGTTGTCAATGCGTCAGTGAGGAAGAAGCTTAGTTAATGGGAAAGTGATGAAGAGAAGTTGTCAATGCGTTAGTGAGGAAGAAGTTTAGTTAATGGGACAGTGATGAAGAAATGGTGACACATCATCTCCTGGAAAACCTGCTTGTCACCGCATCTGTGAGGACGAATTTTTCTAAACCCGACAGTGAAGAACGGTTGTTGAGTCGTCAGTGAGGACAAAACGTGAACAGCTCGACAGTGATCAAGCAGGTTGTCACTTTAACTGTGATGAAGAAAGGTTGGCACCTCAAGAGTGAGGAAAAGGGTTGTCAATGCGTCAGTGAGGAAGAAGCTTAGTTAATAGGACAGTGATAAAAAAAGTTGTCAATGCGTCAGTGAGGAAGAGGCTTAGTTAATGGGACAGTGATGAAGAGAAGTTGTCAATGCGTCAGTGAGGAAGAAGCTTAGTTAATGGGACAGTAAGGAAAAAAGTTGTGAATGCGTCAGTGAGGAAGAAGCTTAGTTAATGGGACAGTGATGAAGAGAAGTTGTCAATGCGTCAGTGAGGAAGAAGTTTAGTTAATGGGACAGTGATGAAGAAATGGTGACACATCATCTCCTGGAAAACCTGCTTGTCACCGCATCTGTGAGGACGAACTTTTCTAAACCCGACAGTGAAGAACGGTTGTTGAGTCGTCAGTGAGAACAAAACGTGAACAGCTCGACAGTGATCAAGCAAGGTTGTCACTTTAACTATGATGAAGAAAGGTTGGCACCTCAAGAGTGAGGAAAAAGGTTGTCAATGCGTCAGTGAGGAAGAAGCTTAGTTAATAGGACAGTGATGAAAAAAGTTGTCAATGCGTCAGTGAGGAAGAAGCTTAGTTAATGGGACAGTGATGAAGAGAAGTTGTCAATGCGTCAGTGAGGAAGAAGTTTAGTTAATGGGACAGTGATGAAAAAAAGGTTGTCAATGCGTCAGTGAGGAGGAAGTTTAGTTAATGGGACAGTGATGAAAAAAGGTCGTCAATGCGTCAGTGAGGAAGAAGTTTAGTTAATGGGACAGTGATGAAAAAAAAGTTGTCAATGCGTCAGTGAGGAAGAAGTTAAGTTAATGGGACAGTGATGAAAAAAAGGTTGTCAATGCGTCAGTGAGGAAGAAGTTTAGTTAATGGGACAGTGATGAAGAAATGGTGACACCTCATCTCCTGGAAAACCTGCTTGTCACCGCATCTGTGAGGACGAACCTTTCTAAACCCGACAGTGAAGAATGGTTGTTGAGTCGTCAGTGAGGGACAACACGTGAACAGCTCGACAGTGATCAAGCAAGGTTGTCACTTTAACTGTGATGAAGAAAGTTATCAAAGCATCAGCGTGGAAGA